>JARFJB010002080.1:210000-565000 GCA_036346205.1 Vesta saturnalis | reverse complement strand
AAGACAACGCCCCAGTTCACAAGAGCCTTATTTCTATGAATGCGATTCATGATGCTGGGTTTGAAGTTATGGAGCATCCACCCTACTCCCCTGACTTAGCTTCCAATGATTTTATTTATTTCTAAAGCTAAAAGAGAGCCGTCGGGGAACAAAATTTGAGAGCGATGACGCAGTTATGGCAGCAGTGCAGGACTTCTTCTGTGATCAAGACTCTGAGTTTTTCAAGGAACATAGGTGGAATAAGTGTCTTCACGTTTAAGGGGATTATGTTGAAAAATAATGTGGTATTCTATGCTAGGCAAATTAAATACTGTACATCCCTCGTATATCATGCAAAAAATAAATGCTTTCGACTTGGAGTCAATTTTGAATTAAAATATGAAATATATCATCATTCTTTCTGGCCACCAGATGTGGTTTTACTAGATATGACTAGAAAATATGGAAGAAGTACAGGAGATTTTTTATTAGCAAAGATCTTAAAGGAAACTTCGGGAAATGAACTATGCCTCTATGAAAAGTGGATCAAATCAATCTTTTTACATTATTAACATAAATCTATAAAATCTACTTCATAAAATTGATTTGTTAAATAACTTATTAATAAAATAGGTTTGTGATGTGATTTGTATCACTAAATATTGGTTCAAGAATGAACAAACTGATATTTGTGGTTTAACAGAATACAACTCAGCATCTATGTATTGTAGATCTAAATATAAACATGGTGGATTGATGGTAGCTCTTGAAAACCATTTCAATTACATTCGTCTAGATTTTATAAAAACACCTTCACTAGAAAAGATTATTGAAATGGCTGCAAAGTATATTGTTTCAGATAACACTATTATTATGTTCATTTATCGATCACCATTAAGATAAGATAAGATAAATTTATTCTGGACCATAATTGGTATCGAATACAGGTACAAATAAATGCGTCATAATGTACAATATATAATTATATGACAGTTACATAACTAAAAAAGCTATAAGGACAAATATGCATTAATTACAACAAGCAGAAACAGTACATATGTACAGGGTGGCCAACTAAGAATGCGAGGTACTGTATCTGGGAAACTATCCATCGTAGAGCCTTGCGCAAAAAAAAGTTTTACTAAAACGGCCAATACAAAAACCTGGAAAATATTTTCATGTTTCTGAAATGGCCGCTAGGGGGCGTGACTGCAATCTTGAATCTAAAAAAGTGGTGTGTTTGTGAATCCTGTTATATTAACTTAATAAAAAAATAACTGATCTTTAAAGTCGAGGATAATCTGAACTTTTTTTGTTTGGTACTTTTTGACGTATGTCTAAAAATAAGTGGTGGGGGGTATTGAAAGGTTTCCTTAAATCACCCCTCGTATCTTCCAAACGGCTAATCCGATTTTAACAAACTTGGGCGCGTTGAAAAGAGCGTTTCTTGGGCTACAAATTTTAAAATAATTGAAGTTTTGTTAGTTTGACATGTCGTCGCTAGAGGGTTTTGTTCGACATTCCGACAGAAACGGTTAATTTTCGCAAAAAAAATTAAATGCATTGGTATGACTTTTTTCATGAACAAGTAGCTAAATGATGCCTAAACAAGCTCGCGAAAAACGCATCTCGATATCTTGTCCCTAACCTAAAATATCGGCCAAAGAAAACTTTATACGAAAATCCCTTAAATTTTTTTTTAAACTATATTTTTCTGGAATTGCTTCAATTTCGGCTCTCGGTATGTTACGTATTGCGTTACGAATCCGGTTTTTCATATCTTCTCTAGTAGTAGGTTGAGTCCGAAACACGATGTCCTTTAAGCGCCCCCATAAATAAAAATCGACGAAAGTTAAGCCTGGCGATCGCGGAGGCCATGGAAACAGACTTCCTCTTCCAATCCACCGTTGTTGAAATACTGCATTAATATGCTCTAGCACATTAATTGCAAAATGTGCTGGGCAACTATCCAACTGCAAAAACAATTTTTGCTTTGTTTCCAGAGGCACATCTTCCAACAACAACGGTAATTAATTGGCCAAAAAGTCAAGAAATACATTGCCATTTAGGGATTGCTCGAAAAAATATGGCCCAATAATTCTGCTTCCCAGTATGCCACACCATACATTTAAACTCCAACGTCCTTGGCGCTGAACTTCACGCAACCAATGGAAATTTTATGCAGACCAATAATGCATATTGTGCAGATTGACTCTCCCGTCACTACTGAAGGTAGCTTCATCGGTCCAAAGAATTTGAAATAAAAATTCTCTATTTTCGCGTATCATGCCTAACATCCAATGGCAATAGTCTAACCTTCGATCAAAATCTTCCTCTTTCAAGGCCTGATGCAAAACGACATGATATGGGTCCATACTTAAAGTAATTAAAAAAAGTTTAAACGAATACCTATATGTTTTGATGGCCATTAGAACTTACCTATGGTCCTTCAAAATATTTTGAACCGTTGTCCGTGATATGCCCAACTCAGTGGATAATGCTCTTGTGCTAACATGGGGATTTCCCAGTACACTGTTAATATTTTCTTGTGTTCTTCCAATTCTTTGCTGTTGAAACGCAGGCCGAAAACTACCATTGGCTCTTAAGCTCGCTACTAATCGGGGAAAAACTCTTACACCGCAAGGACGCCGATTTGGATATCGAGCCGCGTAAACTCTTTTAGCTACTGCGGCATTCTGAAGACATTCAAAATAAACCGCAAGCATATCAACAGCTTCATTATTCGTAAAACGCATTTTGAAAGCACAAAAATTGCTCAAAGTAACGCGAAAGTATTGACAACTATTGACAATTTGTCTTGTTTAGGTATCTGTTTCCATTGCCTGCTTCTATTAATTGTATTTTTCGTTTATATCCATAGTGAATATGCATTTAAACAAACAAAAAATAGGCCTTTCGTATAACTTTTAGCATTGCTTACTTGCCCGTAGTAATTTCAAAAAGGGTGATTTTATTCTGGTGAATAAATTCACAAACATTTAAAATCGCAATTTCTAGGTAACCTATTCAGAGCCGAAATTGAAGCTGCAGTTTTGTCTACCCATAAGAGGCCTCAGTAATGCACAGAGTGATGGTCAGCATTTCAAGCATTTACGGGGGCATTAAAAACCTTCCTCCTTTAAATCGGTCCTTTTTAGGGCCACAACTTACGTAATAGAAACAATTCCAGAAAAATATAGTTAAAAAAAAAAAAATTAAGGGATTTTCGTATAAAGTTTTCTTTGGGCGATATTTTAGGTTAGGAACAAGATATCGAGATGCGGTTTTCGCGTGCTTGTTTAGTCATCATTTAGCTACTTGTTCATGAAAAAAAGTCATATCAATGCATTTAATTTTTTTGCGAAAATTAACCGTTTCTGTCGGAATGTCGAACAAAGCCCTCTAGCGACGACATGTGAAACTAACAAAACTTATTATTTTAACATCTGCAGCCCAAGAAAAGCTCTTTTCAACGCGCCCAAGTTTGTTAAAATCGGATTAGCCGTTTCGAAGATACGGAAGGTGATTTAAGGAAACCTTTGTATACCCCCCGCCACTTTATTTTTATAGATACGTCAAAAAGTGCCAAACAAAAAAAAGTTCAGATTATCCTCGACTTTAAAGATCAGTTATTTTTTTATTAGGTTAATCTAGCAGAATTCACAGAAACATCACTTTTTTAGATTCAAGATTGCAGTTACGCTAGCGGCCATTTCAGAAACATGAAAATATTTTCCAGGTTTTTGTATTGGCCGTTTTAGTAAAACTTTTTGTCCGCAAGCCTCTACGATGTATAGTTTCCCAGATACAGTACCTCGCATTCTTAGTTGGCCACCCCGAACAAGAAGAATTTGTAAAAATATAAAATTACATAATTTTTTAATAATAACTAATATAATACTTTTCAAGAAACTTAAAGACTTTTTAATGCTTCTAGGGTAAACAGAAAATTAAAAATGTAACTTTGGTTAATAAACATGTGTCCGAAAATGCCACCTTAAGAAGATACGGCCCTCTAAAAGTGGCCCCAAAAACCCTTTTTTTCATTATCTCTGAAACGGTTTAAGATACCTAAATGAAATTTAGACCGCAAAACCTTTGATTAGGCCATAAAAGATAGTGTTGATAAATGTTTAATATTTTATATAGGAGCGTCGCTAAAGGGGCGGGTGTCACTTATTTTGCCCCCAAACTTTTTTTATTGGGATATTTTTAATGTTTTGGACAATAATAGTATTTTTTAAAAAACTTTCCACAAAAAACATGCTCTTGTTGAAAGTCAAAAAAATTACTGGTTTTGTAGCTTTTGAGGTTTTAGCAAGTAATGCTGACTGAATTTTTTTTAAAATGAAACAATTAATACTTTTAATCTGCGAGAACGAACTACCTCAGGGAATAATGATTGTTTCAGAAACAACTATGAGTTAAAAATATTGTAAATTATGTAGAATTTAAAAAAGGTTTTAATTGTATGACATTAACACAAAACAGACAAAGGAAACAATTAAAAAAAACAACGAATAACACAAAACAGAAAAAAAAATTGAATAAGTAGGTACGGGTTTTTACATTAAATGTTCGAAATGCCCACCTTTCTCACGAATACATAATCGTAAACGTTTTACTAGTGAAAACATAATCCTTTGGAGTGGCCGTTGTTCTTGAATTAACATTCTTAAATTATTTTCAACTCTCGCTTGAAGTTCTTCAATGGAATTTATTTCGCTTGAATATACTTTTTCTTTGACTAAACTCCACACATCAAAATCCAAGGGATTTAGGTTAGGGGACTTTGGCGGTTAGTAGATGGGAACATCAGCATAAGCTTGTGTACTGAAATGAGGTGGAGCACCATCATGCATAAAAACCATATTTCTTCGTAGACCAAGAGGCAAATCTTCTAATAGCGGAAATAAACGATTATCCAAAAATTCATAGTAAACATCACCATTTAAACTTCCATCAAAAATATAGTATGCAACGAGGCGGTTGCCTATTCAAGCAGCCCATACATTCAACTTAAACTTATATTGATAATGCCTTACACGTTTAACCTTTGGATTTTCCTCTACCCAGAAGTGACTGTTATGACTATTAAACATTCCTTGTCTAGTAGAAGTTGATTCATCGGTAAAAGAATATTTTGGTAAAAAAAATCTGGGTTCTGTATCATTCTTTCTTGTAATAATTTGCAAAAGTCTCTTCTCAAAAAAAAGATATTCAGGCAATGATTCTTGTACTTGTCAGTAGAAGATGGACACCTTCCGCCATCTTGGATTTTGTGACGTCACTTCCGGTGCACCTTCCCCACTACTTTTTTTATACGTCCACGTGGAGGACCATATTTTCCACCCCTATGGTTTCTTTTCGGAGGGGCCTTTTTCAACCCTAATTATTTTTTATACGCCCACGTGTGAGACCGTATTTTCCACCCCAATGGTTTCTTTTCGAAGGTCCTTTTCACCCCTGATTATTTTGGTTGTATTAAGAGCCTTTTTGACACCAATTTTGTACTTGCACACGTGAGGAGCAGATGTAGGGGTTGGTCTTGGTCTTGGGGTTGGTCTTGGGCTAGGGCTGGACCTGGAGCTGGTCTTGGACTTGGGGCTGGGGCTAGGTCTTGGACCTGGAGTTGGTCTTAGGATGATTTTTGATGGTCAGCTTAAACCCTAATTAAGGTATTTTGGCTATATTAAGAGCAGTACCCCTGGGGGTTAGGCAAACGCACACGCATACAATGTTGGAAATTGCATAATTACACTAATAATACGTGGAGCCATGATCAATCTCTATTACAGAAAAACGTTTGTTAGCTCATACACCACTAGATGGCGTCACAAACAAGCTCAAACTTCCAGCCAAGCGGACACGACAGACGTGAGAGACGAAAGGGACAAGAGAAACGCGGGGATGGGAGAGACGAAAGCCACGTTTAATTTCTATCGCTTTTGTTTTTATATTAAATGCAATAAGATTGATAGAAACTGGCTTCTTAAATATACAAATTATGAACAAACCCGAAAGTCCATTCCGAAAACCAGATTATTAATAAAAAAATTGAAAGAAAACTTAGTGTTTAAAAAATATATTTAAAACAATACATCATTTATTTATTTAATTTAATTACATTGTTATCAGTCTTCTTCTTTTTTCGACTGTAATTCGTCACTATCATCATAGTCTTGAGATTCGTCATTTCCCTCTAACTCATCGGTCTTCTTCTGTGAGATATATTCATCTCATCCACTTCATCGTTTTCATCATCAGCTTGAACAGTTATATTGTAGTAGTTTACTAACAAATCCCTAAAATCTCTAAGGTCCTCTGATGTTGGTTCATAAATAGGAGAATACATTATAATAATAAAGCTTAATCGCTGGAGACTATATACACAGGTAAAATTGTGCGATGCTATGTTTTCATACAGGTACGAATCGCATTAACCGTGCTATAGTTAATGCGACCCCACTCCTCGACACCCGAAGATAACCGATCCTATCCGAACATTGTTGAGTACTTACATCCATTCCTCCAATATAATTTAATAAAATCAAATAAACAAGTTTTACAACACCTTTTTACACAAAAAATAGGTAACAATTTTACACACAAATTACAATTCTCTCTTTATACCTAATAGGCGTATGCTTTAATACATTCAATTTAATTTTAATTTTATAATTTAAATCTATACTTTGTTCTTCCAATTCTCTTTCTAACCAATAATTAGATATACATAACGTATACAGATCGTCGAAATGTAATACGTTATGTATTATTTCTTGTGGTTTTCGGTTTAATACCTATTATAACTAATTCTGTCCCCTCGGATAATCGCTCCAATTTCCTACAGTCTCTAGATTTTATAATACGTTTAATTTTTACATAGAAGTTTCGTTAATTTTATCCATGTCTTGTTGAAGGAAATTTACATTTTTCGTATTTTCTAAAGCTTTCACATGCCCCACAACATCTATCTTAGCAAAAGAATTCCATTAAATGTGGTAATTCCATTAGTTTAAACGCCCGTCTTTTCTCTCTCGTGTTCTTTTGTTTCTCTCTCTCTCTCTATCTCTCTTTTAAACGTATTATAAAGTCTAGAGACTGTAGGAAATTGGAGCGATTATCCGAGGGGACAGAATTAGTTATAATAGGTATTAAACCGAAAACCACAAGAAATAATACATAACGTATTACATTTCGACGATCTGTATACGTTATGTATATCTAATTATTGGTTAGAAAGAGAATTGGAAGAACAAAGTATAGATTTAAATTATAAAATTAAAATTAAATTGGATGTATTAAAGCATACGCCTATTAGGTATAAAGAGAGAATAGTAATTTGTGTGTAAAAATGTTACCTATTTTTTGTGTAAAAAAAGTGTTGTAAAACATGTTTATTTGATTTTATTTAAATTATATTGGAGGAATGGATGTAAGTACTCAACAATGTTCGGATAAGATCGGTTATCTTCGGGTATCAAGGAGTGGGGTCGCACTAACTATAGCACGGTTAATGCGATTCGTACCTGTATGAAAACATCGCATCGCAAAAAATTTTACCTGTGTATATAGTCTTCAGCGATTAAGCATTATTATTATAATGTATTCTCCTGTTTATGAACCAACATCAGAGGACCTTAGAGATTTTAGGGATTTGTTAATAAACTACTACAATATAACTGTTCAAGCTGATGATGAAAACGATGAAGTGGATGAGATGAATGTATCTCACAGAAGAAGACCGATGGATTAGAGGGAAAGGACGAATCTCAAGACCATGATGATAGTGACGAATTGCAGTCGAAAAAAGAAGAAGACTGATAACAATGTAATTAAATTAAATAAATAAATGATGTATTGTTTTAAATATATTTTTTAAACACTAAGTTTTCTTTCAATTTTTTATTAATAATCTGGTTTTCGGAATGGACTTTCGGGTTTGTTTATAATTTGTATATTTAAGAAGCCAGTTTCTATCAATCTTATTGGATTTAATACAAAAACAAAAGCATTGGAAATTAAACGTGGCTTTCGTCTCTCCCATCTCCGCGTTTCTCTTGTCCCTTTCGTCTCTCACGTCTGTCGTATCCGCTTGGCTGGAAGTTTGAGCTTGTTTGTTTGTGGCGCCATCTAGTGGTGTATGAGCTAACAAACGTTTTTCTGTAATAGAGATTGATCATGGCTCCACGTAGCTGTATATTTTCAAAACTACATTCAGTTCCTAGGAACTAGCGCTCGGGTCTTCGCCCTTTGTCGTGGACCCTTGACATAAAATTCTCAAAAGGTCTGTGTAAATAAAACATATAAGCAAGCAATACCGCTTATTCAACGCGTGTTTAAATTGCATGTTAATAAATAACATTCTGATGTATACCTACCAGCTCTTAATTACACGTTTATTTTTAAAGTAATGAGTTGAATTATATTTGTTATTGCACTGTATACTGTACATAGGTGGTTGAGCATTTTCAATAACGACTAGCACGTTCGGTCTTGTTTTATAAAAATCTAAGGTTATTTAAAAAGACACATCCTTTTTTGATAGAAGTCATTTTCAGATACATCTTAAATTTATCTATTTATTTCGCTATTTAAATGGATATAATTAAAACATTCTTATGTATCTGGTTTGATTGATTGATTGTTTGAAGGTCGTTTCCTTAAAACGAAATTATGTTTTACCAAAATTGAAAATGCAATGGTAAATTCTAGGTTCCCCTTTTTATATCAAAATGATCATTAATAGAAATGTGATAATTTTAATAACAATCATGGTAATAAAAATTTAAAAACTGTAATAAAAATAATATGGGAAAATACACGGTCAGTTTAAACCGTATGTTACACACGTAATTATTACATTCCAACTTTTAATGAGGTTTTTTTATAACTGTTAATGGGTGCGTTTCAATAAACAATTTGTGTATCCGTATGTACAATATGAATATTTTTCAAATCGCTTTGAAAAAAATACTTTTACTGACAGAGAACCAGTTATATATCAACTACGCATAAGTAAAAAACCTAGAAAGTGATTTAGTTTGATTAGACGAGTAACACACAGCAGTCACTCGTAAACCAATTCTCCAAAACGTTCTCTAAGTACAGAACTGGTAAGTGTGGTTTTAACCCTTTATTTATTTACTTGTACAGATTTTTAATTACAGTTATAAAACACATCTAATTTATACGTAACAAGTTTCTTTAAAAAAATATTGAGGCGTACAATATACAAACATTTTAACGGCCGCATGGACATAGAGAACAATATTGTAATAACTGTTATGTAATTAATTAACTTAATGAAATTTTTTGTTTCATTAGAGAATAACCTGAATCTCAGTAATTTTTTTTATAACTCACTGAGGCTTTTTTAATTATATTTACAATAAAAATAAGTGTTCTATAATTAAATTTTACTGTCATTAAAATTCCCCCACGCATGATCAGTCCCTAACACAAGTGCTGTCTTACAAGAACCTCCTTATTAGAAATACAATGTGTAAATAAATTTCTCGTATAGGTAAAAGATCATCCGAACGTACCCAATAGCATATGACCATTTTAAAACAATAGTGACGTCACAAAATCCAAGATGGCGGAAGGTGTCCCTCTTCTACTCTTGTCTGTAGTGTAACGGGAGCAATAATTGTTCATTTAATCCAAGATGTACACTAGAAACACTTGCGTTACCTACCCTTACCACATTTCTTACACATCGTAGGATCCGCAACAACTACATTTAAAATATTTTCTTCTGTTTGAGAAATTCTTGCCACTCGTGGTCTACCAGAATTTAACTTTTCGGTTTAAAGGTTCCAGTCTCACGGCACCGCCTCACTAAATTAAAAAATGTTTTTAAATCCGGAACACTTCTTCTTGGAAACTTGTCCGCATAATATCTTCTTTTCTACTTTAGCATAGACACTATTAGTGTACATATTCATTTCCAAAGTTTTTAAAAGCGTTATTACTTGTTAAACAAACCAAAACTACCAACAATATCAAACGAATCTGTCAAACAAAAAAAAATGCAGTCTAAGCATACTTAATCCAAATAAATCATTCCACTCAACATTTATTTTATTTTATTATTTTAAGTAAAACATGTTAAAACCTCAAATAACTCCAAAACCAGTAATTTTTTTTACTTTCAACAAGAGTACTTTTTTTTGTGGCAAATTGTTTAAAAAACAATATTTTTGTCCAAAATTCGTTTTTAAATTGTCTATCAAACATCCATTGCATTCCCTATACCTAACTTAAATCGTTTTATTGCTCTTTTAAGTTTTAATATTATTTTAACAATTTTTGCTGTGTACGACGCAGTAAGCGTTTAAACAAATGGAAAACAAAATGAAAAACAAATGGAAAATATTTATTCTCTGAAAAATTTTCAAAAGTTGGATTAAGGCTTTAAAAAATATATACAAAATTATACTAATGAAAGGTTCAAAGTATCTGTTCGATGTGGGCGCCTTCGTTTTGTAAACATAAGCGAATTCGCTCGCGAAAAGGAATTTGTGCACGCGCTAACATTTCTGGCGTAATCTGTCTGAAAGCCTATGTTTCATGTTGTCAGAAGTAGTTGGTGGTTCCTGATACACCAAATTTTTCACATAATCCATCGTTCATGGAACCGTTCATCTAATAATTGTCACGTAATAATACTGAAGTGCGCAGGTGCGCCACCCAGTTGCAGCCACATGTTTTGTCTTATGATTAAAGGTACATCTTCTAACAATTCATTCACGTGGTATGCAAGAAATTGTGAAAAATTTGACCAGTCCGAGTGCCATTAAAGAAATATGGGCCAATAATCTGAGTACCAATTATTCCACCCCAAACATTAATAGATCACTTATTTTGTCTATGACACTTCATAACAATGATTCATATGTCCATAAAACGAAATTGTAAAATTGGGGTTCCGTTCGAAGTTTATTCATCAGCAACTGGTAGAAATTTGCACGTGCCTCATAATCGGTTGGTAGAGCAAACGCCAAATACGAAGACACCTGCGCAGAAACCGAATATTGCATTAAAAAGAACGCTGTGACTATCTACACGCAAAAATTATAACCTTAAACTGTCTAAAGATGGAAAAAAAAGGAAAAAAAAAATCTACGGTAACCTGGGATTCTCTCAATGGACTGTAGCGTAACGTAGCTTGGATCCTAGGTTACTGTAGATTTTAGATTCCCTTTTTATTTCCATTTTTTTAAGGCTGTGACTATCCGCACGCAAAATTAACCTAAATCTGTTTAAAAAAATGGAAATAAAAAGGGAATCTAAAATCTACAGTAACCTAGGATCCAAGCTACGTTACGCTACAGTCCATTGAGAGAATCCCAGGTTACCGTAGATTTTTTTTTCCTTTTTATTTCCATCTTTACACAGTTTAAGGTTATAATTTTTGCGTGTGGATAGTCACAGCGTTTTTTTTAAACAGATTTAGGTTAATTTTGCGTGAGAATAGTCACAGCCTAAAAAGAAATGGAATAATGATATGAGTGAGAAGTAGATATTTGGCATTTACTACAATTGGAGCGCTCCGTACCAACAGCGTTCGTTCATACCGATACATCTACCTTACCGCGTTCGTTAATTGTCGGTGAGAGGTTGAAAATGTCCACCCGATACATAAATTGTGGATCTGGTCTTTTAGTCGGTTCTTTCGCGGTTTATATATAACCTAACCTCACATATTCATTTTGTATTTGTACTTTCCTTGTTGTGCTTATGGAACAAGAAAGTTGTGAACAAAAAAATCATGAGTAGTGCTTTACAACCCATCAGAGACCAATACAATAACATAATATATGATGACGATGGTCGTATTTTTATCTATAACAGACTTAGTAAGATAGGTATTATATTTCACTTTAAATTTTAATTCTTACTGTTTAGATAAGACTACAGGATATATGGATGACAATAATGAAAATAGAGCGTATTTAGGAATTGAAACAAACATTACACCGGCAGCAGAATCGGAAGCTGAATCACAAAATGGAACTTTAGAAGAGACAAATGATAAAGTGTCAAAATGGACCCACGAGAGCATATTACTATTATTAACACAATATGAAGATAATTGAGATTTATTTACATCACCTAGAAAGACGAACAAATCAATATGGAATCTTATAGCAAAAAATACATCACAAGGATATTGCTTTAATGGGGAGCAATGTGATGTCAAGTTCCGAAATTTAAAAAAGACTTACAAAAGGATCATAGATATTAATAGAAACACTGGCACAGGTAATGTGCCCTGGCCTTATTTCAATATTTTTGATAAAATGTTTGGAAGATCAGCTGATGTTCATCCCAATGCTCTAGCATCCAACAGAGGTAGATATTCTATCACATGCTCAACACCTACATCAAGTGAAACAGAGGTGATGTATATTACCATTTCACAACTGTATCTACATTGTATATTTTAGGTTGTCGAAGGTGAGGAAGCTACACCTACACCACATTTACAAATGCCGAATAAAAGGAAAAGGTTTATACAGGAAGAACCTATATGGGTAAAGACCTTACGAACAGAAGCAGCTAATCGGCATGCTGAAAAAAATGGGGGTGTTAAAAGAAATATTACATTTATTTAAAAGCGAATAATGTGTAACATACATTGTACATAACTGTTACTATGTTCTATATATGAAATAGTTGATTTGCAATTGTGTTGCGTTTTACTACACCACAATTATCGTGATCATTATAAAAATTTTGTTCAGTTTCATTTACATACTCTACATCATCTAAGGTATCTTTTCTCATACATATATTATGTAGTACACAGCATGCAACAATTATTTTTGGAATTGATTGTGTATTATATACATTTATATGTTTTAAGATTCTGAAGCATCCTTTTAATAAACCGTAACATTGTTCAATAAAAACTCTTGTGGAAGATAATTTATAATTAAAATTACGTTGCTTTCTTGTAAGATGCCCATTGTCTTTGTATGGGGGTTAATAGATAATTTGTGCAAGTGTGAATCACCCAAAATATGGCACTCAGCATTGGGAAATATTTCAAGCGGTGTGTCGTTAATTTTTTTGGCTAATGGAGAGTCGCCACACTCATGCATCATGTACACTTCCAGGATATCCTAAAAAACGTGTAAAGTAATCTAAAAATATGGTAATATTAAATGTAGGTAATGTATGTACCTGTAAAAACGTCAATAAACAAATAATTAGCATCACACACACCTTGGAGGACCACTGAATGATACTGATGTCTGTTACAATATGCGGCTTGTTGCTGTGCAGGTACAGTGATTGGTATATGTGTACCGTCAACTGCCCCTAGTACACCAGGAAACCCTGCTTTTTTTTTTAAATCCATGACTTTCTGTGCGTTCCGTCCAGTAGGCCAGATAATATAGTGCACAGATAAGTCCATCAAAATTGAGCACACTTTTTGTACATACGACCATGCGGTTGACTTACTGACATCAAACTTCTCCGACACAAGCCTATACACCTCTTGATTACACAGCATACTCAATGCTACTAGTAGCTGTGTTTGTGGAGAATTTGTGTATGGCCCTACACTATGTATTCTTTTTTCAATTAAACATGGGCCCATTGTTTCCAACAAACATTCAAATATGTTCCGTGACAGCCGATAGTAACTTTTAAAATCTGAAAGCAAGTAGGTAATTGCATATCATACAGTATAACTGGTCACCATTCCATACCACTATGATCATAGAGAGATACCACATTTTTAATGTAGTTCTTTATACCTATCCGTGCTTTTTTTTTCAATGTCGCAGTATTACACACTACTGTAATAAGGTCGTCTTCACTATCATCATGAACTAACTCGGTTAATAATGTTAGTAATTGTTTTCGTTTTCTCCCCAACTTTGCAACTTCCATCGTAGATTAACAAAAATAACAAATAATTAGGTTAAGTACATAACCCGTTAACCGAAGCGTTCGAAAATTCAATACACCCGCCTTTTACCGCTCCGTAATCAGCTGTTTACCGAGACATTTGCACCGCTCCTTTATCGTAAATACCTATTATGTTTCGTTCACAAAATGTAGTGACGTAGTGTTGTTTATTGTTTTCTAACCTCATTTTTCGTGCACGTTTTTATCAAGGCAGTGACTATAGGCACGTGAAAATTGACGAATTATAACCTCAATGTGTCTAAAAAAGTGGAAATAAAAAGGAAAATTCAAATCTACGGTAACCTCGGTGGATTGTAGGGAAACGTAGCTTGGATCCTAGATTACCGTAGATTTTAATTTTCCTTTTTATTCCCATTTTTTCAGACACATTGAGGTTATAATTCGTCAATTTTCACGTGCCTATAGTCACTGCCTTTTAGTAAACAGCTTTTTTCAAAACTCCTTCCGTTTTAGCACCTTTTATTTACAAGTAAGTTGTATTTGTAATCCACAGTAATATGTATTAATATATTGATTTAGATCGTTGTTTATAATGGGTGATGCGAGTAGATCGTCTGATCGTAAGTACATCAAACATTCCAGCAAAGAAGCGGCGTGTCTTATTTATTGCAAGATGCCCGCGAAATTATTTGGAATGTTTATCAGTTTCATAAAAATATGAATGAAGGTATGTCATTATTGTACGATTAACATCTGTCGGTTTTTTCACTATTACATTTTTTTACAGTTAACGTTTTTGATATCGTTGTGAAAGCAACTGGAGTATCTAAAAGTACCCTCGTTAGAATTATTAGAGAAGAGAGTGCAATTCAACGTGGTGAAATAGAATTGTTCAAGACTTCTAATAAAAGAATGAAAACCGCACCAAGATCATCTGTCGATAATTGTGGGAAACAAGTAATTCGACGCATTGTACACAATTTTCATGTCACGGAGAAACAACGACCAACCGTCAATGCTATGTATAATATTATTAAAGATGACGAATCCATTGGTTTCTCTGGGAAGCAAACGTCTTTAAGAAGATTATTAAATAAAATAGGTTTTAAATGGATGAAAACCGTTGACAATCGTAAATGTTTAATGGAACGATATGATATACGATCTTTACGTTGTGCTTATATACGAGCAATAACAAAGTATCGAAGAGCAGGGCGACCCATTGTGCATACGGATGAAACAAATATACATGCATCGCATACAACGCCACATTCCTGGGTAGATGATTCCAACGAAGGTTTAAAATGTCCAATCGGTAAAGGTCAATGTCTTATAATAGTACATGCTGATGGTGAAATGGGATTTATCAATAATGCCCTCTTAGGTTTTAAATCGGGCTCAAAAACAGGTGATTGTCACGACGATATGAACTTTATTAATTATAAAAAAATGGATTGAGCACCAGTTATTACCGAATTTGCTCGAAAAGTCAGTTATCACAACACGTTCGCAGTTAAACATCAAAATTTTAGCAATAAAAAAATGGAAATGATAACTTGGTTACAAGAACGAGGGATCGTACATGATGAATCCCAAACAAAAGTGGAGCTGTATGATTTAATAAAATGTAATAAACCGAGCTACACAGAATATTCAATTGATGCTATATTTGCGAAACATGGTCACTCTGTATGTCGACTACCTCCATACCACCCAGAGCTAAATCCAATAGAAAAATATGGGCCATTGTAAAAGCTTGAGTGGCATCGAGAAACACAACTTTTAAGTTAGCGGATGTTAAAAAACTAACTCGCGAAAAGTGTTCGATGGATTTGAAGAGCCACTGGCAAGAAGTGTGCCATCATGCTAAAGAAATTGAAGAGGAATAGATTAATAAAGAGCATATTATGGATGTCATTTGTGAGGAATTGATTATACGTGGGAGTGGAGACTCGTCGGATGAATCTGATTTTACATCAGATTATGCTAACGAAGAAATAAGTGTAGAGTAATTGTGTAATATTTTATTGTGTTTATATTGTTAATTTCACATTGCACATGTGTTGTTCATGTTCTTAGATATGTTTCTAAGGCACTTTAACTTCTTAAGCACTTTTTCAACACTTAGTCTATGATCTACCAACATAACGTCTTCGTACCATAACCTTTTTTATAGTTCGCAGAGTTTGTATGCATTGTACGAATTATTATACATGTTCTACACGTTAGGATTATTGTACTTCATGTAATCAATATCTGTTATGTGTTTAATTGCTTAATTATATTGATTTATATGTGAAATTTCTTATTTATCTTTGACCTTTTTAATATGCTACTGCCATAGCTCAATGCTTTTATAAATACAACATCATTGTGCAAACCCCATAAAACCTCCTTTTTTGTATGAAAACCATCTGTTTATATTTGTATACTATATTTTCCTCATAAGAAACTTCTTCAACTTTATCTAATACTTGAATTCGATAAAACTCTACCCCCTCTATTACACTTATTTATAACCATCGCAGTATAAAACTGTTTAGACACGAATTATTTACCCTTAGAACTGTGGTTAATAATTAAAATGTGAATTACATTTCCGAGTAAATTTATGAACAAGTAACATAACCTTATATTTACTTTTCACAATTAAATAAATGGTTTTTTTTGTTAAATTGTCCTAGTTATAAAATATAAACATCATAATTAAGAGGTTATTAACTAAAAAATGTACAAAACGTAACTTTTACTTTTCTTAAAAAAACTCATCTTTTCCGGTTGAATAGTACACGGTCACGTGATTTTTTTCGCGCAGCTTGGTGTCTTCGTATTTGGCGTTTAATCTAGTAGTTCCAAGGATGGAAATTGTTTTTCTTTAACGTTCGTGTGGGTCATCAATAACTGTAGCCAACACCTTATATTCATTTTCTTCATTTGTCACTGCTTTATCTTGGTTACGAGCGGTGTATGTTACATTTCCTGTTGAAACAAATCTTTCTAATGTCCGCTGAAAGCTTTTTTTCTTGTGGGTGCCTTCTATCTGAGAATCTTTCTTTATGAATTCTTAATGCCAATAAACAATTTTTTTGGCATTCGCCAAGGATAAAAATCATGTCCACCATTTCGTCTGTTGATAAATTCATTTTGAAAAGAATTTTGGACGTCTATCACGTCGTATACAGGAAAAATTGTTAAAATAATATTAAAACTTAAAATAACAATAAAACGGTTAAAGTTAGGTATAGGGAATGTAATGGATGTTTGATAGACAATTTAAAAACGAATTAAAAAATGTTAGGGTTCTATTTAAAAAAACGGAGTTACGTATGTTTGAAAATTCGGCGCCCTCGATTTGGCACCCCCTGTCTTCGGTACCATTTTCCACAAATGTTCGATAGTCAATGTTTACGAAGAAAGTCGAACTGCTCGGAAACAGTCAATTTTAGACCTTACATGTGATTCAGAAAGCTGATCTAACATGAAACGAAAAATCAGAATATGCAATAATATACAGGGTGTTCAATTTAAAATAAAAAAATTTGGTTGCGTCTGGCCTGAACGAAACATCCTGTATACTCAAAAATATTTTTACGTGATAGAAAACTTGACTATCAACAACGTTTCATAAACAATCTTTATTTACCGCGAAAATTTTATTATTGTAATAAACGTTTGTCAAATCGCCATTGTTACCACGATAGAAAAGATATTTAGTGGATTTTTAATATCTTGTTAATACGTATTATTTGCTAATGTTTTCAAAATATTTTATTTATATATTTTTATGTAAGGAATTTGGGATTGTTTGTAACTGATATATGTCTAGGGTTGTAAAACACATGTTGGGGTGTTAGAAGCAGGTACACGCTTAAAAATGATTTACTGAAGGGGCGTAACGAGTCATTGGAACTTATTATACGCCGATTCTTGATGTAAAAATGTCACTACCTTAATAAGTAATTGTGGCGGTACAGACCAAGATATCTTTGTTACTTGGAAACTCGAGAGAGAAATGTAGGGTTGTTACGGACGAATGCATACTTTTAAAATTAAGATGTCGTGCAATAATTAATATGAAACTGTTCCAGCGGAAATTAACGTTTCTTGATTTTATATTACTTTTGAAAGATGGAGGTTGATTGCGGTAGTGAAGTTGGTTGGGTTATCGGGGGAAGAGTAGTTAGAGTTAGAGCGTCAATCGAGCCAGATCGATTTTTGTGTTAAATAAATACCTTCATTGTAAACAGTTTGTCTTTAAAATAATTCTTAAATGTACATTTTTCTTTTGAATTCGCCAACACTAAGTTGTCTTTTCTTTCGGGACTAAACCGCGAATTTTAACGCTTTGTGTCTGTGATCAATTAAAGGAACATTTATTCTAGTGTAAGTATGTATTTTTGTACAACTGAAAGCTCGTAGCCAATCATTTTACCAGCCTATGTAACGTATTAAAACAACCAAACATTGTCTTGCAAAGATATCTGCTAAAATAAAAAGACAGTACAGGCCCTCTCACTCTGGTATTTGTGCGAATTAGCATTGTTGGTTGTTGGTTATATTTATAATTGTGTAGAGGTGGTTGGTGAATGGGTATATGATACCGCTGGTTATTGTAAAACCAATTTCGAGTAGGTACACACTCCCAGGCCAGACCATAAAACATCTCGAATTTTTACTTCTATTCTTTTTATTTGTTGTATAGATGAATGTGTAACCTGAGAGAGGAGCACTGTATTTTTCTAACGCACTCAAACTTATATATCGGTCACGATGTTAGTGATCTATTTATAACTTACCCTTGTAAGGCTTTGTTTTAATGAGTTTTTTGCCAGTTTGTTTAAGTAAAATTATTTTCCTGCGAGCTAATTTCTCTTGGCATCTGCTTTATGGTGATTTGATTTATGTATTCTGTGCTTTAGTGGTCACTAAACAATTAGGTACGTGCAAATTCCTTGTCTGTTTTCTTTTGCCCTTACCTTTACCTTGTTATCACCTGTGCAATTTACTGTTGTTGTATTTTATATGTACCGTAATTTGCTTTATTGTTTTATGTGCTTATTTACTTAAAGGCCGGCATGATTAGTTTTTAAAAGGCCACATGCTTCAAAAGGGTATCTTGTACTTTTCAGGTATTGTGTTTCCAATGCAGGATGATACAAGTCTTATTCGTACAAATTTGTTTTCCCAAAATCTTCAAATGTATTACTAATCGCTAACCATTCGTAATATTGTAAGGGGTCGTTTTCTTCGTCTGATATATCTTCCCAATTAGACTCTGATTCAGAAATATCACTGTCTGAGTCTTTTATGCTACCGCTACCGTCTTTGCTCATATCGGAGAAACAATCACAAGCATTTGCAATTCAGTACAAACTAACACAAACGACGAAACATAAAACTTAATATTTACGCCCTACTCCCAACATAACCCAGACTAATTTCTGAAAAGCAAATCACAGTAGTCATCCGGCGTGGCCTAACTCCCTCCCCCCCATTTTTTGTTTTACAAAAGTACCAGTTCATTTAATAATATTAACGTATGTTGCAACCGTTTTCATCACAGTACTCCACTTAAACGAGCGTGATGCACATCTCTGCATCACAGTATAATATTTGGTAGCTAGGGTGATGCAACCGTTTGCATCACGGTATGGAGGGGGCTGATATATACCAAACCAAGCAAACATCACAATAAATACAACGCTCGATGTGCAGCTGATCATGTCACGACAGGTTATTACTTGTGCGGACTGGCCTACGCACAAGCCTCGACATTTGTTTAACACTAGCTGAAGAATAATTACAGTCTGCATCAGCAAAAAAATTATAACATTGAAGGTCACGTGGGGATGATAGTCGCCCCACCTGGTCATCCGAAGGTTCAAAAAACCGATAATAAGCATAGTACTAGTTACATTATCCCTGAGAATATAATTCATTAACCACATGGAGTCGTTTTATGCATACTTTTCTTAGGAACACGTCTATTACGGCGATAATAATTTATCGCTGTAAGAGACTCATTACCAAGGAAAGTATGCAGTTTCATTGACTAAAACGATCTCATGTGATTAATGCATTATGTTCTCTTCCTAAATATAACTTGTGCTATGTTTATTATTTACACTTGTTGAAGCCTTCAGAAAATTGAACTCATGCTTCACACTCGTACCTCGTACAGTTTTCATCAGCTGTAACGCATGTTATCACTGATAATAAGCACAGCACCAATTATATTATCCCTGATTATACAAGTTTCCTTTGATACCACGTTCATGGGTCCCACAAAAACACATATAAAACAAAATAAATGAAAAACTGTTCTTTTCCAATAACTGGCGCATATCACCGTACCTTTTTATATTTTTCATACCAATTCAGACGATTCTATAACAATTATTGTCTTTGGTAAATGAAAATAGTTACCGTAAGTGGGTGGCTGTTGGTGTTTGACAAATGCTTTTTGTTCACGACAAGAATAGCTCTGTTACTATGGTAGTTGAGTATGGCGTCATTGCAGTTGAATTACCGCTGTAATTCATAACGTTCGAGGGTAACTTTGCATCCAGTGGATAGACAGTTTATTTATCCGTTGCTTAGTAATTGTATTATCCTACAAACTTTTAGATTTTCCGGATAGAAGGCATCTTAATGTATCATATACTATATATCACTCTGCGCATTTAGCGTCATTCCCTTGCAGCACGTGGTGAAGTGGCTAATCTTAAATTTGCACCGTTTGATCGTCCGCAAAAATTTGGCTGGTGTGAAGGAATTTATTGAATTAGAAACGTAAGTATATGCTCAATAGTTAGTTCACTCGTTGTTGTAGAGCAGTAGAAATATTAAACTGTCGTGGCCCCCTTGGTGCAATTGTATGCGAGTTTTTACAGCTGTAGGCCTTCGCCCCGTCATACAAAATTGTATTCTAATAAGGCCTTGTAAGACAGGACTTGTATCAGGGTCTGCACAATGGCCTCTTTGAGTTAAAATTGATTTTAGTACCATCTAGTGGCGTATAGACTAATGAACATTTTCTATAATAGAAGTTGATAATGCACACCTCTCTCTTGCTCTATCTTGTTTCTCTCTCTCTCTCCTTCGGCTCTTTCTCACACATACAAACAAATCAATTAATTAATTAATCAATCAATCTCAAACAAATCATGCTCGAGCAAATCAATCTCAATCAATCAACCGAAATTATGTCTTACAGTTTGCGGAAACCAGATTACAGTTCCAAACTGAGTACATTAAAGTCTAATTAAGTATGACGTGAAATAATAAATAATTTCTACCCTAATGCAATGATGCTTTATGTATAGGCAGATTCTCTCTTTCTAAACAGGCACTACCTATACATTCGGAAAATTATGTCTGATTTATTTGCATGTTCAATTACATACACACAAAATTGTTCCATAGTAATGTGTTCATTAACAGTTATAAAAACCCCATTAAAAAGACTGGAAAGTAATAATTACTTATATATATATATATATATATATATATATATATATATATATATATATAAAATAATACGCTTACTTTTAGAAGTGTTTTTCCATCAGTTGTTCTAATAATGATAACCATATGTTGAACTGAAATATTTTTATACAACGTGTTCACATGTAGTCTCACTAAACACGTTTATGAATGTTAACTAAACGCTTCAAAATTTCTAATCTGAAATAAGAGTGACGTAATCTGATTTTATTTGAAATTTCATAGAGGTCATCACCATCATCGAGATTTTGAGATACAATCACCACATCGTCTTCACCTTGAACGATTATATTGTAACAACCTATAAAGCAGCTAATAACCCCTGACAGTTTCTTATCAGGCACTATTATTACATGGACATGAGGTTATCCCTAAATTAACTGGTTTCAGCACGGCTCTGGAAATGCTGCACACTCTTCAAATCTTTCAGTTGGTTCGCAGAAGCTGTACCGTATTCATTTCCTTCAATTTTATCTGCATTCTGTTTCGAGATTGTAGTACGTTTTCTAAGTACAATATAATTGCGAAATACGAGCAGCAGTAATCAGGTTTTGTGTATTACTTCCTAAATTAGTTAATGATCGGAATGTAATAGCCAGTTCGTAACCGTGTTTAGTGAGACTACATGTGGACACGTTGTATAAAAATATTTCAGTTCAACATATGATTATCATTATTAGAACAACTGAAGTAAAAAACAATTCTAAAGGAAAGCGTATTATTTTTAATACGTTTTTTTACCTGATATTGCTAGCAAAAATGTTAAAAGATTTTTAAAATGTATTATTACTCTTATAGGATGACGTCATAAGATCAGTTCTACAAATGGTTGGTACGTATTCGTGGATTTTAAACTTGTAGTTATTGTTAATTCGCGTACAATAATAAAACCATTAAAACCTTTTGCCTTTTATTTCCATTATATCAGTTTGATATTCTTAAAAACATGTTAATTTAATTTAACTCTATGTATATAATATTTATATATATATATATATATATATATAAGTAATTATTACTTTCCAGTCTTTTTAATGGGGTTTTTATAACTGTTAATGAATACGTTACTATGAAACAATTTTGTGTGTATGTAATTGAACATGCAAATAAAACAGACAGAATTTTCCGAATTTATAGGTGGCGCCTGTTTAGAAAGAGAGAATCTGCCTATACATAAAGCATGATTGAATTAGGGTAGAAATGATTTATTATTTCACGTCATATTTAATTAGACTTTAATGTACTCAGTTTTGAACTGTAATCTGGTTTCCGCAAACTGTAAGACATAATTTCGGTTGATTGATTGAGATTGATCTGGTTGATTTGCTCGAGCATGATTTGTTTGAGATTGATAGATTAATTAATTAATTGATTTGTTTGTGTGTGTGAGAAAGAGCCGAAGGAGAGAGAGGAAGAGAGAGAAACAAGATAGAGCAAGAGAGAGGTGTGCATTATCAACTTCTATTATAGAAAATGTTCATTAGTCTATACACCACTAGATGGTACTAAAATCAATTTTAACTCAAAGGGGCCAGGGCGCAGACCCTAATACAAGTCCGTCTTACAATGCTAGGGCCGCCTTATTAGAATACAATTTTGTATGACGGGGCGAAGACCTACAGCTGTAAGAACTCGCATACAATTGCACCAAGGGGGCCACGATAGGGGCTAAGCTCTACACTTGTCTTATAAGGTTAGGGTCCCATACCATCGCCAGCTATGGGGCGAAGGCCCTAGAACAAGTTGCGAAGCCCTACACGTGTCTTACAAGCACCTCCTTACTAGAAATACAACGTATAAATAATTTCCTCGAATAGGTAAAAGATCATGCGAACGTACCCAATAGCATATGACCATTTTAAAACAATAGGATCGATAATTTTAACAATATCGTATTAGGGTAATTATGCGATTTCCAACATTGTACGCGTGTGCGTTTGCCTAACCTTCAGGGGTACTGCTCGTAATACAACCAAAAGGACCTTAATTAGGGTTAAAGCTGTCCATCAAAAATAACCCTAAGACCAACTCCAGGTCCAAGACCAACCCCAAGTCCAAGACCTGCATATGTCCCTCACGTGAGCAAGTACAAAAAATTGCTGTCAAAAAGACTCTAATTAAGGTTGAAAATTCCACCAAGGGTTGACCCTCGAAAAGAAACCATAGGGGTGAAAATACCAGCTCACACGTGGGCGCCCATAAAATAGGGGTGAAAAAACACGTCCTACACGTGGGCGAGTAAGAAAAACAAAAATAATTAGGGATGAAAAGGGGTTGAAAAAGGCCTCCGAAAAGAAGTCGTCAAAAATAGGGGTGGAAAAACACGTCCTACACGTGGGTGTGTAAAAAAGTGAAAGTGGGCGGGGCTTGTGACGTAAAAAAAGTGGAGGGGATGGTGTCCGACTTCTACTTACAAGAATGCCAAAAATTAGCAGTACACCATTTCAAATGCACAATGGGAAAAATGGTATTTAAGAAAGAAGTAAGACGAGGAATTGTTAGTTTTTACTATTATTCTACGTGTAAAAAAGATTAAAAAATTTACACTCATTCGGAAAATGTAAGAATTGAAACTAACAAAATGCTGGTTTGGGGAGCAGATTCCGTTGGTATTGGTTATGCACAAACCGTGTCAACATTTTAAACTTACCAATGATGAGTAGTAAATACTATAGAAAAATTGAAACTATTGTAGGTGAGGAATGGGAGTTGGTTTTACAAAAGGAAATGACTTCAGCAGGAGAGGAAGAACGACGACAAGCGATTGAAGCAGGAAATCTGGAGGAAGGGATTCCATTTATCACAGTAATTATTAATGGAGGATGGGCCAAGCGCTCTTACTGTCATGAATTCAGTTCTCTATCGGGAGTTGCAGTTATCATAGGGAAAAAAACAGGAAAATTATTATTTCTAGGAGTTCGGAATAAATATTGCAGTATATGTTCGTGGAAAAATGAAGGAGACATAAAGCCGCATAAGTGTTAGGTGATGTTGACTCAAGTGTTTACGCACGGATAATACAATTAGTGACATACGGTCGTTACGTTATAAAGTTAGAATGTGTAAATCATATGATAAGGTGTTACACGTCCAATTTGCATAAAATTTCTGTAAAAACGTCACATGATATAGAGACGAGACGAATTCTGAAAACACACATTCCACGTCTGAGTATGGCTGTACGATCTGCAATAAGTAATAATTCAAAAGAATTTGCAACAACTACGACAAGACTTAAAAAACGGCCCTTACCATGTTTTTGGAGACCATTAAAAATTGTCGCATACAATATTGTAAACGGCAAGATAAACAGGAAATGAACCATGTACCACTACTCCAACAGTGACATTTTTTCTGAAATATGTTCGGCGTTAGATAATGTTGTATCTAGAGCTCATCGTGTAGTGACGCAACAACAAATTACGTAGAACGTTATATACGGAAGCCCGGTAGGGCAATCGTATTTCCTCCCACCACACTTACTACCTCACAACACGGAATACCTAGTTAACGCGTCACAACTAAGAAATTCCGAGTTACTGCGTCACAACTCGGATTTCTCAGAGTTAATACGTCATAACTCGGATTTTTCCGAGGTACACAATTTTGATTGTCATACCTAGTTTAGGTTAAATTAGTTTTGTTTTATTTTTAACCAATGGATGCTTTAATTATAAAATATTTTGAACAAGGATACAGTGACAAAGAAATTATATCATTTCTTTTACTGAGTGATGGGATACAATTAAGTTTAAGACATCTTAAAAACCATCTAGCAAGATTGGGTTTGAAACGCCGACGTGTAAGAGAACCTGCAACAGAAGATATAATTCGCGCTATTCTTGCAGAAATTGGCACAAGTGGTAGATGTCTAGGATATAAAACTTTATGGAGACGACTTCAAAGTACGTACAAATTAAAAGTTAAACGGGAAACTGTTTTAAATATACTTCGAGCAGCAGATCCCGATGGTGTTACTGCAAGACGAAAACGACGTTTTTTGCGCAGGCGGTATGTAGTTCCAGGGCCAAACTTTTTATGGCATATGGATGGATACGACAAATTATATGGGTTCCCCATTCATGGGGCTATAGATGGCTACTCTAGATGTATCTTATGGCTAAATGTAGGTACTACAAATAATAACCCGAAAGTAATCGCTGGCTATTATATTAATGCAGTTGAAAAACTGAAGGTAGTTCCAACACTATTAAGGACTGATCTGGGAACTGAAAATATAACAACCTGTCTTCTCCAAACATACTTAAGATATTCCCATAATGATACTCTTTCGCGTGAAAATAGTTATATTCAAGGCAGGGGTAAACTGGTGGATTACTTATTTCAAAGACCTTAGAGATCAAGGAGTTTTTAATGATGGTGATCCGCTTCATATTGAATGTTTGAGATTTTGTTTTGGGCCATTACTGCAATGTGAATTACAAACTATTATGGAAGAATGGAACCGACATAAAATTAGAAAACAAAAAAATTCGGAGGTACCTGCCGGAAAACCGAATGTATTATTTTTACTTCCAGAAACAGTTAATACCAAAAATTATGGTAAGCCTGTAGACATTGATGACCTAAAAACGTGTAAAGACCTATATACTCTTCAGTCTCAAATATTTAATCCACTGTTTGGTGACTGGGCACAATTAGTCTTGCCTGGAATTGAATTTCCAAAGACACCAAAGGATGCATTGGCTCTGTATAAAGATCTTATACAATTATTCGGGGATTATGATAAAATGTAAAATTTCAAAAAATGTATATTTTAAATAAATCTAAAACTAGCTGAATCATTGTATTACCTGCCATTGATAGTTAGTGAGTTTAAAAAATAAGAAATATAAATCATACCCTCCAAGAGAGTTTTAACAAAGGAAAGCCATTTTAATGTATTAAAACTATCCAAAGAGTTATAAAAGAAATAGCAAAATATTTACTTAATTTTCACCTCTTATAGGTAACCTTTGGGGTGAGGTAAGTATACCCAGTCAGCAAGGTGACATAGATATTACTTTTATGGACCAGATGCTGCAAAACCTGACCTGGAACCGGAAGAACTTCTATTGAAACAACAACATTATGTCGAGATTTCAAAAAGAAGTATGTAACATTGACCGCATAGAAATAGAAACAAGGGGACAACACGTAAATCTACTTTGGAGATCTGCTAGACTCAATCAACTTACAGCTTCCAACCTTGGGAGGGTATGTAAAAGATTACCAAGCACTTCGTGTCACAACTTGGTGTTGGAAATGCTGTACAAAAGTCGTAGGGAATTGCACATGCCTGCAATAATTTATGGGCGAATTAATGAAAAAAATGCCATACAATTATATGAAGAAAAAACTAAAAATAAAGTTGTCCCGTGCAGAATATTTATCTCTAAAGAACATCCATTCTTAGCAGCATTACCGGATGGACTTCTTACAAACGGAGGTAGCATTGAAGTGAAGTGCTTATATACTTTTCGAGATAAAACTATAGATTGTGTTATTAATGAAAATGCAAAAAAGTTATGTGTACCATTATGTAAAGGGAATGCTAAAACTACGCGATATTCATAATTATTTTTATCAAATTCAGGGACAACTGTATATTGCAAATCGAACATACTGTGACTTAATTGTTTTTACAAATAAGGACTTAAAAATTATAAAAATTGAAAAAGACAATTTTTGGTTGAATAATGTTACCGAAGTTGACGGAATTTTTCTACAACTGCATATTACCAGTTCCACGTGCGATGAAAATTCGTGATTCGACAGCAATCATTGCTGCACAAAACAATGTAAAGAGAAAAAAAACCTTCAAACTGTTAGGAATAACAAATATTTCATTTTTAATTTTTCAGTTTTTTTTATTTTATTACATTATTCATTTTATTATTACTGTTATTGTCCATATTCTGTTATGTTCTATGAGTTTGTTAAAAAATAGTGCATTAGCAGAAAATGGAATAAAATATTATTTTCAATTAAAATCAACAAAAGTTAAAAAATTATATGAATTTTTTCAATTTATCTTTTGTTTATAGTTGTTATGTGGTTATTATTTCTATACAAAATTCAGTATTTTTGGTAAATAAAGCCATTCAATAATACGAAAACCCTACAACTGAATGAATGTGACGAACAATAGGATCTAATCCGTTCACTTTCACTGTCTTTACCTTAGTTTTTTTTTGTGCCCTGTCATTCTTATTCTACTGGTTTCAAAATTAGTCCACACATGTGAAATATTATAAAAAGTAAGTTTACTATACAATAGAAAATAATAGGTTCTAATGGGCCCTGTAGGTAATTCCTAAATTTTATCGAAATATAAATAATATTAGTAAATCTATAAATAATATTAAGAAACAACTTATTTATTTATTTTTGTTATGAACGCATAAGTGAATATTTAATTAAAAATTATTAATTTTATTAAATACATAAATAAAAAAGTCGAGTAGGGTTACCTTTGTATCAATTTTTACAATGAATTAGTTATTACTTATCAATGTCATTTATTCAAATGAATAAATAATTGGTTACTTCTTTTTATCACATAATAATTTTTTATGTCATATCATACCTTTATATACAATAACAAGGTAATACAGTCGACTAACAAATCTCTTATAAAAACAATTCCTAGGTAAAATGTGATCTTTTGTTAAACTGGTATTGTTTGTGAACAGACAATGAGGTACCCGGCAAAGGCACATTATCCTTAGGTAATTTTAAGCTACATCAACTTTCATGTAATGAATTTAAAAATAACCAAAATAGACAAATCATGCAAATTGGGTGGCCTATACACGAATAATAATTGTTAGAGATTTGAGTAAGGTATCTTCCAGCCAGACCTGGGTAGTATTTCAAATACCTACTAATTCGATTACGATTTAAATACTTTGGTTAATCGAATTACTTTATTTTAAATCACCTTGTATTGCGTTAATTGTGATTTGTGATTGCAAATACTTTCAAAAAGTAATTGTAATTGTGATTTGTTTTTTACGCTATCTCTGGATCTAAATACTTTATGCAGTAATTCAATTATTTTTTGATAATTTAATTTATATTTAGTAATCGAATTATTCTTAGGTAATTGAATTAACCTTAAGTAATTGAATTACTCTTTGGTAATGGAATTACTTTCAGATAATTGAATTATATTTTGTACCCTTCTCAATATTTTCGTTAGTTCTTATGAATATTAAAAATTGTTTATATAAGTACACAAAGAGGTTGGTTGACGTGACAACGATGTGCTGCTTTGTATTTGTAAAGGTGTCAACTGATTTGTAGCTGGTGTTTGTTTATTTTGCTGAAATAAGGTAAGTTTACAATAACATTTTTTATGTGTTAATCTACAAACCATCTGAATATGTAGTAACTTAATCGAATATAAAAAATCACCTAGAAAAGTTAAACATTACAAAACGAAATTATATAATTGTATTTTATATTGTTGGTTATGGGATTCACACTTAACTATTAGCTGAATGTTCACTTACATGTATCATGTATGGTTGCAGCAGTTGCGACTGTTGCCAGCATGTAAGAATTTGATAAATTTTCCAGGAAAATTTTACCAGATGTATGTAGTATACAATGCCATTTATGCCATAATTGTGTCTTGATTATATAGGTATATTATGTAGATAATGAAATGCAACCATTTTGTAATACAGTAAGACATTACTTTACTTAAAGATACGTTTGTTTTCATGATTATGATACGAAATGCAGGCTATAAATTGTAAGTATGAATATACATATAGATGTATAAGTTAAAATAAGTATATAAAAATTTGTAAATTAGAAATTAAAATTATAAAATAAAAATAGGTGCAGACAATTTTAATTTTACTCGTATTTGCATAGATACATATTTTAATATTGTCCATATAAAATCTGTTTTGACTTTTATTTAAAAATAATTCGGCCCATTGTTGGACTACCTGATTCCTGAATCCCGAATACACCGTTCGCGTTGCCGTCAACGTGTTAATATAGTGTTGCGCTAACTAAAATCATAAGGAAATTTAAGCCAACTTGTCAATATACCAAAAACTCGTCAATGGAAATACCGTTAAAAATTAAAACTGCAACTTTTTTTTGAAAATAATACGAGATCCTTATTTTTTAAGTTTTGAGGAGGATTGTATACTCAGTTACTACTATTTTTCTCATTATATCTTACATGTATATTCAAAGACTGTGTATGATACCGTTTGTGTAAACTGGTTAGTTTAGAAAATATAGCTACTTTTTATGTGAAGAATGATAATTATAAAAATATAAAGTGGTAGTATATCTTTTTGTTTCTTTTATAGATTCCAGAAACATATTTGTACAATTGTACATGATGTCTGGAATAAGAAATAAAAGAACTATGGAGATTCTGCAAAATGCCAAATCTAATTTGAAACAGTCGGAATTAGAAGGTAATCTAATAACTTAAAAATTGACATCAGTGTTTTGTAAAATATTTTTTTTTAGATATTCGCTCACTTTCTTACAACAGTGATAGTGCTGATGAGGCGAGTGATATCATATATAACAATACAAGTGATATTTCGGATGTAGAAGATCCAACATACATTCCGCATAGAGAAAATGCACTACTTAAGAAGAAAAATGTCCCTGACTATTTTGGGGTCAGGAACATCAACAAAAAATCTGACTCAACAGGAAAAGTGGTGTCTAATCCAACTCCGATTAACTTAAACGAGAATATTTCTGCATCTTCTTGCGTGATTCCCGAGAGTAGTGCCCAATTTGCAAATTGTGCCTACTTGGACGGAACATTTTTTAAAGTACTTAAGTTTGAAAAAAACATAAACAGGGTCCAAACGTAATGTCAGATGTGTTTACCAAAACAGACCATCATTAAAGGGGCGCCGTCAGTATCTTCAAATTTCATTAGACATATAAGCAAAGTACACGGAAATAAAATACAAGAGTATAAGGCTTACAAATCTTCATTGAAAACTTCTATTTCTAGAAAACAAGGAAGGAATGATCCTCCAGGTGAAATTACCAACAAACGAATTAAAATTCAAACAAAAATATCCGAACAATTTAGTCACACCACCACAACTACTACAAGACAAGAAGATTTTGACGATAAAATTATTCTATTTTTAGCAGACACAATGTCTCCAATTTCAGTGTTAGAAAAACCTTGCTTTGTTGCTCTCTTTGAAAATACAAATTTAAAAATAATGACGCGACACACAGCCATGAAAAAAATAGATGAAAGATGTAAAAAAACTATTTCAGCAGTTCAGAACTTAATAGACGAGGCGCAGTATGTTTGTACGACAGCTGATATTTGGTCTGGAAAACAGCGCAGCTTTTTTGGTTTAACCTGCCACTGGATTGACAAAAACTTTGTTAGAAGATCTGCTGCACTTTTATGTTCACGATTTTCTGGAACCCATAGCTTTGACAAAATTGCAGATATTTTAGAAGATACCCACTCTAAGTTTAACATCACTAACGAAAAATTAGTTGCTACTATCACCGATAATGGTTCTAATTTTGTCAAAGCCTTTAGAGAATTTGGCGTAAATGTACCAACTACTACAGACGACATCGACGATGAATTCACAAGCGAACCTGAGTTTCCAACTGTGGAATTTATGGAGGTAGAAGGCTATGAAGGTAATGACGAACCAGAACATATAAACATACAACTACCAAAACATGTTCGTTGTGCGAGTCATACTTTAAATTTACTTGCCACGACCGACGTAAAGAATGCCTTGAAAAAGGACATTGGGCTTAGGAAAAAGCACATGGCTTGTCTAAGTAAGTGTACTGAACTGTGGAAAAAGGCCCGACTGCCAAAAACTACGGAGGTCATAAAACGTGTTCTGGGCCACACTCTTAGTTATCCTGGAGCGACTCGCTGGAATTCACTTTATGATTCCATAACTCGAATCGTAGAGGTGAAAGATAAATTACCGGATCTTTTAATAAACTAGATATAGCAAATCATTTTAAGGAATCAGAACTGCAATATTTAATAGATTATTTAGCAGTCGTAAAACCAATTGCTATTGCTCTGGACATTTTACAAGGACAAGATAATGTTTTTTTTGGCTATATTTTACCATGCCTAGGTTCAATCTATACAAAATTTTGCCGAATGCAAACAGAACAAACTGCTCAAAGTGCTGGCCCAATCCTAAATTTTTGCAAAACAAGACTCATTGAGAAATTTCAAAAATATTTCAAACTAACAAAACCAGAAGCCCAAGAAGCCATACTCGCTGCATTCACATTGCCACAATTTAAATTAAAGTGGATAACGAATTTTCAAGATTTCGTCGAAAACACATCAGCCCGTGATTTCAGTGATTTTATAACGAGGCTTGTAGTTGAGACGGCGATAAAAAAAGACCATTTCGATAAGGTAACTCATTCCGAAATTTCATTACAGAAGCCCCAGTCCAGTGAAGAGGCTTTTTTTGAATTTGATTATAAATCCAGTGCTGAAACTAACGAGACTGTTAATGTTAAAAGACGAATAGAGTTAGAAATACTCCAATATTTAAATGATCCGGATACACAGTTACTAAGTTTAAATAAATATCCAACTATTAAATCATTATTTTATCGCTATAATACCTGCCTTCCATCATCAGCACCCGTGGAGAGGTTATTTTCCTTCGCAGAAATAATAAATGCTCCGCGAAGAAGCTGTCTTAGTGACTCCAATTTTGAAAATTTGGTGTTGCTTAAAGCAAACTGCAAGCTACAATTTAAATAGGTTGGTATTCACCAACTTGTCAGAGCTGTTCAGAGTAATCCGGTTAATTGGGGATGTCGCAGAATACTATCTTTTTTTATGATCATATCATGAATATTATATATCTATAATATTTGCTGTTTCGTTCAGTTAACTAAAGGACAACCTCTGTAAGATTAGTTAAGTTAAGCGCAGTTCCTAATCCTATTGTGATTATCGGGATATACTTTTGTACTCCGTAATTATTACTTTTGTTTTTGTACTCAGTATTTTACTTTTGTTTATAATAAACTCAATATTTCCTAATTATTTGTGTGTTTAAAATTTTATTATCTAATAATAGAGAATACCGCATTTATCCGGTACATCAATTTATAAATATTTAACTATCAGATAAAGTTAGCAGTGAATGTATACTGATATTTTAAAATAATTTGCACAATAACGGTCTAATCTAAACTCATTCTAATTGATAACTTTATTCTGATACTAAATGATAAATATTATTCCTTCTGGATAGGTCTTCTGCACATCAAGGGCAAAAAAAAACATTTTTTTTTCTCTTGGGAGAGTATGTACAGGACACTCTTCCGTGATCGTGAGTCACCGAAAAAAACAAAAAACGGTAGTCACTTCAAACATCATTCTATGTGGTTTTGGAGACGTAAATATCAAAGAAATTGGCTTTATCATTAAATGCCGTATGGTTACCAAATTACAACAGGTTACATATACTAACCCACCCAACTATAAAGCTTATCTTCATGTCTAACTGTCAATATTTGAATTACTTTACGGTAATTTAAATACTTTGGAGTAATTTAATTAGTGTGATAATTGAATTACATTTGAGTAATTAAATTACTTTTGAGGATTTGAATTACTTTTCAGTATTTGAATTACTTTTGAGTATTTTAATTATCTGTTAAATGATTTAAAATCGTGATTTGTCAAAGTATTTGGTAATTGGTAATGGGTATTTGGTAATCTAATTGTTATTATGGTTCAGAAAGTAATCGATATTTGAAATCATTTGGAAATTGACCAGTATTTGGTATTTGTGATTTCAATTACTTTCAGTGAGTAATTGTACCAGGTCTGCTTCCAGCCTTCAATTAAGATATTGAAGATAAAATTTTCTTAAAAATATAACATCCTGTGCCTTTATTGAACCCAAACCTTTCCTTTCAATTACTGCACGAAAACTTTCCTGCTTTGCTAATAGCCACATAAAAAAGCATACTCTTGTTTCTAAATTTATACGCAAGTGCTGTTCTTGTAAATATAGTGGGACCAATGTGCATAGTTCTTCCATAGCTCTTCTTGACATTCTAAAATGCCTTTTGAATTCTGACAAACTATAGTTTGATACAATTTCCATGTATGCTTGATTTTTATACGGATACTAATCTATTATCACATTCTTATTTTGGTTAACTTTGTCTACAACTTGAAGGACAGCATTCATATCAAACTCTTCTAAAACATAATCTTAAGTAAAAGCCATAACATTTTGTTCCATGGTCGATTTGAAATACTAAAAAAAAAAAAACTTAACCTCACACTTTTACAGACCTCAAGCCAATTAGGCATTCCAGAACACGTGACCCTAGACCTTTAAAATGGCCGCCTTGGGGCAAACATTCCATTTTTGCTATACTGTTAATGCTTTTGTGTAGAAAGTTATTTGTATTTATAAATTTGTTTGTATATAATATAATGTAAATATTGAGTTATGGAGCAAAGTGATTACCTTAAGGATCTAGTAATTCGTGAAAAAGACGTAGCGACGCGCTACATAAATAAAATTTCTGTAATTAATGTGGACCCCTTTTCATTATGTATAGACGATTTAGACTTTGAGCTGGAAGCTGTTCCCGAGATTACAAGTTTAGATATAGTGTCATATTTAGTGCTAACACACAGTTTTTATACAAAAGAACAATTTAAATCATATAAGAGCTTAGATGCTTACAAGTATTTAAGCAGGTTTTGTCCAAAAATTGCTTGTAAGCAGTTTTCTAATAAGTTTACAGTGATGATTGGCGAAGTAAGTACTGATTGATATAAAGATACACCTATTGTAATTTGCTTTGTATACTTTTCTTGACAGGTTAAACATTCACAGCGTATGAATGAGCCAAACTTAAAGGTGTGGATCATTTTGAAGGAAGTGGTGGTGTTTCTTCTGCTCATTGTTTATGTTTGCAGGGAGTGGTGAGGTATGCAGCCATGTCGCTGCAGTGTTATATGCAGCTGAATATGCTACAAAATTAAAAGAAAACCGTGTCCACCTACTATAAAGAAAGTGCCCATTGTGCCTGTTTCAGAGATGGAATGGCCAGAACGGGTTGTTAAAGTACCACCGAAAGTTCTGCCTGGTCAACATACAGATGTACAAACATTTTAACAAAATTAAAGGACAGAGGATTTACATCAGCCTTGATGCGTACGACGGCCATTCTGTAGTGAAATTAAGAAAACGGAAGTATTTCCATCATTAACAAAACTGTTTTGTGAGGCCAACACACCTTTGTTGTTGACTGAATTGATTGAAATGGGGAAGCTTTATCACTTTCTATTCATGACGATCAAAAATATAAAATTGAAGAGGTAACAAGAGAACAACATGCATCTTCCGTGTGGTTTCAGCAACGGGCTGGTCGTATCATGCATCACATTTTAAAAGTGTTTGTAGGACATCACTAGGCCATGATATCTTCCATAGCTCTTCTTGACATTCTAAAATGCCTTTTGAATTCTGACAAACTATAGTTTGATACAATATCCATGTATGCTTGATTTTTATACGGATACTAATCTATTATCACATTCTTATTTTGGTTAACTTTGTCTACAACTTGAAGGACAGCATTCATATCAAACTCTTCTAAAACATAATCTTAAGTAAAAGCCATAACATTTTGTTCCATGGTCGATTTGAAATACTAAAAAAAAAAAAACTTAACCTCACACTTTTACAGACCTCAAGCCAATGCTGATAGTTCACGGTTTAGCAAATGGATGCCAGCATACTATTATTGCTGACCGCTAACGTTAAACTAAACGTACCAGCAGCGATGCCAAATGACCATAGGTATAAGTCGTGAAATTTTAGAAATAAAATCGTGAGAAATCGTGAAATGTCGGAATAATTAGAATTAGGTGTTGTCAATTTTCTTAACGCGTATCATACCTACCACATGATGTTATAAAACATTGTTGCTGTGTTTATCTACCGTTAGGTTAAAGTAGGTAGACGTTAAAGAAAATAAATATTTATTAAAAAAATAATTAACTGTATACATATAATGGAAATAAAACAAATAAAACCTACTAATTTTTATAAAATACATTCCAGATATTTATTAGTCGGAGTCTGAATCAGAATCAGATTTTACATTTTGTAATAAGCTGGGCTGTTTAACTTTTAAAACTACCTAACTTTAAAATTGTGGCATTGGCCAAGACTTGAAACCATACTTTTAGTGTGTAATATTCCTTCCAAGTGTTTGTTAAGGCGGTTTGTAACGTTGTTTTGTTTAAGTTTACCACTGAAAGATATTTCCACATTGGCACTAGAATGTGGTAATGATAATAAATTAAATACTAGAGAACATAAATTTTTAAAATAAGTTTGAAATGTTCCAGTCCAAATATCCTAATCATGATATTTTAAATACAAGTATTTCCAAAACTTAATGACATCATTACTGTAAATAATCTAAGCCTATAGATCAGAACATACACAATTCCAATATCGGCGAAATCAATGTTTTTAACATTCTAGTCACTTGACATTGCTTATGATATGTGCTGAATGTCATGCAATCAAATGCAGATGAAATCAATTATGCAAGTAATTTGACTAATCTGTTGAATATTTTTAATTCTACATCAGTTTTAGGGTCCATAAAACTGAAATTTACATCGATTCAGGCTTGTATACTCGATAGTTTGGTTATAGTGACAACAGCAAAGTAGATGTAGGTTCAAATCCTGACTCAGTAACACTCTTTATTTATGTATTTAATCAAATTGATAATACTCTTAAATTACATATTTACTTTTGAACTTATTCGTTATCACAAAATTTATAATAATTTGCCATAATTCTCTAATTTATGAATTCATGTTGCTCCAAAGCTGTCATAGTTCTATCAATAAATTGAAAAAAGTTGCGAGGTTGTTTGAAATCTTATAGTCAAAAACAATATAGTGATTATCCTTATTGCATTCATTTAAATACATATGTTCTTAAATGTTTTAACATGTCCATTATAGTGCTGGTAGATGATAAAACTGATATATTATACCAAATGTAATTAATAAAAGTACAACTGTATAAAAGTTTATCTTCAGTGAAGAACATTTTACTTTGCATAATGAAAGTTTAGTTAAAGGTACATTTCAAACTCCACCTTCCACGTAATATTTCATGCTAACAATTCAATAAACCATAATCGTGAATACTGGTTAGATTTGTTATAGCTTTTTTAACATATTAGTACCACATAATTTCATTTGTGATTAAAGTACTGATCAAAATTAAGTTGCAATTATTTAATTGGGATTATTGGTGGACATATATTAATCAAAGCACGTTTTACAACTAAAATTTTGTCCTTGAAACATTATCTTCAAATGTTACAAACCATTGATGTTGGTATGGTGTCCTGGAAAATTCTAAATTTATTTTTAATACTCCAATAGCAGGACATGAATTCTAACATTAGCAAACTGATCTGAAATTCTCTTCAATTTCTACAGGATGAAATTGTTTTTGCCTGTTGTAAATGCAGGAATTACTAGTTTTGCTAAACCTAACTTAAATCAGTCTATTAAGTTAAATACCTACTAGTATACATTACAACATCATAGGACCTATAAACCTCTAGAGAAAGTTTGATTGCTCTGTAATCTGTCTTGTCAAATCTTTTCACCCCAAGTGTCACTACGATGCACACAAGATGGTACCTTGTGACAGTTATACCTATCAAACTTAACAGTAGTATGAGTTTATAATTTGACCAACTTGCTTGTTAATCAATCCTGCTAGGCAACTGAATTATAAACCTCAAAACAATCGATGACATTAGTCACTTATCTCCAAGACACTTCTTTAAAATCAAGACGAACATTTTGTTTTAAAATTTCCCAGCAAACTATGAAGCATTTTCATACGTTGGTACGAAGAACCTCGAAATTATATGTCTCAAAATAATTACGGAGGCCAGTTGCAATATCTCCAACAGTATTAATCCTTAAAATTAGTCCTTAATCTCGTAATTTCATAAGCTCATAATTAATTCTAGATCAGACAAGACTAGTATTATTGTTGTTATATTTGTTCCTGAATCATGGTCAAATAATCGTCTGCAATATGGATACTAAGACCTGTGTAACTGATTTACATTTTATCCTATCAATTCTTTGCAACTGTGTTGCTCCATGTGAACATTTGTTGTTATTGATTTGATTTCAATCGAGTTCTTCCAGAAGCAAATATTTTTAGCAATTTTGCATAGTCGCTATAAATATTCTTCCATTACAAGATCAATTGGTCCATCACTTTAAATGCTAAATTATCCGTTCCGTGATGAAGCCAGCAATTTTCATGTACTTCAACTATTTGATCTGCACTCTAAGTTGCAAATCAAAGTTTTATTATTGAATCGTACACAAATACAATATCAGTGGTTTTAACAGATAACATACATACTCCACTAGTATTCAAGCTACATGCTTTTAAAAGTGCTTGTTCTGTATGATTCAATGAAACTATTTAGAAGTATTTTGATTTTCCATGTGATACTTTGACGCTCACTAATGGCAAATATGTACTGACCTTAATGCATCACATGATTCATCAATCTTCTTACAATATTTACTGTCTAACATCCTAGTCACATCAACAGACTTTCTTCATTACCAGCTCCAAATCAGGACCCATATCTTACTAGATGGTACCCAATCCGGATGATCGACATCTTTCTCCCATGTATTTAGGTATTTTGATATAATGCAAAGGCACTATTGTGCGTTTAAAGGAATGTAGATAAATACGTTACCAGTTCGTCACTATCGTTTGCTGCAGACATTTTGATTTATTAAATATGATTCTTACTAGATCATTCCGTTTAACACCTAATTCATCGATTATACTTGCAGCTGATAACTTTATTCAAATCTGATCTGTTAAATTTTAAAATTGCTGGAACAGAAAAATGAACACCGGATCTCTATTCTACTACTAATAATCACATTTGACTACCAGGCAACTGTGTAGGCATCTAAAATTGTTCCTTACAATAAATATGAATGAATACCATTAATAAGACAATAATAACTACTTACTCAGAATTATGTTCTTCAATTAAATAAAAGTTTATAACACCTAACACTAAACATAAAAAGCAATTAACAACTGAAGGTTGATTCTGAAATTAAGTAAACGGTGCTGTCAATGATTGAAGTATAAACGTTGGCCTATATTAGTTATGTTAGCTATAATTCAAACACTAATTGAACCTATTGAATTGCCAGCTCACAGCACTTATTTAAAATTGGTCAATGGTCAAAAGTACATTCACGGTGAATATGTGTTTGATGGGAATGAAAGTTTATAACACCTAAACACTAAATAAATACGTTTACTTAAAACTAAAATTAATTCTGTATTTGTAAACTGTCTACGGATGCAGTATTAAAACGTACGTGATATTACATTAAGTTATAACACTCGATTAACATTATTGAATTGCACACTAAAACTACAAAAGTGTTTCAAATTGTATCGATACAAAACTAAAAATCACATTCAATACATATTTGTTTACATTGAAAGACTAAGATTATGTTTGCCCCACGTCGGCCATTTTGAAAATTTTGACAGGTTGTTGAATGCAATGCTGATAGTCTCACGGTTTATCAAATGGATGCCAGTCTTATTGCTGACCGCTAACGTTAAACTAAACGTACCTGTTTGGCATAAAGGTGATTTTAAAAAAATTCATGGGAATGATTATCCAAATGCACTTGGAATTTTTCATCAGCCGCCATTTTATTTTTCAAAATATGAAATAATTGAAAATACAATATTTTAGAAAACCAAATACGGAAATGTTAAAAAGTCAAATAACTACGACCAGAGGTCTTTAAATTAAAATGTTACTAAAAAGTTTTGTTCGTTTCAATAAGTTCCAACATAACACCAACACTTAGAAAATTATAGTGATGTTTGTTATCAGTCCAGTGCTAAATAGAATGATTCAAGAGATTTACCATACTTTATTTCACAAATGTAAGGTTACAAAGAATAAGATAGTTTACTACACACACTAAACAGATATTTATGCATACCTGAATGATTTATTTTAAATGTATCTAGGTAAACAAATTTAGCTTTGTTCTTAAAGAAAATTTAAATTACTATTACAATCCATAAGACGAAACAAATAATTCACTTAAAATCATTAATTAGAACGTTAAGGAATATTAAAAAAAAAAATGGCTATATTATAAAAAGCCAAGTCTTAACACAAAATTAATATAAATCAAAAGTAATTGCGTTAAATTTATTATTTTCCTCCTCGTCGAGTTTTACTTCTAGGACCTGCACCATTTCGAACTGATCCACCACGTCGACCACGACCTCCTGAAGGTGTGTCGGGAGTTTTCTTAGTATCTTCTTCTGCAGCATCATCCTTACCGTCACCCTTCTGTTCTTCTGCAACAGTCTTTATGATACGGTCAACTTCGGCAAATTCTTCATCCAAAGTTGTATTTTCTATTGATAAATCATTATCTTGGCATGCTTCTTCTGGATCATACATTTCTGTAACATTTTATTCACAAAAAATCATAACTAAAAACGTTACTTACCATCACCGTTTGTCTCATCAGTTTTACTTTTCTTAGCTTCACCACCTTCAGCTTCTTCTTCAGCTTTGCGACGTTTCGCAGACTCTTCTTTTTCCTTTTCTTCATCGAGCATACGTTTGTATTGTCGTTTTGCAGTATCCACAAATGAATGATAATGAAGTTCAGTTTTTAAATGCTCCTTACCAGCAGCCTCTGTTGTCATAAACCTAATACATATGTCACAATACCATCCAGACATTGGTTGTACATTGTTTTTAGCAAGTTCACGTGATGGTTTGTATGCTGGAAGTCTGTTATGCAAATCTTTCAAATCATCTGTAAGTTCAAGAACTGGATTTTCATCTTCGGTTTGTAAAGTTTCATCAAGCAACGGGTCATTATCCATTTCAGGTTGTTCCTCTTCCAACGGAGCACCGTCTATATAAGTGGATTATTTTAAATGTTACAAAATTGAAAATGAATGCTTACCCTCATCACCAGTTTTGCTATCCATATATTCCTTAATTTTACGTAAATGATCGGGAGTAAAACGATGATCAACCCATTCCATACGTGAAGGAAATTCTTGTGAACAATAATGACATTTAGGATGTAAAAATCTTTTTAAACGTTGATGTCCTTCAGTCTTACGATGCACAATAATTTTGCCAAGGAATTTCAGATCACACATATTACAATGACTGGTTTGATCTTGTTGATGTCTGAGGTAATTCCGACTGTTACGATGCATGCGTTCTAATTCAATCATTTTCTTTTCTTCAACAAGCCGCATGTTTTCACGAAGAATGTTAACGGTAATCTGGAAGCTTTGACCCAAGCTATCCATCATCTGTTTATGTGCCTTCCCTATTAATTTTTTTTTTTAAATATCGGATTATAACAAAATTACAATTACCTCTTATATGATTCTGGAACGATTCACCATCCCACATACTCTTATTACATATAAAGCAATTCAAGAGATTTGAAGGTACTCCATGATAACGTCCCTCTCGTGGTTTTTTCTCCTTTTTCTCATCACCTCCATTCTCATCAGTCAAGTCAACGGAATCAATATTTTCAGCATCATCTTTCTTCTCCACACCTTCCTGATCTTTATCAACATTCTCTTCATCCCTAACCAAATTTATCATATATTGAACTGCATTCGCATGATAACGATAATTTACATTAATGATAGATATGAATTCGTGGAATTAATATGAAAGATGATAAGGACGAGATAAAATTTTTTATTAAATGCAGATTCCGTAGAAGAACAATTTGTAAAAAAAATCAACTGAAGATAAAAAGCCACATGTGCAAAGCTAGTGCTAATTTTCAATAACAGTGATTTCATAATAAACTAGTATATGTATAACAAAGCTATATGAAAATAATGGTGCACTCGTAAAAATTATTTAGCTCGATTCATTTATATACATAATCATTTCCATTTAGAAAGTATGACTAAATTTTTTTATTAGGATCGTCGAACTTAGAAAAGGGTCGTTACTAGATTTGAAGGTCAATATTACATAATTTAACGTAGCAATATAAATGAGGGGTTAAATTAGATGATAAAAACTGCATATTAACATCTCAATTTTGAGATAAACTATATTAATGAGAGCCCAACTTATATAAAGACAAACCCACAAATTAAATGCATTAGGTCACAGAAATTTCATAAATACATTAATGCATGTACATACTTTATAACAAACGTGAGAGACATTTGGAGAACAACAAACCCAAAAGTGTGCATATGGTATAGTTGCGACGAAGTAGAATTTTTAATTGTTAATAAAAGACGCAATATAGATATTAAGATTGCTATGCATGTTTAAAAACAAACTGATCGGTTCAGACTCACTTAAGTCGATTACCTTGAAGGTTATATATACATTACCATTTACTATAATATCACTATGAATGAAAACTTATCACTGGAAATTCGCACACGTGAAAAAATCTTACCTGCTAGTGTCATTAGAAATATCGCCTTCCTTTTGTTGTGTTTTAGAAGAATCATTAGCCTTTGAGGCTTTACCCTTTCCTCCTTGATTTTTACCATCATTTCTACCTTTACCTCCTCTCAGAGGTGATTTTCGATCTTTGCTTCCGAAACTAGATCGAGAATTGCTTCTGACTGAAGAAGACCTACCAAAAGTTCCCGTTGGTCTAGTGGAATTGTCACGCCAGCCACCAGTGCGATTCTATGATAAATTCGAAATTTGTTTTTTTGTGTTGTTTCTTTTTAATAATAAAAAAGGGTTTGAACTAATTAATAAATATGCAGGAATGACGTGTAAGTCGTTCCACATTAAGAAATATTTCATATTATAAAAAAAAATTAAAAGCAGAATGGTGAAGCTGCCTAAACGACAATACCATTTTGCCCCACAGTGTGTATGTAAAACTTACATATTTATAAAGTTCACATTAGAAAATATTAATATAGAAATGCCTAGATATAAATTTTTTTTGAGAAGAGCTTTAACTGTGGATTTGAGTGATGCGTTTATAAAAGTATGATGGGACGGCTCAACCCACGTTTAAATGGATGGAAACCGAAACCTCAAATCCACAGTCAAGTGTATATCAAAAAATAAAGCTTGTCTTTGTCAGACCTGCATAAGAAAAACATTTATAGAAACATAATTCGATATTAACAAATACATGGGATTTTCGAAAAAATAACGTAAATTATATACCTACTCATACCTTATTGTAAGGTTCAGGTCGCCTGAAATCGCGACCACGATTAAAAGAACCGAAATTGTCTTGACTGTTATATGCTGGAGTTGTAGGCAACGAAAGTAACGATGGAGGATTATTATTCTGTTGTGGCTGGTTTTGTAACAGATTAGTGAGAGCTAGAGCTAATTGTTGAGGAGTTGACAGTTGAGATAGCAGACCACTATTCACTGCATTGTTGGGAGCTGCGCCCCCTTGCCAGGGGCTCACTTTGCTGCCTTGAAAGTTCTGCTGAGCAAAACCACCTAGTTTTTGAGGTGGAACACCTCCAAATCTTCTATTTGCCATTTTAATCGGACTACATGGATAATAAAATAAAAGAAATGATGTTAATAAAAAGTCGATATTAAAGTCAAAGTGATACCATCAAGAAGAAAGCTGGTCGATGCAGGAATTAACAAACAAATTCCTTTTAAGTACGTACCTAGAGTAATTATATAATTTTTACTCACCTGAACTGTAAAAATACCCACAAAAATTACAAAAGCTTGGGATGCTGAACCGCTACAAGTGCTGACGAACGCTAAGATGCTTAATGGCGCAGGCGTAACTTCCGTTGAGCAATTCACACTTCCGGTTATATAATTGAAATTAAATATTTAACCAAAAAACCAGATTTCTAAAAAAAAACAAATTAAATTTGCATTATAATTACGTACACATACATTTCAGATATATTACAATTAATAGAATAAAACTTGATTTGACGAATAAGTATCAAGTGCTAACAAAATCCGCAATACTGTGCTGCCAAGCCAGTGACGTCATCACAAAAATCTATACAAGCTTTATATACAGGAACGTCATAATGTCTTGGTACACAATTATCAACTAATACTTACAGTGGCGTACTAACGTAACAATCTCTAAGCTTTCTTCACAGTTCAATCCTAATTCTTATTAAAAACGACTATTTAATTATTTATTATTTAAATTGAATTGTTTATCTATTCTAAAACTATTACTAATCTGTAATTTTTCAATGTATTAACAATATAGGTTATATTCATTCACAAGTTATATTTATTTTCTACATTTTGTTTAAAAATGAACTGTGAGTGAGGAATTCAGAGGTGGGAAGTATCTTTTAAAGTATCTGGATACCGGTATCGAGATACTTTTTTATGAAAGTAGCTAGGAATAAGATACATTTTTGAAATTGTATCGATATCTTACTTTCGATACTTTTTTATGTATCTTATTTGAATTTTTAAAGATACCATTAAAGAAAAAATGTTTAAAAACTGGAATGTATTGATTTAAAATTTTAGTGAACATCGTACGTTTATCTCGCTGCACTGTCACCCGCTGCGTTAAGCTTACTTTGTTCTCCTGTATTGTATATTTATACAGGTTGAATAAATAATGTAAGGAAGTGTCACGGTATTCTTTCTTATTTTTATTTTTTATTTACAATCCTTGAATGAAATAATCCACGTTACCTAATCTTCAATTAAATTATTAAAGTAGCATTTATTCTACCTAGATTCTACTTCATCCACGTGTTTTTGTTTATTGCAGTATTTGACGGAATATCTAAAATCTTTTGTAATTTGCAAATCAAGGTTTAAAAATGTTTATTGCTTTTTAGTTCCTCTAGAAAAATGCCGACACTTGCTGTTGCCGGCTTAAGAATTCTTAAAAGGGCATGGATCTTTTTGTACTAATTTGCAGAAGTTAATTTATGCGTAAGTAGGTACATTAAATAAGTAGGTATTAGTTATTAGCCCTAAATACAAGTTGGTATTGTACAGCACGTAATGTCTGAGTCAAATAAATCATACTTCTAAGGTACCGAATGTTGAAAACATATTCGTTTATAAATTTTAATAATACAAGCAATGTATACCTACTACAATTTAATCAGGTAAATAGTAAATACCTATTATAGGAGGAAGTACGTAATACCTTTGGTCTGTAATAAAATTGAATATCTAATACAGATTCCGCAAAGAGATTAAAATTACAAGATGCATATTTTTGAGATTTTAACCAAGTCGCTACAAGGCTGTCATAATAAATACCAGCAATGTACTTATATTATCATGCAATAATTCAATTTCCCGTTATTTATTTTATTATCTATGTCCATCTTTACAATAGTGTTTAGTTTTTACGGACACAAAATGAATATTTATATATAAAAAATGTGAATATTGAAAACTTATGTAATTGTAGAAAAACGTTGTAATTAGGAAAAGTTCGCAAAAAAAATCACGTTCTTACAAAATAAAAAAGGAAAAAACTAAAGTTCTTAAAAAAATAATGGGTTCACATCCCTTTTAAAACTTCGTTCCAAGTCTGTAAAAATTGGCTACTGTGTAAAAATAAACGCCATTAAGCAGATTACAGGAAAGCGATATAAAACGGTGATGATTCACCTTTTTGCGAATTTTAACAAAATGATTTCAATATAGTACCTATAGTTAAATAATAATCTGTACAATGTTATACCATTGACTTTAGTGTTAAAGTCAATGGTTATACCTACACATTTTACTTTGCCCCATTGGTCAGATTTCATTCAAATGATTGATGATTCAACCAATCACAGGAATATATACTGTGATGTAATTTACTTTAAAACGTTTTTGTGAAGTTGACGCACAGTTTCTTTACTAATTTAGGTGAGTAAAGAAGTAATTATTTTAAGAATACGGAGGCCATCTGTCTTGTTAACGTAACATTGGAAGAGAAACATTTTTTACCGTGGGTGAATTTTTCAAACTATTTTTATATTTCTGAAAAGGACTTTTCCTTTAATTAAGGACTTATTTTTAAAATATAATACAGCTGTTCCATCTAGCGCAGCTGTCGAAAGATTATTTAGTACTAGTGGCCTGATTCTTAGTAAGAAAAGAAGCAAATTATCAGCTACAAATTTAGAGAATTGTATTTTGTTGAAAGGATCCTTAAATATATAAATTTAAAAAAAATGTAGTTTTTTAGTAGGTATCTTCATAGTATCTTCGATACTTAACATTGGGATTTAGTATCTTACTGAGGTATTGTTTTAGAATAGGTATCTTACCTTCAAAAAGATATTTCAGTCTAATATCATATCTTATCTTAAGATGCTTTTGTAGAAGTATCTTCCCACCACCGGTGTGGATTAACAAAGATCTGTAAGGTGGAGTGATTCGTAGCTATAAGAGCGTGATAAATGTAACAATATTTTATATAAGTAACTAGCCGTACCTAGCGCGCGTTGCTGCGTTATGAGGGCCCTGGGGGCCGAAATTTAAAATCCAAAAACCTTCGGAGGAGTGTACTCAACAACTTTGTAAGAAACTTTGAACGTGTTGTTAAACATTCACCACTTTGTAGGCAATTAAGGTGCATTTCGTGCAGCGTGTGTTGCATATCTAGTTGCATAAAAACATGCATTTAATTATTTTAATTAAAACTCGTACGCATATCGTTCGCACATTCGAGTTTCAAACATGTTCATGCGCAAAGACCTTAACGCCGTTTTTTGGTTGATGATATTTTTAAGGTGAATGTAAGCATCCATTTTTGCTTGTTTAAATATTTTTTATTAAAAAGTGCTATAGATTTTATGGTGAGTTATTTAAAGTTATTTTACAATGTTTGAGACGTTTGCATTTCAGGCACTTTTTTTTATTTTACTTTCACGTTTACGTTTTATTTTTTTTACTTTAACATCACCTTTGCTGATTACGATTAATCAAGAGTGAGATAATTACCTGCGTTAATGGGAAGTGGAATTATAAAACACTTTAATCCTGCAAATTTGGGAATTATTAAGCATACGAATCCAGATTTATTTCAACCTGAAGTAATATTACGCATCAATTTTCCAAAACGCTGACTCAGCATGTAACACTTCGTTATCTACAGTGTGACGAAGAACAGGGTATTCTGATTCCATTAATTACTCACAATAATAATTATTCATTAGGTTATAACGTTACTAACACCAGCATCAAGTATTTCTGTTTATAATTAGATAGAGGTCGTGTAAATAAACTTTGTTATTGTAGAAATTTTCTTTTAAATTTATTGTATAATGGTTTAAAAACAAGTTGGCGTCCGAGTGTTTAATTATTAGTTTCAGGAAGAAGCAACCCCGATTTTAAAGCGAACATATCTAGGTACAAGTAAATATTTTTTGGTTAATAAGGCAAATCGATAATTTTAAGAACCTGACCCACTTTCATCTACGACTGAGAAAAAGACTCCAAATCTATTTATTACCCAAACTGTTAAGTAGATAAAATTTTTAGAACTTTAGGATTTGTACACAATAATTTATTTCACTAGTTTTACAATATACAGATACATTAATGTACTTGTATGTATATTATAATGGTATAGTCATATAATGTCTAAAAAAAATGTTGACAAACATACAAGTGATATATAACAAACTAAGACGTACTTACACCATTAGACTGATTATTGCTTGTATCCAAAGAATTCATTGATATTATAGAAGCAATTACAGGTAAGAAAATGTTTTAACTCTTTTTTAAATTTCGTAAGAGGTTGGCATTTTAATGTATCTAGCAATTTATTATATATCGCGCAGCCATCATATTAGGTGATCTTTTATATGAATTTAGTCTGTGCTTTTTCATATCAATTTTGTTACCAGATCGTATGTAATGGCTATGCATGTCGCTCCTTAAATTTATGTGGATCTTTGTGAACGTAAGTTGCTATTTTATAAACGTAGATACACGTTACTGTCATTATCTTGTTTTCTATAGGTATTTCTACAGGATTCTCTGTATGGTAGATGAAACATTACTCTGATTATTCTTTTTGTAGAATTAATATATATATATATATATATATATATATATATATATATATATATATATAAGGAATTGTAAAACGCGGATAGGCGGCAAACAGCTCCTCCCCTTATCAAACATAAACCAAATTAGAAACTGTATCAAAACCTTAATAAAGTGGGGCCTTGGAACCTGACGAAAAGAAATATTAGAATTATTTGGAAAGTTTGTTAGAGATGTTCCTGGAAAATATTGATTCATTTTCTTTAATAAGCGGTTCAATGTAGGTGTCAAAAGTCTCATAAGACGTAGAATTTGCTCGACGAAGACAACTGATAGAATCTAAATGAAACCAGTGTTTGTACAGGTCGTAGCAAACCTGAAGTTGTGGATTAAAAACGCAAACGCGCTACCAGTTTACCAAGACGAAAGAACACAACAGTTCTTGTGATGGAAAGTGCTACTAGAATAAAAGCTCCTCCCTTAGTAATACCTATTCTAAGGAAATGCATGTTAAACCAAAGGTGCGCCCCTGAAAATATTGAATTTCTAAAAACAGTGTATGCTCCCCTTATATACGATGCGCGTTCTACTCATTTTGATTCAATATATGTATGCTCTCCTTATATGATTCCGATAATGAAACTGTAATGCATTATCCTAAAACGTCACCCCATCATAGTCACATAATAGGATGCAAAATGAGTTATGTGGCATAAAAATGTTAGAAGTAAATTACCAAAAGCACTATTCTCGAGGTCCGTAGGTGAAACCTGAAAAGCAATTACTTCGACGATTTCCATGAATGGATTCCGAAAATCGGATCTACATCTTTTCAATAGCTCAGTAATGCCAGAGGAACCATTTAGTCCAAAAGCTCTAAGGTACTAGAGGAAAATGCTAAAAGGCAATGGCAAACTTGTTGAACAGTCCAATTAAGTGACAACACTGATATTTTTGAAGCTGAACCAATGGCGTCCACATCTATATCCGCAGAAGAACCGCCAGGCTTGAATCAAATATCATTTGAAACTATTTATCTACTATCCAACAGAGCTCACAACCAATTAAAAAACAACTCATCGTAAAATAAGGATGTGGTCCTGAAGTCTTAACTAGGGCGGATGTTCTTAATAGGGTAAAATAAAACCAAAAGTAAAACCTAAATCCCGATAAACTGATGATGAGATTCCATATATGTAGAGCCTGATATGAATGGAGAATTTCTGGAAGACCTTCGAAAGGAAGCTGAAGATGAGATTGCATCAAAAAAGCGTTAACACATTTTATTGGTCGAGTGGATGCCTCTGTTGATGAAGGATCACGGGAAATAAAATTCTTCAACAAGCTCCACGCGACTGTGCTGCTAAAGAAACATACAGATTTGGATTTTTTAACCGTACTTACAGCTAAATTATTATAACTTTCGGTCACATTTACCCCACCTTACCTTACACCCGTGAAACTAAACCTCAATTATTAATGAATTCCTTTTTATTCAGATCCGATTGTGAGAAATAGTTTTATTAGCTGAGAATAAGTAGAGTATGGATATTTGAAACCGTTGAGAAAAATTTGTTAATGTAATCAAATATGTCGATTACTATTTAATTATATAAAACTTTTTTTTATTAGTCGGTTTTCACGACGTCCGTCGCTATTAAAAGTCATTTTCGTAAAATACTGATCTTTTTTTATGGTGTATTTTATATTTAAGTTATACAATCTAAACGTTTCGACAACACTTACAGTGATCTTCGTCAGTAGAAAAACTATCTTTCAAAATTGTTAAATATGTTGAAACAATTGAAAACGCCAACATTACCTTTGCTATTAATATAACAGTTTGATAAACGTCAAAAAGCAAACTTTGATCAATTATTCAAGCAGCCATATAGTATACCATCTTTTGATAATAAAAATACAGTTATAAACCTTTCTGATCATACTTTTCAAATGATGCTGTTGGAGCTCTTTCTAAGGGCGCAAATTTTGCGATAACACCAAGAGTAATACCTTTTGAAGATATAATTTCCAATATTGAGAGTTCTATTAAATCGTTACCTGTTGATGCTGTGAATGAAGTTAGATTTAAAACTGTTAACATGTTACGTAAAACAAAACCTTCAAATGGCAACTTATCCTTTCGTCAACGCCGTGCTTTATTTAATCTTAAAAGTAATGAAAATATAATAATATTACAATCAGATAAAGGTAATTCAACTGTTGTATTAAATATGAATGACTATAACATTAAATTAGAGCAACTGTTGAAACCGCAGACTTATTGTAAACTAGCAAAACTACAAAACAGTTTCTTTTAAAAACCAAAGGACTTATTAAATTATCATCTATTCCGGAAGGAATAAAAAAGAAACTAACTCTGAACCTTTTTCACCAAAACTATATGGTTTACCAACAGCAAAGGGTGGTCCTCTTAGTTCTGTTATGGCTAATTCTTACATGGAAAAATGTGACACAGCGTTAGAAAAAAACTTTAGTTTGGTATAGATGTATAGATGACACATTTATTATTTGGATACTTGGAGAAGAAGCACTACATGTATTTTTAATTTTTATAAGTGGTATACATCCTATCATTGAGTTTACCATGGAAAAAGAAACTAAGGGAAGTTTACCATATCTTGACATACTAATATTATTACGGTCGAAAATGTAATAAAACGGAAGCAGCAGATAAGATATGGGATGCCGGTCGCTCAGAGGTTCTAGAGGGGTGGGTGTATTTCTAATTTTAGCTTTGAAGATAGCTTATCATACGAAAGACACAATATGTGTTGTCATAAATCGATTGGGTGCCAGGGTGTTTATAGATATCCAAATAGGGGATGAAACACCTAATTACGAAGGTTCACACCTAGTGTAAACAACCAAAAACTCGCTTACCTTTATCGCAATTACGAATGGATATACTTTATAAACTGATTTGAATATCTGGAGGTTACCAAACAAAACTGAACTTAAACAAAAGGCATATTCATTCGTTCAACAAATACAATAAAAACACAGTTTGTAACATCCTTACGAGTGTACAACTATGTTTTGTAATTGCCCTTGTCTGGCTAGCTCTGTGATCTACAGGGGGGAGGAGATTATCACCACAGCGGTGTAGGTTGGGTTGCCCGTGTTGTCAAAAATTCACACAGTAAATGTAATTAAATCTAATGGATGATCTCCATTAAAATGTATATTACAAATAATAAAATAAACTGAAACAATTTCTTAAATAAAACTAAAACGGTATTAACAAAAAAGAATTCTGGTACCCCTCATAAAATAAAAATAAACGAATAGTCTGGTATCCAATTTTGAAAGTCGATCTCTATGGATTGGTCTTCGGGCTGGGTCGCTCTGGTTCGGATGTTATAACAAGATTTGTATAAATACACCTGGTGATTCTATGATATTTACGCGGGTTTTATGCAAAATAATCAATAAACCGTGATGAGTATTCGGTACGTTAATTGTGTATATGAAGATGAATAGACAGTGAGTCTTTGTATTACGTTTCTCGGAGAAATAGCTATAATTTGTAAAGCAGGTAAGAGGGTTACTATTTTAGCAATTATGAGCTAATGAATTGTGAAGTACTTAAAATCCGAGTGGTTGAAACGTCTGGGTATTTAAGAATTGGTAATTATTTTAATATAAATTGTCAATTCATAAATAAAACATGGCACCGGAAAACAGGTTAGTATTTTGACCATGTCCTATATATTAGCATCAGGAATGTTTATATGTAAACAGATGATTTCTGGGTTATGAAACTGTTCGTTATTTTAAAACGAATTAATATAATATTAATGAATTTGTATTAAAATACATGGGACGGTGTGGTAGCTGTTGGACGATGGTGTACGTGGTAGGTAACAGGAGGGTTAAGTTCTCTTCCCAGGTGGAGGAGAGCTGGTAAAAATGTGGTCGAGGAGTGTGCCACGGAATTTATAGCAAACGCTACTTCAGGTATGTACACATCCCATTCCTTGGTCCTCTCCTGTGAGTTGTTCCATCATGGTATCAATAACTTTGTTGGCACGCTCAATCAGGTTAACATGGGGAGTATATGGTGCTCTGAGTCGATGTTTGATACCTAAATTCTCCAGGGCCTCTCTGAAAAGTGCATCTCTCCGGCTGGTTTCTGGTTGGAGAACTTGAATTTCAGGCAGGTATGACATCGTTTAATGTGTGTAATTATATCTCCTTTGATTCCAGGCCAGTAATAATGTTTATATCCGGGACAATATTTTGGCAAGGCCCAGGTTTGCATGGCATGATTCCGGAGATAATACCTTTGCTTGACAGGTGTTACACCAGGCATCAGTGTAATTCAGTGAGTAATACTTTGTGTTCGGCCAGGGGACTGACTGAATTTGGCTAATTCTACTTCGAGGAAATTGTTCATTTGCTGTAGCTCGGTGTCATCTGAACCCATGGATGTCACTTAAAACCTGCGGAAGATTCTGCTTGAGGAGGAATGGTTTCATTGGCGATTTCCACCTGGCGAGGGATGGTTGCTTGAGCTTGCCTTAGGAAATCGAGTGCCAGGATTGCATCAGTCGACAAGTGAATATTGTCCTAGAAGCAAATAGTTTATGTTTAAGGACAGGAAATCTGTAATTTCCATTTGATTGGGTTGTAGAATTATCGGCGAGGCGGACCATCTCAGTATCCAGGGTTTCTTATAAAAATTGAATTCTAGACTAAAAAATTCTTTAATTCACTACCGAAACATGTCCTGGATGCACCCGTGTCCACTAGGGCTTGTATTGGTTTGTTCAAGATGTGGAATAGGTAGTATGGTTGGTACTGGTGGTAACTGAGTTCTTTCACCTGTTTTAGTGATTTATTCCATTCCTCGTTGGAGGTAACAGCCTTAGGCTTGGATGTGGGGGATTAGGCCGTGGTTAGTGAAGGTCCCCTAATTCCTTCACTACCGCTGGAAGTTTTTCCTGCTTTGGACAAGAACAGTTCTTGGAAAAAAATCCTGGCTTGCCACATCGGGAGCAGAATGCCTTGAAGGTTCCACTGAAATTACCACGGAAATGTCCTAACAGGTAGGTAATTCTCAGGATTCTTACTAGTCAGGAGAATTAGTTCGAAATCAAGTAAGAATGATTTTTTGTTTTTGGTGAATGCGAGCGCGGTTATCTATAGGGGAATTCGCTAGGAGAGGAGTGGGAAACTGACAGGATTTCTAGACAATACTACATTCAGTTGTGGAAGGAAATAGGATATAAGTTTTGATAGGAATTTATTTGCTAGGATGGGAGAAAATTAATTGGAAGGATTTTTAGGATCATTACAACTTTATTAGGATTGCCGAAAACACAACAAAATAAATGTACGGATGTGATCACCTTAAGTTTTATTAAGCGTTCACGTCAATTGGCTTCTCTAAATTTCCCCTTTTCTTTGACAGCCGCGATTGCAGAGGATGTCTCTCCAGCAAGCGATACGATGAAGCCGGTCTCGATGTAACCACACTCGAAAGCTTTTCAATTTATAAACAACGTATTGAATTATGAAAATTATTTACATCAGAACAAAATGCTTGACTTCTATTTGATTTGATTAATATGCAGCACAGGAATGTTATATTTACACTTCGCTCTTTATCCTCTAACTATTTATGTACAAATTTCTTGAACGATAGTTATAGTTACAAAAAAGTTTAATTAAGCCATTTATTTAAGCGATTTTCTGTTTATTGAGCTAGCTGTGAACCTGGCGGTACTAAAGTTAGTGAACTAGCGCTCTATATCTCCTCACTTCTGCGATTTTACCCTGACAAGAATAGCACTAATTTTCTAACACTAATCCCCCTTCTAAGGATGCTTAAACCATGTCACTCAGAACAGACGATGCTTTACGATAATATATTACCGAGGTGGTTGAATCTCCTTCAAATATCCCCCTAAGGGTTGATAGGGAAACTTCCCAAACGAAAGTTCATTCACGGTACCGAATCGAAATTCACTACTTCGAACGTCAACGCCTTCAACTGTACCCTATGGCAGCTATGATTAGAATGTTATATACATCTTTCAGTCTTCGCAATCTTCATTTCATCTCAATTAACCAATCATACAAACTCATTACTTCAAATTTTGACACGCGCTAAAAATGGCAGTACCTCGGAAGACGAAACAGAAAATAATTACGCCACAGAAATATTCCACTTTGCAACACATCTCATGGTAATACGACATATTTTCTACAACTAAATCCTATCGATAAACTTCACTCTAATAGAGGCAAACAACCGAAATGTCTATATACTCTACAGAATTAAGGAAATTAAATTTTATTTCAATTTGAAAACTTCAAACAACGTAAATAATTGTAATTAAATTAACGCTTTCAACATGTATAGTCCCACCCGACAAAATACATTTTAATACGTGTCTACTTAAATTTTGAAAAACCAAAACCAGCATGTGCTGAGTCAATTTCTATTCAACGGGCAACCAACACAAGTAAAAGGAAATATTATAAATATATGGAAGAGCGGTAGTTCTGTGTAGCTAGTTAACTTTAGATTCTCGAACTACAAAGATGTTGAACATATTCGCGTGACGTTATGGTGGGCTCCACGCCTCGCGTCGGCAGAAGTGGTGTTGGGGGTCCAAAATTGTGTTTCTTTGATGTAAGCAGTAGGTAACAAATTACCGTGATTCAACTTTTACCTATATTAGAGGGTTTACGGAGTTCCATAATTGGCAGTTGCCGTTTTGTAAGGAACCAACACCGTATTGCCGCACGGGAAAAACGTGCCGGGTCCCACCTGTGTAATTAATTATCGCTTGATTGACTTTCACATTGCCGCATAATGACGTGACGTTAGGAGAACATTTTAGTTGGGGGAGGGTAACGCTTTAGGATCAGTTTGGTTACTAAAGTAAAATTTGGAAACTTTTTTCAATTAATTATATTAAACCAGTGAGGTAAAGCAATGTATTTAAAAGCATTAGTTAAGTCAGTTAAAATAAAGATGTGTTAATGAAAGTGCAAGTTCGCGCCTGGATAAAGTTGGCACTACTTTAGATCCAGTTGTAGAATTTAGGGGAATGATGGTGCAGTGACTTCTCTCTCAGAACCCTTACTCGGTTCCTACCGATCTTATTTCTTATGGCAACCATCCTTAATACCACCATGCGTACATACTTGATGTGCGTATGTTGTAAAGTCCCGGAGAGCATGAAACCGTTTTTTTTTCTTTTTTTCATTAGAAACTAGGTAAACGTAGGTATTACAAGTGATATATATTGAAGTAAATTAAGGACAATGTTAGCATGGAGATTGCGTATAGTGTCTATCTACCTTTGAGTTGCTAATTCATATGGTACATAAGACTATCTTTAGTAATATAGGTATGTTATGTGATACATTTATTTTGTTTTTAGATCAAGAATATAAAAATATATTTAATTTAATCAAATGAAATTCACGACAGTATCCTTTACTAAAATTTCGTTGGGGGATATCAATTCCTAAATTAGTAAAATAAACATGGTAATAGAGATTTCGATGCCTGCCGAAACAGTAAGTAACAAAACATATCTTACAAGCAAATAATGCACACATACAATAAAAGCATTCCTGACTTTGTGTTACAAATTCTATTTACACTTCAGCTTCTTTAATAGAATCACAGGGACCGCACTTACAACAAATTCCTTTTTTGATTCTTCTACTCCTTACCTTCTTCCTCTCTCTACAATATCTCGAATGCATTGTTGTAGCGGTGCACATCACTTTTCCAGTCACCTTTTTCTGTTACTATAACCCTTCCAAGAGGACACTTTCTAGATACCTAACGAATCACATCATGAGCTTTCTAAATAATGTTCTTTAAGCGACCAAAACGATCGATACGTACTGCTTGGTGATACAACTACGAATTAAAATGGTTTTAGATAATCCAACACTCTTCTCGGTATACACCATTGTTCTTCGTGAAAAGGCTGAGTACCTCCTTTGTAGACGTCCAATGTATCGCTATATTTGATAATAGATGCACCGAGCCACATATCTGACATCATGACCACCGATTGTTAGCTAGATGAAACCATTATCCTCTACTAATGGCTATATTTGTTCTTAAACTTCCACCACTCATAAGAATCTTAAAACTCTGACCACATCTGCACTATTATTCCGATGTATGAAATTCATTCAATCCAAGATATGGCGCAACTGAATTGTTATCACGGAAACGGTCTAGTCGTTATCATCTCTCTCACACTATAGTCACTTAGATAAAAAAAACGAGTTACCGCTTTAAAGACCAATAGAATCATCTCAACGCTTTAATCAACAAACTACCTTCACCTCCAAATTGCTTCGATCTCTCAATGACGCTAAGAATCGTCTTTAGAATCATACCTTGAGGATTTACGAAATTCAAATCTCTGATATACTCCTAAAGAAAGCGACTAGTTTCAATCTCCAATCACTAGTATTTCCAGTAAGGTAAAATCACTACGTTAAAACACGACTTACTCAACTAATACTTAAGCACTTGATTCTTTAAACTATTTGACTACTGATAACTATTTACAGCAATGTCTACATGACATAGAAGTCATACTTCCCACTTTATTTCTGCTCTCAGCTACCCGATCAAATCCTGCCAGGAAGGCTGAACGACTTTCTAAATTCAATCATTTACCTAAAGTTTCCGGCGCAAGAGAACCTACCAAGACCCTCTGTAACTTCTTACTCAAACATAAAAGACTTTAACCGCAGTCGCCATAACGTCGCGGTATTTTTAGCAAATAAGCTTTTTATAGTCGGACATGCTGGTCTTTAATACACAACGTACAAATCGTAGATATGCTTTCTGAGTTCACGAAGCTTCTGCTCACCTATCTATCAAATACAACAGTACCTCAACATTTTGATTTTGACTCGGCGTTACCTCTTCTTCGCCCACGAGATTCCAAGTATAATTGTTACCGGAATTTTCTTGGCTCAGTTTGATAATGATACCACCTTTTTTTGCAGCCAATCGGTCTTCGTAACTCTACAACACACGTACAAAACCTAAATTCTTCGATTGTCGTGCACTATCTCACACAACTTTAAATCCAGAACAAATACTACTAATTCATGTGAACACCTAGCCCCGCGTAAAATATCACAGCAGAACACCCCTAAAATTACAATTATTACAAATAAAACATCAAACATTTTTTGGACACCATACTCAATGGTATAAGATATCAACAATCCAGAGTTGAAAAAGAAGATTTCAGAACAGTCCATAGGAATAAGCATATAACAAACAAATATATGTCTTGTCTATTCATATAAGCAAACTATAAAAAAAGTTCCCCCCCATAAATGGAAACTGTTTATAAAGTGATAATAATGGTGCCAGGTATAAATAATTTAATAAATAAATGGGAGTAAATTTTCTCAAAACAAATCGTTAAAATAACCAGAGATACAAACAATTCATTAAAAGGTAATGTCGTTGTCTCAGTCGGTAGATTAAAGCAGGCCGGTTAATGCTTTATTTTGATTTGCTTAATTACCACAAATTTCTGCTTGGTTATTTCCACTTAACATCAATATAGTAACTGCAATTGTAACAATAATAAAAATTATCTCGGACGCCAAGTTATTTACCGAGGATACAATAAAAAAATTCACCAAAATGTCAAAATAAAAGACATACAAACTATGTTTATTAAGTATTTAAATTTAGAATTATATAAAACATATCTTAAAAACTAGTTGTAATAGCCTTAAATTACTAAATTATTAGAATATAAATACCTGTTCGAAAATTTTGTACACAACTTTTTGATAACAGCTGGTATCTAAACGAATACGAAAATGTAAACCAAAGGTGATGTAATCTTTGCACCAATATTGTGCAATATATAGTAATAACAATGCTGTACGTTGTAAACCATACCAAAGTTGAATTTTACTTCTTATAAATTTATCTTCAAGAAATTTGAATAATCCAGTGTTTATTGCATTCTCTCGAAAGTTCAAATAAAAAATGGGATCTAAATTTAGATCTGAATTAAATGCAGAATTGCAATCATAAGCATCGAAAATACCAAAAGTGGTAAAAATGTAAAAGTAAAGGTAAGTAAAAAAAAGTGCCTGCAAAAGCAAACGTTTTAGATTTTAATATAATACGAGTTAAATGTATCTTACCATTAAATCAATGGCACTTTTCACAAAATTTAGGTGGAAACCCAAAAATGGCTTCTTGTATAAACAGCGTACATCAAACAAATGCTAAAAAGGACGCTAATGTCACGTTGCGCGAGATTATGTGCAGAAGATACTTCTACGAAATTAATTCAATGATATGGAAGTATAAACCTTTAAGAAAATATGCAACTTATGTTACACAAAAATGCAAATTAAGTTGCCTACCACAACTTATAAATCATTAATTATCAAAAACCCTTTTTTCTTATATATTACAACTAAATGAACGAAGAACGTAAAAGAATGTTCAGTTATTAAAACAACATCACTTTTACACAGACTTAACATTACTTCAAAATTTAATATTTTATTTGCAATTGACCTAACATTTTGATATTGAATAATTACACTGTTTAACTTATTTACGAAAAAGTTGCTTTCTTCCTGACTAAGATTTTTGACACTTTCATTGTTACAAGGTTCATTCAACATCAAATTAGACGCAGTATCAAGCCTTATTTTCTCATAATTTGAATCTAAAGTATTCAATTTCTTACTAAGTTTAGTAGACATTAACTTCAACAGGTATTATAAACGTTAAATTGGATTTATTAATGAAGTCTGTCTTACAAAGATTTTGTTCGTTTATTTGATTGACAATTGACAGAATTCATTATTTCTTTTGCTAGAATTCTTTTTGGTGTTGTCAGATAGTTGTTCAGATATCACACTTCCCATATTCCAAAAGTTACTGTCACCAAATAAGAGCACCTTACCTCTTGTTTTGTGACCATCCTTTACTTTTGTTGACATTTTTCCCTTTTCTTTGTTACATAAACCTTTATTTAGACCCCCTGTATAATTTTGGAAGTTAAATTTTTACTAGCACAAACTTTAGTTTCAACTTTATCTTTGAGTTCTTCTAACAGTCTCCGCAATTTGTTAAGTTGCGTACGCGTTTTAGAAAACCACACTTTAAAAAACCACATGTCCTCCAATTTTTTAATTTTATTTACCAAACTCGAGTAGTTTTGTTTCTTTGGTTTATTTAGTTGTTTGACGAAACTAATATTAGAACCATTCTGTGCAGTAATTTTTATTGAAACTTATTATTCATATAATCATCTACTTGGCGTTAATCTTCTTAATATTAAATTTCTGATCCATAATGAATAACGATTAATAAGTATTCTTCATAGAACGTTGCACAATAGCGATATCAACGTTACGTTTAATGTTAAATTTTATATCACAGACAACAGCAATTGTATTCAAAATAAGCAGAATTTGCACCAAAGTTAACACTTGATTATATCAAAATTACAGTTCTAATTATAATTATATATTTCCATTTAAATCAAATACAATATATAAAATTGTAAGTTCAATAATAGTTTTTGTAGTCGACTAGTCTTATAATTGTCTCGTTGACACACTAAAAATTGTTTATAATCTGTCATATTATGGAACGATTTTCATTACAGCACGATTTATCATGCCATAAAGGCACCATGACAACAACCAAGATAGAACACAATCAAAGCATATTTGTACTATACTGTATTAATATAAAATGTACAATTTGAATTTCCGGTAATTGTAAGTCCAGAACTTGAGCTCTTGACAATCGATTCACTTGTAGAAATATGCAGGTTCCATCCGATGACCCAAGTCTTCTAGCGAATCTGCCACATATCTCTCCCTAATATCGGCACCACTGTCTGCCAGAATTGTTGCAGAGGTCCTTCGGAATGAATGCCCTGTATACAGTTCAGCAATCCGTAACTCCAAGTACTTAGGAATCTGTCCAAATGTGTTGATTCCTACGGCGTTGCAGGTGCATTTACCGTTATTATAAAACAAAATTTTGCAATGCTTTGGCCGCAAATTTCTATACTTTTTGATCAATTCAGTATAATCAATTCTTCCAGACTCATTCAAAATAGTAAACGTTCTTGGCCGATGGGTTTTGGTATCCTTAACATGAACAATCAAAACGGAGCCTTCCCCTACAACATCGTTTGTGCATAAGTTATAGAATTCTACTCTTCTACATGCCCTAAACAAACTAAAAATGACAACCACCTACAATCATATTAGTTTAACGACAGCAGCTTTGACATTATTGAAATCGTACCTTCAAAAGCAAATATTTTTTGTTTGGCGCCTTTGTCAAAAACTCCGTTAATTGCTCTTTTGAAAATACTTGCGATTTTTCTGGTACATAACCAATCGAACGACTTTTTATGAAACTAATCAATTTTGGGAACCTGCCAATATCCACGTTATTTTTTATTTTCACCATACATTTTTGTTATATAACACTCACTTTGTTCATGTTATAACAATCACTTCTTTCATAACCGCTTACATTATAAACTAATGTTTTAATATACTATTATGTGTAATACATTTCATATCTATACTCGGGCCCATAGTTAAGATGCAGTACTGGCTATACGGAGAACAGTACTGCCGCTTATTTTTTTAAATAATATTTTACCAAATGTTTTTTAAGTGCGGCTCTGCAAACGGTCTGGCAACCATGTTGGGATCTTTCCCATTTAAAATACATAGTGGTATGCTTCCACACAGAATTATAACTATGGGCCAGAGTATAGGTACAATTTAATCACTACATTTATTGTCGCTGCTTTCAGTTCCATTACATCTTCCCACTGTTTTTTTTTGAAGTAATTTCTTAAAAATGTTGCTCTGGCAGCAGCTATGTGACCTTGTTTGAATAAACCTCATCTGGGATCATTCAATTTTAAAATAGAAACCAATAGAATGTAACAGCTGCTTTAAGCATGTTGCACTAAATGAATGTTATTCTCCTTTAACTCGTACACTAAGCTTTTTACTGTAACTGGCAACACTAAAATATTAAGTGTAAATGAATAATCCAAATTACTTTAAGCAGTTATGAAATCAATTTTAAATTGAACAGATTTTCCCTCTCTTTTGTGATTATGCAATGTTGAGATATCGCTATTAAAAACAACATATAGTTTGGCGAAAGGCCCAATATAACCTTCCAAAGTATTCAGTTCAGTATATTTGAAAATGGCAATAGATAAGGTGCGTATCCGACACTGCATTCTTCACGAATTCCAACAAGGAAAAATGCTGCAAGAGCGTGCGAATTGATTTGTTCCTTTCTCGAAAAATGTGTTGTATCATACAATGTGTGCGCATTTTGGTTTAAGTGGTAATTTTAATTTAATCGACAAACAGTGCCCTGGAGGCCCTCGGAAGTGCGACAACGATGATTTGGAACAACTGCTTGCTGAGAATTCGTCACAAAAGCAAAAAGAGCTTGCAGAACAGTTGGGAGTAATGCAGCAAACGATTTCCAAAACGCCTACACAAGATGAGAAAGATCCACAATGAAGGAAAATGGGTTCGCATGAACTCGCTAAAAATCAAGTGGCAGTGCCTTTCTCTTCTCAATAAGCAGCATCGAAAGTCTTTCTTGTGGAAAATCGTTTTAGGCAATGAGAAATGGATACTCTATGACTGTATCTTCAAATCTCTCGTGGGTTGACCATCTTCTGTCAGCTATCAAAACAGCTGCTCGTAAAATAGGCTTTTTGTACAGATCTAAGCAGTACTTTACCTCTCGACAACTCCTTCTGCTGTATAAGGCCCAAATTCGGCCTCATCTGGAATATAATTCTCACCTCTGGGTTAGTGCTCCCCAACACGCTTTCGATATCGTTGATCGTATTCAAAAGAGAGTGATTAGGCTGCTTATAAATGACCCGTCCTTAACTTCTCACATACAGTCCCTTGAGCATAGATGGATGGTTTCAGTTCTATCTTTGTATTATCGTTATTACAACAGCTATTGTGCTGCTGAATTATATTCTTTGATACCATCTCGGGCTATCTTTTCGAGAAACACTCGGTTCGCTCATTCACATCATCAGTATGCAGTACAAATCTCCACTTGTCGTACCAAACGGGCGCAATCCACATTTTTCTACACGGCTTCTAAACTCTGAAATGATCTCCCTAGTTCCTGTTTTCCTCTCACTTATGATATGAGAAAATTTAAGGTAGCTGTTCATAGGCATCTATTGGCAATTCATTATCCCTCTATCCATCCTCCTAAGTGTTCCTGAGTGCTTTAGCACGATAGGCCTAATTTAGCCTGTTCAGATCCACAATCATAAAAAAAAAAAAAAAAAAGAAAAATCCGAAACGCAGAAAACCATGGGTTAATCCCGGCGAATCATCAAATATATTATCAAGGGCGTGCTTTGTTATGAGTTGTAGGAACCGGGTGAAACAGTTTACTGCGGACTGCTACCAACGTCAATTAATCTGCTTGCGTCAAGAATTTGAACGAAAACTCCCATATACTGGCAAAGTAGAACGACCAGCAAAATTGTTGATTGACGTCAGGTCACACATTGCCTCCAATACAAAAGACACCATTATGAGTCTTGCAGCACCCGGCGTCTTCAACAGACATTGCTCCAACCGATTACCACTTGTTCCGGTCAATGCAACATGCCTTGTATGATATGCACTTCCAATCAGTCGATGAGATTCGAAAATGGCTTGACAACTTTATTATGTCCAAAGTGGAACATTTTTCCGAGATGAAATTCATCAGCTGGTTTAAAGCTATAGAAAGCAACGGCTAATACTTTGAACAATTGAATTTTTCTTTTAAAATAAACCTTGAATGTAGCTGAAAAATTGGATTATTCATTTGTACACCTCTGTTATTTAAGTCAGTTTGTGTATTTTACGTGTTTCTTATATTTCAAATTCATATCTTAAATTTTTCTCTTAACTACGTTTTTTATGTAGTGATTTACATCAATGCTGTGTTTCTTTTGACGTTGTCTTTTTTTCTGGGGTGTACTAGGTACACTTTGACCAGCTTCTTGATTTGCAGCAATTTGTGCTTTTGTACGTGTCACAATTTTTTCTGTAATTCCATGTCCGCATGCTTCGGCAGTTCTATTAACAATGGTTTAGCTATAGCCTGTCCGGTAGAACTGAACGGGTATCGGATTAACAAGGAGGATTGTCAATATATGGTTCTATTGTGCTTGAAACCGCCTTAATGCTTTGCTGTCTCGATTATTGTATGTGACAAAGAAAGATGGATATATTATGAATAATGCCTCTATTTCTGCCGAACAAAAGCGTTTGCAACTTTCACACATAATGACAAGGCAATAAGAATCAGATGCAGGTAGAATAGAAATTCAATAGGTATAATAAAATGCCAGTGGTTCTCAACACTGTATTTAAAACTAATTCGCGAATTTCTTTACTCAACTTTTTCGGCATTATATTAATGGTTAGTTTATATAAACGCTTACTCAAAGAATAATGATAATATAGATATTGCAGTTGTTTTATTTATACCTATATGTACCTACTAAATGGTATAATAATCTATTATTAATTACTTATTGTTACAGTATTGCATATTTATTTGGATTCTTTTGTAATTGGAGTACACTAAAACGTCATTACCATACTTAGGTATACAATGAACTTTCTAAATGTAAATTGAAATACCTATACTTAATCGAATATTCATTATTATGAATGGCTTTTATAAATGTTTATTATAAAAACTTGCATTCTTCCATAAATTTTAAATGTAATGTTAAAGCAGTGTTGAGAACCACTGGCATTTTATTATACCTATTGAATTTCTATTCTACCTGCATCTGATTCTTATTGCCTTGTCATTATGTGTGAAAGTTGCAAACGCTTTTGTTCGGCAGAAATAGAGGCATTATTCATAATATATCCATCTTTCTTTGTCACGTACAATAAGTACGAGACAGCAAAGCATTAAGCGGTTTCAAGCACAATAGAACCATATATTGACAATCCTCCTTGTTAATCCGATACCGTTCAGTTCTACCGGACAGGCTTTATGACAGATTTTTAATTACAATACTGAATCAACATTAGAAGCGAATTTGGTCCATTTCAATCACACTTCGTTTCAAAATACCAACGAACATGACCTGGCTCTGACCTTTCCAAGATTTAGATTTAAAGACATACAAGAACTTAAAAAATTTTAGTAGTTTTAATAACTCGGGGAATACTAAATGGGATAAATATACGTGACGGATCAAAACAAAGAAATTATGAAGTTAAGTTGCTGATTTATGTGAGAGATACGTTTTCAGCACTTTCAATGTTTAAACGACAAACATTCATTAAAATCTCTTCTCGTATATTATTTATTAGGAACAGAAATAAGTATAAATTGTAATTTCTTTGTTTTATATATCACGTTATGACTCCTCTCATGGTCCCGATTTTATATAGGGATGTTGAGTGGAGACACTCCAGATTTTTTTTTACAGTAGTTTGTGCTTTCGTACACTTTATTTCACAAGATAAACAAATGAATTTTAGATAAACAATATTCCAAAATTTTGTAGAAATTTAATGTGTACTTTAAGCTGAAACAGATCACTAACGGCTATCCTCTGAACGGATTTTCAGATTTTTCTAGTGTGGATTTATTATGATTTTTTTCTTTCAATGCTCTGTGGTAATCTATTATTGCTGATACTAAGATACAACTGCTGGCCAATCTAAGTGGGATGCCCGGTTACAAACTTGTAAACAGAACAGACTAATAAAAATTATTCGTAATATTATTAAATAAGTGGACATTTAAAGGAACATATTTATTTTATTTTCTTTAAACTTAAACAACTATGGAGTGTGTACTTAAATCACATTTTTTTTTCCTTTAATGTAATAATAAACTATCGAAACACTATTTGTCATCATTACTTGTTTCTTGAGCATACTGTACCATTTCTAGATATCCACAATGAAAATCTTGTGCATCCTGAATAGAATTAAAATCAGCTTTTAACGTAAGCAACCTTGTATTCTTGTCTAACCATCCCATACCTTTCCATATACAGTAATTATCTTCTAACTGAAATACGTAAATAAATTTTCATTCAATTCATTCATATTAATGAAATACCAGCATATCAGTAGTCCCCTCAATTGCTGTACCACCAATCTCTACACCGGACTCATCACACATAGAAATATTATAAGTATAATTTTCTTGATCGTAATATACAGATAATTCACCAGAGCCAATAATCTTCCAATCTCCTCCTGGTTGCAATTGTTCACTTAAGTAACAACATTTCTTACAAAAAATGTGACTGTAATGAACAAATAAAAACAAATAATTTTTCTATTTCCTCACATACCGTTCATCTTCCTCATAATCGTCATCATCGTCGTCATCCTCTTCATCATCATCATTTCTTTCTTCACACTGTTCGTCACTAACATCAAGCCCAAAATTCTGTATTATTGATGGTAAGTTTTTTTCTTGCTGTTCATTTACAGCAGAAATTGCTTTTTGAGCAGCTGTATAAAATGCTTGTGCCAACTCGCAATTTTTGAACCGAATGGCTAATTTTTCAACCTGCGCACCGTCGTCTGAGTGATTCACACCACACCACAACCATGCTTTATCAGATGTAACCATTGGTTGTAAATCGAGAGTATTTGTAATTAACATGTTTAGTACTACTTTATGCACTTGTTCACGACGTAAAATAAATCGGTATGTTCCTAAACAAATAAAAAAATATACACATTTCAAAAGTTAGACCTTACCGTTTATTGGATGATGCAAAATTTTCATTTGTCCAACACCACGTTCTTTCCATTCCTTTAAGTTATTATCGTACCTAAATAATTTAGCACGTTCATCAAAAACGGGTACTTCCTCCTCTTCTCCTGTTGAAACAACAATTGCATCAGGTAATGGTACAATAGGCTCAAAATGTGGATCATGACTATCGCCAGCCTCAGGCTCACTTTCTTCACCTTCATCACCGGAATGTGATTTACTCTTATCCTTTTTCTTCGAAGCGGCTTTTGAAGCAAAAACAGGAGCTCCCGATCCCAAAAATGCAAATGGTGTATCACCCTCTACAATTAATTATTAGAAAGTTCATTAAGAATAAAAATAATCACCTTCATGTTTCTTCCCGAATGGTACAATATCAGACTTCATGTTTGATATACTAGCAAAACTTAAATTAGAATCAACTTTAAAAATAGGTTCATCATCTTCTTTCTGAATAATTTTTGCATCCACATTTGTAGGTTCTGTAAATGTGGGTGGTGTACTACCAATTAAAGATTTATTTTCACCAACTGCGAATAAATTTTTTGAAGTGAATATATCAGTACCTTTTGATGAACCAAAAATATTCTCACCAGGTATGCTTGTAGTACTAAAAATGTTACCTCCAGAAGCAGGAGAGTTGTTAAAATTAATATTAGCAAACCCAGGTTGCGAAGATGACTGTGAGAATATATTTTTAGGTGTTGTCTGTGTTTCGGTTTTGAGTGAAAACGAAAATGTGTTAAAAGGAGTCGATGGTGTTGCTGTCGTTGTCGGTGACACAAACAATTTAGGTTTTGCTAAAATATCTTTTAATGTTTCGAGTGTGGTAGTAGTCGGTGGTGTAGTAGTAGGTGTACCAAAAATAACCGGTTTATTAAAAGTAAATTTTTCATTTGTTTGAGTTTTATCGGATTTAAATAGTTCGCTTAAAATAATATCGTCCTTTTTACAAGTTTCACAAGAACAATCAGGCATTTGACGATACGCCATAAACTTTGGAGGAAGTTTCAAATGTATTGCTTCTTGCTCTTCCTCCACACTTACATTAGTTTCAGATATAAATTTAACATCAGGCGTATCTTCTTGATGTGAAGGTGTTTCTGTGAAAAAGAAAGAAATCAGTTGGATGGTTAAGATGGCAAGAAATGAAAAGCGAACATAGCAAATAAACGTTTATTACAAAAATATCACAGTTCAGGAATTTTGCAAATTATTTTTTGACTAGGTTATATACATTTTTTATTTAATAAGGAAGAAGTGACAGTGATAAAAATTAAGCATGTGCCTAGTATCAGCCATATCGGCTTGTTAGTGCTTAAATAATGAATCCAAGCCTTACCGGTGTTGGAAGTGTTTTGTGCTTTCAATGCATCATCGATTGCAGTTTTAAACGCTTTTGATATTTCGGCAGTTTTGAATCTTATGCAGAATCTCCACTGATTAATTTCACCTTCCGAATAATCTGGAGCGGAGAATAGCCATGTTTTATCATCTTTTGGTAGATATTCAATATCAGATGTTAAAACATGATTTAAACAGATTTTTAATACTTGTTCACGACGCATTAACACTCTGCAAAAAAAAAAAAAAAGAAATTATACTTTCTTACCACAGAATTATCAAAAAAAAAAAAAAAAAAAATTACAAAACATTAAAATAGTAACTTTGTATTTGTTACTATGTCTTTAAGCTGCTTTAACCATATTTTTTTTCACAAATATTTTTTAACCATTTCACTCAATGTGCCAACCAAATTTGATGTCAAAAAGAAATACATCAAACGTCTGTTATAATAAATAGCAAGGTACATTCTTATTTTTGTCACGTGTGGATGAAATGGTGGTAGAATTATTTTTTTTGAATATTAGTATATTAGGATATCATATGTAGAATTCTAAATTATTGTTAGATTACCATGATTTTTATTTTATAGTTTGGTATCGCAGTTTCGAGAAAAGGTATTAAATTTCATTATCGTTGAAAAGTTTTATAAAATATGTCGCAAGTTGCCACGCGTTGAATAATTCTTGGTATCTTGCGGGGAAGCGTGTAAAGGGTTTATTTAAGTAATAGGGTTTCTTATTGAAAAACAGGGCGTTTGCATCTTCAATATAGGTATCAGATCGGTTTTTTCCTGGGAAATGTTCATTGTGCAGTTTCACTATGGAACATTTTTTAGTGTGGCGCTTACAAGATGACGTGATTTTAGTAGAATAAGTGGTTTTGAGTTTCGTTTAGTTAGGAGTTAGGCTGTGAAAAGAACAGGTCGGAAGTTGGACGTGCGATGTGGTTATAGGGAGCGCAAGTTTACCTAGGTTCTACCCGGGTTACTTGAAGCTATCGTGAGGGTATAATCCCGTTCATCTTGTGTGGATTACCGGAAGAATTCATCCATACCAAGGAAATTTTTGTGTTGTTCGTCGGTTAGTAGCAACATTTTTGTTTCCATTGAACGGGAATGGTGTTTATTTTAGTGATTTTCTAATTTTTGGAGTAAAATCGCGCTTGCGGATTGTGCTATTCTGTTGTTTTGGTAAATTTCCTTTGCATCGAGAAAGTATGACACAATGCACCCACCGCTTGTTCAAATCGACACAGACAAGGTTGCTGTAAATATATCGCTACAATACATTTACTGTATACCGGGTGAACCAGAAGTCCCGCAACGAATTCTTGGTATCTTGTAGTTGACCATTTGGATAAAGTTGCTAATGGGGTGCGTATAGAGGGTTTATTTGAGTAATATGGTTTCTTATTGAAAAACATGATGTTTGCATCTCAACTCTAGGTATCAAATTTGTTTTTTCCTGTTTTTTTTTCTTGTAGTTGACCATTTGGATAAAGTTGCTAATGGGGAGCGTATAGAGGGTTTATTAGAGTAATAGGATTTCTTATTGAAAAACATATTTGAATTTCGATTCTTCGATGACGTGATTTTATCCTACATAAGAGGTTTTGAGTTTCGATTAGTTAAGAATTAGGTTGTGAAGAGAACAGGTCGGAAGTTGGACGTGCGATGTAGTTATTGGGTGCGCAAAGGTTACCTACGTTCTACCCGGGTTATTTGAAGCTATCGTGAGGGAATCAGTCCGTTCAGCTTGTGTAAATTATAGGAAGAATTCATCATTTGCTTTGCATTGAGAAAGTACATCACAATGCACCCACCGCTTGTTCAGATAGACACTTACAAGTTTGCTGTAAATATATCGCTACTATTGTGTATATCGGGCGAACCAAAAGTCCCGGAATGGTCAAATATCTCGAGAAATACACTTATTCGATCGAAAATAAAAAATACTTGTTTAATCACTTTAAAAAAGCTATCCACTCGACTCCCCCCTCGGGTCGAGACGGAGGACAACTTTAAAATTTTAAACAGGAACCCCTATTTTTTTATTTCAGATTCAGATTCTCCATAAAAAGGTAAGTTTTATCTGAAACGGTTTTTTCGATTCGTGATAGATGGCGCTGTAATCGGAGAAATAATTTTATCCCGATTCCGCATGAAAACGGCCAATCATCTCAAGAAATACACGTTAGAATGACAAAATAAAAAACACGTGTTTAGTCTTTTCCAAAAAGCTATCCACTGATAACCCACTCGACCCCCAAGGGGCACTGAGGGCAACTTTGAAATCTTAAATGGGAACCCCTATTATTTATTGCAGATTCGGATTCTCCATAAAAAAGTAAGTGCCTGATTAACCTCGAGAACCTGATACACCCCGAGCACCAAATTGACTTCGAGTGCTAAAAGACAATATCGATCAATGTGATAACCAAATACCAACGTTAACATAAAGCACCTGTTTGTGCTTTTGGTCAACCCCAAGTAATGGGACAATTCTAAGCACCAGGTTAACAAAATCGAAAACGAGCACTGGGTTGACCGCTGGCGCTAGATCTAACCCGAGCATTAAGGTGACAACAAGCACCAGGTTGACAGGGAGAACAAGATCCCAGCACCCGGTCGACCCCAAAATACCAGACCACCTTTAAGGTCTCTTTATTGTTTCTTCTGCGTGGAAAAACAAAACAAGTTTTAATCAAAAAAATGTTTCCGATTTTTAACAAGTGGCACTGTAATAGTAAAAAATAACATTGCACAAAATAATCACAGGCTTGTGGATTTCATTTAAAAAATGTTTGGCGTAACCCAGGAACAACGACGCGGACGTAGTAGTTTTTTGTTCCCTTTGGAGTACTGGATTTAGATAAGTCCCCTTGCCTCGCACAATCGGACAGCTTGATTAACGTAAGCCCCCTTGTCTCTCACAATCGGAGTACTAGATTAACGTGAGTCCTCTTGCATCACACAATCGGGGTGCTTGACTCAGGTGGGCCCCTTCCCTACTAAATACCTACGTTAACATGAAGCACCTGTTTGTGCTTTTGGTCAAACCTAAGTAATGGGACAATTCCAAGCACCAGGTTAACAAAGTCGAAAACGAGCACTGGGTTGACCACTGGCGCTAGATCGATCCCGAGCATTAAGGCGACAAGCACCAAATTGACAGGAGAACTAGGTTAAATTCAAGAACAAGATCCCAGAACCCGGTCGACTCCAAAATACCAGACTAACTTTAAGCACCAGATCTCTCTATTGTTTCTTCTGCGTGGAAAAACGAAACAAAAGTTTTAATCAAAAAAATGTTTCCAATTTTTGGCAAGTGGCACTGTAATAGTAAAAAAAAACACTGCACAAAATACTAACAGGCGTGTGGACTTCACTTAAAAAATGTTTGGCGTAACCCAGGAACAACAACGTGGACGTTTTCTGTTTCCTTTGGGGCACTGATTTCAGGAGAGTCCCCTTGCCTCTCACACTCGGAGTGCTTGATTAACGTGAGCCCCCTTGAAGTAAACTTCATCGGTAAGATTCCGCAATAATTTCGGAGTTATTTCATTCCAAACGTTACGTATTCTTTCTTACAGTTCTTCCAGATCGTTGGGTTTCGTTTCATAGACTTTGCTTTTCAAATGTCTCCAGTAACAAAAGTCGAGAGGTGTCAGATCAGGTGACCTTGGTGGACATTCTATGGTGCATCTTCTGCCAATCCACCTCTGAGTAAAAACGTTATCCAACAATTAACGTACGAATAAAGCGCAATGTACTGGAACTCCATCTTGTTGAAACCAAATATTGTCGAAGGCATACTCTACGATAGTTTATACTGAAAGTATCAGATCATTGTTGAACAAATTCAAGTGCTTTTCGATTGTTAAATTACCGTAATTACCGTCGATAAAGAAAGGTCCAATTATGTGGTTATACAATATCCCAGCCCAAACCTTAACTTTTTGAGGGTGCTGCGTATGATGCTCTTTCATCCAATTGGGATTCTCAGGGGCCTAGTACCCCATGTTATGCCGGTTGACAGAGCCAGCCATAGTAAAGGTACCTTCGTCTAAGAAACAAGTTCAAAACAGGAATCGAATATCTCTGTCACATTGTCGCATTATTTCCCCGCAATGTTGCAGTCTACGATCAACGTCATCTTCCATGAGTTCTTGAACTAATTTCAAGACGTACAATTTATATTTTGTTCTTAAAAATAGATTTCCCATAATAATAATTATAACATTATACAAACTGTTTTTTACGTTTCTTTATTTGTTCTCGAGTAACTGTCAAAAGTGACAAATTAAAGGGTAGGATTTGAACCTACGACATCTACATTGCTAGAGCAGCGCTCTAACCAACTGAGGTATCGAGACAGAGGCCACAATAGACGTAAATTTTGTCTTTATGTATGTAGAAGAGATGTAAATTCTAAATATAAGTAGATTGCACTCAAATTATTATTATTATATTAATAGAATGTAAGCCTGCAATATCGCAAGGATTCACACATACCAACGCAACTTGGCTAATATTATTATATCAATAATAATTTTTATTTACATATTTACTTTTGAACTTATTAGTTTATAACAAAACTTATAATAATTTAATATTAGTCAAATTGCTTTGGTATGTGTGAATCCTTGCGATATTGCAGGCTCACATTCCATTAACATAAATAATTTGATTGTAATCTCATTATATTTAGCATACACATTAGTTCTACATACACAAACACAAAATTTACATCAATTGGGGCTTGTATCTCGATAGCTCAGTTGGTTAGAGCACTATTCTAGCAAAGTAGGTGTCGTGGGTTCAAATCAAATTAATAATAATTTTTTTTAATTACATATTTACTTTTGAACTTATTCGTTCATAACCAAACTTACAATGTTATTATAGAAAATCTATCTTTAAGAGATAAAATAGAAATTATTCGTCTTGCTGGCGATAATGTGCGTTGATAAGAGAAACTGAACGAGAATTTAATCGTAGACACCCAAATAGAAAATTAAGTCTGAGCACCGTACAACGAATTAATAATGTCTTCAATGAGGCAGGGTCTGTTGCAAGAAATTTGCTTAGAACCAGGCACAATGGTTGCCGTGTAATTTATTTATTTTAACGACAATCCCCAGACGAGCATTAAAATGGCTACTTTAAACCTGGGTATTGCCAGAGAAAGTATTAGAAGGTTTTTTTAAATAATTGTGGACTTGAACAGGCTAAATTTGGCTTATCGAAACCCAGTTGATGAGCGTATCATTTAACCCAAACGAGGTGAGTTTGGCAAGTAAACACTTTGCCAAACTTTGCCAAATGCCTTTGGGATACCTAAAGCGACTACAAGCCTACTGATAATCGATTCTAGGAGCTTGTACCGAAAATGAATCGGTTTCATAGCGTATGAAGAAGAGTTGACTAGGAGCACATCTTTTCCAGAATTATTCAGACACGAGTTTGACGCAAATAAATCCACTAAAACATTGGCGTTGTGTACAAAATCAGCAACTACAGATCCGTCAAAAGAATGGCTTTAGCTAAAGACCAAAATTTACGACTACCCAAAGGAGATGTAGCTATTTCATCGCATGTTCGCTGTTCAAACAATTTTTTGCAGATATTTCTAGCACCAACGTATTCTGCATGACTCTCGACCGATTTCCATTTAATATAAAATTTATTTTTCAAAGATATTGCACTAGCACAAGCCTTATTGAACCAGGGTTGGGAACGTTAATGACCTATACGATTCTGTTTTTTTGGGAATGTATAACTCAAAGCCCATGAGGATGACTTCAGATACTGAAAGAGCAATGTCCGAAGAAAAGAATAACAAAACAATATTCACGCCATGGAAAGGTTGCAAGGAAGTCTCGTAAATTATTCCATTTAGCTGACTTAAAACACCACAAGGTTCTATTAGTGTGTGCGAACAACAGCGGAATTATGGACAGTAGAAATTATTTCTATTAGACAATGGTCAGATAGACCGAGAGGGGAAAGAACGGAAGTTTTATAAACAAGTGGGTTTGATGTAAGAAAGGGATCTAGAAGATGTGGAGTATGGCTAGGGTTATCAGAGATTCTTGTGGGTTCAGAAATCATTTGTGTGAAATCACAAGCAGTAGCAAAAGTTTCTGCACTATGACCAGCTGGATTAGTAGAAGATGAAAATTGAACGCAATTAGAGTTATGAACATTGAAATCTACTATAACTGAAATATCGCAAGATGGAAATTAAGCCAGAAGATAGTGAACGTTCAAACTAAGGTAGTCGAAGAAATTTTGAAAGTTACTGTCAGGAGGTCTATAAATGCAACAGTAAAATTTCAAAAATTTAGGAAAAGAATGTTTAAACCAAATCACGTCGAAATTTTTTATTTTCCAAGGAAGAAATCCTCTAGCTGTTATGAAAAAAACAAAGTAAAGGCTTTTAAGTCCAAAATTTTGCAGAACTTGGAACTGGGAGATGAAGAAAGAAGATTGGAGTTTTCTTATTGGCTACAGAGAGAATATCTTAATAATGTAATTTTGTGAATGAAATTTTATTTAGTGAAGCTAACATTTAATAACAATGGGGTGATTTCAAGTCAAAATTGCCGTTAATGAACAGCTGGGAATCCGGAATTCGTCATAAACGCAGACAGTATTCACAAAAAAATTAAAATGTGGTGTAGTATACTATACATACATACATATCATAATCTATATATATATATATATATATATATATATATATATATATAATATATATATATATATATATATATATATATATATATATACACATATATATATATATATATATATATATATACTTTTTTGAGGGTAATTTGAATGCAAATGAAATCGTAAAACTCCTTATAAACAAACTTTCGAACGCTTTAGATGATTTACCATTACAGTAGCTTATTGATTTAAAATTTCAATTGGACGGTTCTCCTATTCATAACGCTGTTTTGGTAAGAGAATGGTTAAATCAATATTTTGAAAATCGTTGGAACGGCCGAAATAGTCCTTTGATGGAGTGCCCAGACTTGACACCACTCGACTTACAAAACACGGCCACAAGCTTTAGGACGAACTACTGTTACAGGCTACATATTCACTAGAGCATCCAGCCCGTAAAGGCAATTTGTGCTACGACATAGCTCAGTGGTGTGGGCGGGGTTCTAACTTAATGCTGTAAAAGGGCATTTGTTACAACTCCCAAAACGTCAAAATCTGGTCAAAATCGTCAAAAAGCCGGTACCTGTTAAACACATTTATAGAGGGAAAAACGTCATGAACAGATCTTAGATTGGCCTAACAGGACCAAAACATTCACTCAAAAATAAACTAGTTTACTACTAAAAATTATATTCCAAAAATCTTCACGCGAAGTTCACCTAAATTCCAATGGAATTCTAAGCTTCAAATATAAAAGCCGCAAAATCGCGATAATAAAACCCAAAACTCCCTAAAATCTCGCTCAACCTCAATGCAAAATGATTATCACAAATAACAAAAAATAAATGAAAATATGATAATTAGTTCTTCAATTTAAAACACAAAAATACGTCCCTACAACAAAATTAAGCGTGATGGAAAATTTCTAAAGTCCTGAAATTTACGAAACGTCGTTATCGGGAGGTAATACCTAAATTCGTCGAAAAAACACCAGTAAAATGTCTACAATCGGTATGTGATTCCTATAAAAAGTAACTCCAAACACAATTGCGACTATTCGCAAAACAATCGTATGCAAAATCAAACAACTCTCCGGTCAACGACCGACTCAATTCATACTTTACGTTACGTTATTTCCCTGAATAAATCTGACTTTCAATGAATTCTTACTTCAGAAAATAGAAATCACTTTACTTCATTTACAACCGCTATCAAATATTCTCAAATTAAAAAAAATATTAATGTAAACTTTTGAACGTAATTACTTTACTTTAAATAAACATAACAAATATTGACGTTACTTCATGATCTATATATATATATATATATATATATATATATATATATATATATATATATATATATATATATATATATATATATATATATATATATATATATTGCACACCAGGTGCGAACACGAACTCTAAAGGAGTTAGGACTAGCACCTATCTGACACCGATAACTTAAATTATTTCGGGGAGAACGAAGGCAATATATGATCCACCAATTAAGGAGTGTATTCGGAACCAAACTTCCACAGTAACTTCTCTAATCCCCGAAATGGGCGTTAACAGTTAACTGTCCCAAACCAACGCACTTCGTGGGTGCGGTGGACCCGAGAACAAAGGTCAGTCCTGCTATTACGGCATCTGACAGAACTAATTACTACTTTATACAGAATTTGCAATCTCTCAACCTTAAATTGACGTGCATAAAATCCAAATTCTTTGTTTAAACTCAACAATTCTTATCCAAAAGACGACGAGGGTCTGGCGGCTATAATTAATTTTTGTACCAGATGTGCCATACAATGTAATAAATTTAATTTTATAAAACGTAATTCCCTTTGGAAAGTATCGAAACATCTGCTTCTACGATGTGATGAATGGTTTTTTTTAGATCTCATATGTGCATGTAAATGAGATCAACTCATCTAAAATACAGTAAATAATGAGTAAAGATTTTTATTTAATGCACATATTTACATACACATATAACGGCTTCATATAGAATTGAAAGCAACTATCGTAAGGAGTATCGGAACATCTCTTTAAAGACGATTAATTGAGTAGTTACAAAACGTCGTGGCACTCGAGATGCGCGGCGCGATTTTCTACAATTTGAAAAACTTAAACGATCGGGAAACTTCGGTAGCAAAAATGCCATCCTAAAAATATACGGCAAATGAATAAATTTTGTAATTTTTTTGATAACGTAACTGAATACATTTTTATTGAATGATCATTTGTAACAACTTCAATTTAGGTATGTATTGGATTACCTATTTCATATTTGCACTAAAATAATTTTTCTAGTTAGTAAACATAACTTAACCTATTCAACATCAGCTGTTTTGATCAAGGATGTGCAAAAATGAAGATCAACGATTTATAAACTTTTAATTACACCCAACAGAAAACAAGAACAACTTCTGATATTTTTGGTTGTTAATCTTAGCAATCATCGAATAGGTAAATTCTTAAAACTCATCGTTAATCGCAGTTCTAAATATTTATATTTTTAAGAACCAACAACAGGAATCAATTAGCGTCATTACATTAAAATATGTGTCACAAAGTGTTATTACAAATACGACAAGTATTTATTCAGTTTATTATGCCGACTAGAAAATGTGAAAAATTATTTGTTCGATAATTCTTAGATTAAGTAATAGTATTTCAAATTCTAATACCAATATGTAAAATAAATCACAAATTGATAAAACATTTTAAAATGTAATTTTATTAACATACAAAAATAAATAACCGCAGAAGTTTAATTAGTTAGAATCTAATTCACTGTCGCTGTCTTTGTCACTACTGTTGTAATAAATTTCTTCATCACTTTCACCTGTATTTACAGTAAAAATCAGCTCTTCATCAATAAAACCTTTTCTAAATATTCTTGTTCAATCTTTTCTGTATGTTTGCACACAGGTTCCCATTCTTCACAACCAATTGATTTAAATTTATTCTTTACTAATTTCCACACATCTTCAAATTTAAACGTAATATTATTACTCCCTATTCAAGCGGCAATGTACGAATACAACGTGAAGTAAATAAAGTGAACGACTACATTTATAAGTTGAATAGTAGCACATTTGTAGAATACTTTCGACACGTTTGAATCATATGCGCATGGAGGGGCGAGTGCCACAACATTTTGAAACTACTCTAACCATTAATAAGTTTATAAACCACATCATTATTACACCTAAAATATTTCACTGCTATTAATTAATTGAAATTTGTGCTAATACTTACTGTTGATTGTACGCTCAGATAAAAAATTGCTGACTTAATAAACAACCACAAGCTTGGGTTACTCACTTACAAGGTATGTGGCTACAGATAGGTGTTACATAAACAACCACAAAGAAACTTAATTAGAGCCATTCACTAAATTAATTTTTGTATAAAATCAAATGAAACAGTGACATCATGTGTACAACTGATATTTTCAACAAGGATTTATATTAAGTCTTCGTCAACTTTCGAATTTTCCCAACACACACCTCACCACCCGTGACATTTTGAACGATCTCTACCCACATTTGTGTACCGGGTGGCCAACTAAGAACGGCCGTCGGCCATATCTCAGGAATGGATTATAGCACAGGTTCGGGAAGAAAATTTTAATAATAAAAGTGGCCTCGAGAAACGCCTGGAAATTATTTTCAGAATTGTAGGTCCACCGCTAGAGGGCGTATTTGATAGTTAAAATTTTAAAAAGCAAAATTTTTCAAAATTTAGTCAATTAAGTGGGCATATTAAATATTATAATCAGATTCCTCGACAAATTCTGCATATTTTTTATTTGACAAGTTTTAGTCTATCTTTTCAAATAAGGGGTGGGAACCTTGTTACGAAAGACGCCTTTAATTCAGGTTCTGCTTGACCGATTTTAATGAACTTGATGTTGTTTGAAAGAGATTTTTTTAATATTGTGTTTTCTCTTCACAATTTTAAATGGAAGCATAAAAATTTAAGTAGATCTTTAAAAAGTAGACTAAATTAGTAATAAAACAGTGAAAACTGCAAGTCGATATCTTTTTCCTATCCAGAGATATCGTAAGAAACAGATAAATGGCGGGAATTGTTCTTCCAACGTCTAGTACGCTAGTTCGCGTTAACGGAAATTATTAAATTTAGTCTGGATCTTACATTGGTCTGCAGTAATTTAAACTGTTATCATACTAATGTTATGGTTGCCGCAAGATTACCTAAATGTAATGCTGTCGTTACTAACAATGAGAACAAATTATAAAATAATAATGTGATAAATCGAACAATAAAACCATAAAAATAAATAACTACGTAATTAGTGTCTCCCTAGAAGTTCGAAATGTCGTCAATCATTTTCAATGCATGAAATCAATCGCTGACGGGTGGCGAGAACAGCAGTTTCAATTTCTGCCCTTGAAATACTTCGTATTGTCTGTTGTATTCTTTCAATCATGTCAGTTCTTGTTGTGGGTCTATCTGCATAAACGAGATCTTTTATTCGCCCCCACAAATAAAAATCTAAACAAGTTAGACCTTGGTGGCCAAATAAATGAACTTCCACGTCCTATCCACCTTTTCAGGGTATGGGAAGAAATTCCGAACATCTCTAGAACAATGTGCCGGGCACCCACCATGTTGCAAGAGCATGTCACGACGAATGGCCAAGGGTACGGCATCTAAAAGAAGTGGCAATTCGTTGCTTAAAAAATCTAAATATCTTTCTCCATTAACAGTCTCATTAAAAAAAAAAGGCCCAATTATTTCTCCACCTAGAATCCCGAACCACACATTAACAGACCAACGACCCTGATGTTGGACCTCCTGTATCCAGTGGGGATTTGTTTCAGACCAGTAGTGCATATTATGTCAATTTACACCACCATCACTATGAAAAGTAGCCTCATCTGTCCACATAATTCGTGAAAGTATTTCAGGATCGTAATGTATCATATTTGTGAGCCAGTTGCAAAAATCCAACCTGGTATCGAAATCCTGAGCATTCAAATTATGGTGTAGGACCATGTGATATGGGTGCAATCTAAAATAGTACATATTATAAAGCGGTCCGCAGTTCCTCGGAAAACCCGGGTTCAGTGTATTGGTTTTCCCTTATATTAAACTTTACACTGTTCCCTGAAGGGTAGTGGGATACATAATAATAATCAGATCAATAAGACACATTGAAGTCCTTCGTTGTTAGTAAACGAAAAAGGACTTTAAATGCATTCACTCTCGTAATGTTATTACGAATTTTTTTCGCCCGGCCTCTCATTATTTTTTATTATTGGTACATCTTTACTTTACTTTGCCTCACTTAATTATCATGTTATTAGTTAAAATCTATTCACATAGCATAAGATAAATTCATTAAATAATTTGGTGTTTTATTGAAACTGAACATAAAATGGTGGCAAATACATTAGTCATGTTGTCACTAGTTAACTTTGATGTAATGACATTTTCAGTATGATAAAAATGAGAAACATACTGGGTTCCCCATATTAGACTATACAATTTAAAAGTCGAATAAAAACTTTCTAATCAAAGTAAATTAACTTTTTAATGGACTAATATGTAGCTTATTCTGTGGGATTTATGACTAAAGTAAATAACAATTCAAGTTTTAAAGATCAAGGAGGCGCCTGTCTATAAACAACGACTTAAGTATTTCTGTCAAATATGCGTTATACGCAAACGATATAATTGCTCTAGTTTAACAATTTTCATTGCATTATGAATTATTCGATTCAAGAGTGTGTGTTTTCTGTGGAAGTCTACATTAGAACTGGTTCATTTGAAGAAGTTCGGCGTGCATTTCGACGGCAGTTTGGAAACAATAATAGGGGCGATGCACCAACACGCTTTACAATTGCGGCGTGGGTTCGTCATTGGCGTGAAAATGGCTCTGTGCAAAACATTAAAAAACCTGGACGTCGAGGAACGGTGCGTACGCCTGAAAATATTAAACGAGTGAGAGCTGCCTTTACAAGAAGTCCTAAGAGATCGGCTAATCGGCAATCACTTGCCCTAGGAATATCTAAGGAAGTCTCCACAGAATTCTGCATAAAGATATAAAATTTCATCCTATAAATATCAAATTGCGCATAACCTCAGTGATCTAGACAAAGGAGCGAGGGTGCATTTGAAGAATTTTACATCAGCATCGTGGAGAAATTCATAATTTGCTAATGCGACGAAGCAAATTTTCATTTGAACGATGTTGTTAAAGCAAAACTTTAGATCTGGAGTAGAAAATCCTCACGAACTGTTTACCAAAACCTCCACAGTCCAAATGTCGTTTTTGGCGGTGTAGCATTAACGGCTATTTTGGGATGAAAATCCGTCCTGATACTGTTTAATCCGAAAACCTCACAGTCCAAATGTCTTTGGTCGGTGTAATCATATATGAATAATAATGGTTTATTTTTTGTAGTAGAAAATAACCTTACTTAAATTACAGATTCAAATTCTGAACACTATAAACATGTTGCAAACGTTTCTTATCCCAGAACTAATTAGACGAGGACTAAATGGCGCCATATTATTCCAGCAAGATGGAGCAACGGCTACACAGCCAGAAACACTATGAGAATTTTGCGAGATTTTTGACGGCCGTATAATTTCCCGATTTGGAAATTTGAATTGGCTCGAGATCTCCGATTTAACGGCCCCGATTTTTTCTCTGGGGATACCTAAAGCAAAAAGTTTTTGCAAGTCGTCCCGCAACAATTCCGGAGCTGAAGGAGCAGATTCGAAATGAAATTGCAGGAATAAATGGAGATTTGCTTCGCCGAGTGATGATAAATTTTGAACTTAGAATTCAAAAATGCATTGAAGTCGAAGGAGGGCATTTGGAAGACATGATCTTTAAAACTTGAATTAATTATTTACTTTAGTCATAAATCCCAAAGAATAAGCTACATATTAGTCCATTAAAAAGTTAATTTACTTTGATTAGAAAGTTTTTATTCGACTTTTAAACTGTATAGTCTAAAATGGGGAACCCTGTATAACAACAAACGAAAAAAATTAAAACATTTTTATCATTATAATACCCAATAAGATATGCATTAATAAATAAGTAGTCACGTGTGTTCTCTTAACCCTTTCGCTCATGGTGTCCTAAATTTAGTACAAAATCTAACAATATATCTCCAGATTTTTGTTTTGTTTACGAGTTATTGATTAGTAAAGGAATGTACTAAATTTAGTCATTGTGATTCAAGTGGTAAAATAACAGTGATAAATTTAGGACATCGTGATCAAAGGAAGTGGTAAATATAATAACGCTTTTAGTTGATATTTATGATACAGTACAGTGGTTTTCAGAATTACGTAAAAGACCACTTACAGAAGAAGAGCTGCTTGAGCTTATAGGAAAAGGACTATCAGACATTGAATGTATGAGCGACGATGACGATGATTACGAGTATCGACGAGAAAGCGACCAAGGTATTATCATAAATGAAATATTTGAGGTAATTTTTTAAAACATTTTTTTTTATTATCAGTTTTAGATGAGGAAAGCGATAGTGATATGCCTAATGCAGAAAGAGGCACATGAAGCAGATATTGAAAATGAAATTACACCACAGCCTGGTACCAGCCGTCAAGAAACGCTTACCAAGAAGGAACAAATTCGTATTTATTTTAAAAACAATCAATTCACTGAAAAATCAAAGATCACTTCGAAAAAAATTGAAAATTACGTAACTCCTCCCACAATACGTTGGTATACAGAGCAAAGCGAAAATGCAACGGAATTAGAAAGTCCTGCATATTTTTCAGTCAATATTTTACGGAACATTTATTCGAATTGATGGTTGAAAAAACCAACTTATGGGCTGTACAACAAGGTCATAGATTTATTCCCACAAATACAGAGGAGCTGAAAACTTTAGTTGGCATACATATTCTTATGGGTAATCTTCATTATCCCCGAATACGGTGTTATTGGGATCGTGCACTCAATATTCCAACGATATCACAAGCAATGCCAATAAATAGATTTTATTCTCTACGGCAAACGCTGCATTTTGTTGATGTAAGTACAGAAAATAATGCAAATGATAGATTTTGAAAAATTCGCCCATTATACGACACCATTAGAGCAAGATGTTTATCGCTTCCTTTAGAAACTTGCCTCAGCATAGATGAACAGATGGTGCCATTCAAAGGTAAACTAAACGTAAAGCATATGTGCCGAAGAAACCTAAACCGTGGGGTATAAAAATATTTGCTCTTTGTGGCGTCAGTGGACAAATGTTTGACTTTCTTATCTACCAAGGGTCACGGACAGAATTGTGCAAGGAACAATTAGAAGTATTTGGACAAGGGGCAGCAGTAGTTTTAAAACTAACTGAACGCATAAATCAACAAAACCGTTCAGTTATATTTTGACAACTATTTCAGTAACTACAATCTGCTGCAGTATTTGCGTTCTAAGAATATATTTGCAACCTGTACAGCCAGACTTGACAGGTTTCACAAACCACCATTTACTTCAGACAACGACATGCGAAAATCCGGAAGGGGAACTATGGAGCAACTAGTAAGTGGTGATGGAGAGGTGGTACTTACCAGATGGTTTGACAATAAATCAGTCAACATGGCGTCGAATTTCATGGGAATTGGTAATAAACACAATTGCCGCAGATGGGACAAGCAAAAGCAAGATTATATACAAATACCCCGGCCCGAGGTGATCAAAAATTATAATTTAAATATGGGAGGGATTGACAAAATGGATTTCCTAATAACCATTCATAGAACGTTTATACGTTCAAAAAAATGGACACTGCGCATGTTTACACATGCTATTGATATAGCATTAGTAAACGCTTGGAGCGAATATAGAAAAAAAGCTTCAGCTTTAGGGGTTCCAAAAAAAGAAGTACTGGATCTTCTTCACTTTCGCAGTTACATTGCAGAGGTATTGATAAAGGTCAACAAAACTGTAACAAAAAAAAAGGGGACGTTCAACAAGTACAGTAGAGGAGGAAGCAACCCCTCCGAAAAAGGCAAAAACACCGGCTGTCAGAACACCTTTGGCAGAGGTACGTCTAGATGGGATAAACCACTTACCTCAAGATGACGATAGTTACGCAAATCATTGCAAATTACCAAATTGCAAAGGCAAAACTTGTTTTAGGTGTTCTAAGTGTAAGGTAAATCTATGCTTATCAAAAAACAAAAATTGTTTTTTTAAATACCACACCATAAAATCTTTTGTATGATTTAAAAATAATATATATCTCCTAAAAACGCTATTCTTATTTACAGTTACATTTGTTAACGTTGAGTCACAATGTCCTAAATTTAGTACAAATTATAGCACAAAATCTAGCAATCGTAGCAACTTAAGTATAGCACTAAAAAATTACAAAAAAAAATAAAGATAAAAACAAATGCAATATCATATTTTTTAATCAAAAAACAAAAATTGATGACCGAAAGGGTTAAAATATTTTGGACGGTGGTTCGACATATACCCTCTCTCTAGCTATAGCTCTGGTGCTTGAATGAGAGTTAACATTTACATAAGCTAAAACATAAATAACATTTTCCTTTGTTCTACCTCTGCGTTGTCTTCGGTACACAGGAAGATTCACATTTCCAGTAGTACGCACACGGTGTGCGAGTCGGAGAAAAACTCTTCTGCTGTGATGACGTCTGTTTGGGTACTGCAGTGCATACACTCTAGCAGCAACGGTTGCATTTCTCATACATTCAAAATAAACTGCCAACATACCAAATGCTTCTTCACTTGTAAGAATCATTTTGGTACGAAAAGATAAAGAAAGTCTATTAAATGCAACACGATGAATAATTTTTGACATATGCGTGAAAATCATAGCTTGCTTGTTTTCAACAGGGAATTTATTTTACATGGCCCTCTTCACTAATTTTGTTGTCATCAGTAAATTGTAATTCATATTTTAAACTGTATTTGTTGTTGCCGGGCAAATATCGGTTTTTATTGATATTTTATGCTTTTGATTTACTAACACATCGCTTGAAAACCAATATAACATTCTTATATAATTAAAAAAATGTTAGATTTATCACTAGAGTGAGGATTTTATGCAAAATGCATATCGCTTATTTTTTATAGTTGAAGAATATCGTTTTGTTTTTAGACGAATTGCACTGAATGCAATCATTTGACATTAATTAATTTTTGCATATTTTGCATATTTCGCCAAATACTGCATATATTGCAATTTTATGCATATTTTGCCTTTTTATTCATAATTAACATATATTTCGCATTTTTTCCATATCTTCCAAATTCGCTTTAAAATGCATTATTCTAACTTATTTTAAATTTTGTTATTGTGTCTAACTAAGAAATGTATTTTTATATGAATAAGACAGGTTTAAAGAAAGATTATTACCTGCAGTTAAGTGCAACGTTAATACTTCCGGATTATGAAGTTTCAATGCCGCTATTTCGTAGTATTTGAAAATTCCAATGGTACCTAAGTAGATAGTTAAAGCATTGATTGAGGAATTCCCGCAATCAAGGGTTAAAGTTATTTGGACTTTTCAAGGTAAGTGTTTAGTTAGTTAATCCTTCTTGAAAATAATTTGAGAGTAACGGACAAAATACAAAATTTTAAACATTCTTTGGGCGAAGACGTAACTGAATGGTACGGCTTTGCTAAGAGAACTTCAAGATGCCGAAAGTTAAAAATAGTTTAGTTCAAGTATGGATAAAAATATATCCGAGCTACGTCTGGATGATGAAAAGTGTTTTGCATAGCTTGTGGAAAAATAGTAAGTACCATTACATATTTTTAATTGATTTCGGAAATTAAACCGTTATTAATTGATGTAGGTTATTGAATTCACCGTTTTATTCACATTGAAACCTCTCTTCATAAAAGAAAATTAGAAACATTTAAGAAAACAAAAGTTTGTCAGACACCTTTGCGCCAGTCGTTGTTTCAAGAAACGGCCAAAAGAAATGCACAAAGGAATTTAATTTCGAATTGTGTAGTGCACTTGTTAAAGCCAACATTCCATTAAAGAAATTGCAAAATCCTAGTTTTAGGTCATTTTTAGAAAAAATTAGTAAAAAGCAAGTGCCAGATGAAAGCACGCTTCGAAAAAGGTATATTAATGATTTATATCTTGAAACTATGGGACATATAAAGAAAATTACAAAAATAAATATCTTTATTTTATAGTAGATGAAACTACAGATTGTTGCGGGCGATATGTTGCAAATTTAATGATTGGTTATTTAAGTGAGGCGCAGTCTAGTATATCATATTTAATCGCTTCCAAAGTTCTTGAGAAAACCAATCATGCAACAATAGTTCGCTTTATAAACGAAGCTTTCATGCAATTTTTATTCCTGATATTGTTGCAACAGATAAAATAGTTTTAATGCTGTCTGATGCAGCACCGTATATGGTAAAAGCTGGACAGCAATTAAAATTATTTTATGAAAATTTAATACATGTAACATGTCTCGCACATGGTATTAATAGAGTAGCAGAAACAATTCGTAATCAATTTCCATTAGTAAATAGTTTAATAAGTAGTATAAAAGAGTGTTTTAAAAGCTCCGTTACGAATTCAATTGTACTAAGAAAAGTTACCTAATATTCCTCTACCACCAGAGCCTGTGATTACGTGTTGGGGTACTTGGTTAAATGCAGCTCTTTTTTATGCAGATCATTTGGAAAAAATAAAGGAGTTAGTTTTAGAAATTTCTGATAATTCAAGTACTTACGTTCAAAAGCTCAATCCATTTTAAAGAAAACACAATTGCGCAATGAGCTGGCATTTATAAAAGCAAATTACTATTTTGTAAGTTCAACCATTGCTAAATTAGAAACGGAAGCATTGTCATTAAATGAATCTATGCAAATAATTAATAAATTTCAACAGCTGATTTCTGTTGTTTCAGGAAATATTGGTAAAACTATTTCTAATAAATTAAATGAAATTTTACAAAAAAAACAGTGGATATCAGTTGTTACTAAAAGTTAATAATAAAGTTCTGAAACTTGAGGAAAATTCCGATGATCTTGTTATAAATTTAGATTTGGCCATATTAGTCGCATTAAAATATGCACCCATAACTTCTGTGGATGTAGACGCCAAAATTTTCTGCCCGAAAACTTGGAAAAATATTTAGTTATAAATTGTTTTGCAAATAGTAATGAGAGGGTGTAATCTTTATAAATCTATAGCGTATAAGTAAATATGTAATTTTTAAATAACACATAATTTTAAAATAATGTTAAAATAATAATTGCTTTGTAAGTAGTAATGACAGGGTGCAGTTTTTATAAATGTATAGTGTATAAGTAAATATGTAGTTTTTAAATAACACATAATTTTGAATGTTAAAATAATAAGTTTGTATGCAATTTATCTTTTTCCTATTAAAAAATTACAAGCATATATACTTTTTTTTATATATTAATGTTATAATTTGGAATTAACACAGGTAAATAGAAGATTCAATATTTATGTATATTTTGAATTAATAATGCATTTTTGATTCATATTTTAAGGTTTTTAAGTGCATATATAAATGCACATATTTCGGCATTTTATAGTGCATAAAATCCGCTCTCTATTTATCACATTACTATTTTATAATTTGTTCTCATTGATAGTAGCGACAGCATTTCATTTAGATAATCCAGCGGCAACCATAACATTAGTATGATAACAGTTTAAATTACTGCAGTCCAATGCAAGATCTTTTCATCGAGGCTAAATTTAATAATTTCCGTTAACGCGAACTAGCCTACTAGACGTTGGAAGAACAATTCCCGCCATTTACCTGTTTCTTACGATATCTCAGGATAGGAAAAAGATATCGACTTGCAGTTTTCACTGTTTTATTACTAATTTAGTCTACTTTTTAAAGACCTACTTAAATTTTTATGCTTCCATTTAAAATTGTAAAGAGAAAACACAATATTAAAAAAATATTAAACAGCGCCCTCTAGCATTTATGTTATTAATCAGATTGCTTCAAATTTACAAATTTTCTATTGTTTAACAAAAGCTCTTTGAAACAACATCAAGTTTATTAAAATCGGTCAAGCAGAACCTGAATGAAAGGCGTTTTTTCGTAACAAGGTTCCCACTCTCCCCAATCCCTTATTTGAAGAGATAGACTAAAACTTGTCAAATAAAAATATGCAGAATTTGTCCAGGAATCTGATTATAATATTTAATATGCCCCTTAATTGATTAAATTTTGAAAAATTTTGCTTTTTAAAATTTTAACTGTCAAATGCGCCCTCTAGCGGTGGACCTACAATTTTGAAAATAATTTCCAGGCGTTTCTCGAGGCCACTTTTGTTATATACATTTTTTCCCAAACATGTGCTATAATTGATTGAGGAATTCCGCAATCAAGGGTTAAAGTTATTTGGACTTTTTCAAGGTAAGTGTTTAGTTAGTTAATCCTTCTTGAAAATAATTTGAGAGTAACGGACAAAATACAAAATTTTAAACATTCTTTGGGCGAAGACGTAACTGAATGGTACGGCTTTGCTAAGAGAACTTCAAGATGCCGAAAGTTAAAAATAGTTTAGTTCAAGTATGGATAAAAAATATATCCGAGCTACGTCTGGATGATGAAAAAGTGTTTTGCATAGCTTGTGGAAAAATAGTAAGTACCATTACATATTTTTAATTGATTTCGGAAATTAAACCGTTATTAATTGATGTAGGTTATTGAATTCACCGTTTTATTCACATTGAAACCTCTCTTCATAAAAGAAAATTAGAAACATTTAAGAAAACAAAAGTTTGTCAGACACCTTTGCGCCAGTCGTTGTTTCAAGAAACGGCCAAAAGAAATGCACAAAAGGAATTTAATTTCGAATTGTGTAGTGCACTTGTTAAAGCCAACATTCCATTAAAGAAATTGCAAAATCCTAGTTTTAGGTCATTTTTAGAAAAAATTAGTAAAAAGCAAGTGCCAGATGAAAGCACGCTTCGAAAAAGGTATATTAATGATTTATATCTTGAAACTATGGGACATATAAAGAAAATTACAAAAAATAAATATCTTTATTTTATAGTAGATGAAACTACAGATTGTTGCGGGCGATATGTTGCAAATTTAATGATTGGTTATTTAAGTGAGGCGCAGTCTAGTATATCATATTTAATCGCTTCCAAAGTTCTTGAGAAAACCAATCATGCAACAATAGTTCGCTTTATAAACGAAGCTTTCATGCAATTTTTATTCCTGATATTGTTGCAACAGATAAAATAGTTTTAATGCTGTCTGATGCAGCACCGTATATGGTAAAAGCTGGACAGCAATTAAAATTATTTTATGAAAATTTAATACATGTAACAAGTAGCAGAAACAATTCGTAATCAATTTCCATTAGTAAATAGTTTAATAAGTAGTATAAAGAGTGTTTTAAAAGCTCCGTTCGAATTCAATTGTACTAAGAAAAGTTACCTAATATTCCTCTACCACCAGAGCCTGTGATTACGTGTTGGGGTACTTGGTTAAATGCAGCTCTTTTTTATGCAGATCATTTGGAAAAAACAAAGGAGTTAGTTTTAGAAATTTCTGATAATTCAAGTACTTACGTTCAAAAAGCTCAATCCATTTTAAAGAAAACACAATTGCGCAATGAGCTGGCATTTATAAAAGAAAATTACTATTTTGTAAGTTCAACCATTGCTAAATTAGAAACGGAAGCATTGTCATTAAATGAATCTATGCAAATAATTAATAAATTTCAACAGCTGATTTCTGTTGTTTCAGGAAATATTGGTAAAACTATTTCTAATAAATTAAATGAAATTTTACAAAAAACAGTGGATATCAGTTGTTACTAAAAGTTAATAATAAAGTTCTGAAACTTGAGGAAAATTCCGATGATCTTGTTATAAATTTAGATTTGGCCATATTAGTCGCATTAAAATATGCACCCATAACTTCTGTGGATGTAGACGCCAAAATTTTCTGCCAAAACTTGGAAAAATATTTAGTTATAAATTGTTTTGCAAATAGTAATGAGAGGTGTAATCTTTATAAATCTATAGCGTATAAGTAAATATGTAATTTTAAATAACACATAATTTTAAAATAATGTTAAAATAATAATTGCTTTGTAAGTAGTAATGACAGGGTGCAGTTTTTATAAATGTATAGTGTATAAGTAAATATGTAGTTTTTAAATAACACATAATTTTGAATGTTAAAATAATAAGTTTGTATGCAATTTATCTTTTTCCTATTAAAAAGTTACAAGCATATATACTTTTTTTATATATTAATGTTATAATTTGGAATTAACACAGGTAAATAGAAGATTCAATATTTATGTATATTTTGAATTAATAATGCATTTTTGATTCATATTTTAAGGTTTTTAAGTGCATATATAAATGCACATATTTCGGCATTTTATAGTGCATAAAATCCGCTCTCTATTTATCACATTACTATTTTATAATTTGTTCTCATTGATAGTAGCGACAGCATTTCATTTAGATAATCCAGCGGCAACCATAACATTAGTATGATAACAGTTTAAATTACTGCAGTCCAATGCAAGATCTTTTCATCGAGGCTAAATTTAATAATTTCCGTTAACGCGAACTAGCCTACTAGACGTTGGAAGAACAATTCCCGCCATTTACCTGTTTCTTACGATATCTCAGGATAGGAAAAAGATATCGACTTGCAGTTTTCACTGTTTTATTACTAATTTAGTCTACTTTTTAAAGACCTACTTAAATTTTTATGCTTCCATTTAAAATTGTAAAGAGAAAACACAATATTAAAAAAATATTAAACAGCGCCCTCTAGCATTTATGTTATTAATCAGATTGCTTCAAATTTACAAATTTTCTATTGTTTAACAAAAGCTCTTTGAAACAACATCAAGTTTATTAAAATCGGTCAAGCAGAACCTGAATGAAAGGCGTTTTTTCGTAACAAGGTTCCCACTCTCCCCAATCCCTTATTTGAAGAGATAGACTAAAACTTGTCAAATAAAAATATGCAGAATTTGTCCAGGAATCTGATTATAATATTTAATATGCCCCTTAATTGATTAAATTTTGAAAAATTTTGCTTTTTAAAATTTTAACTGTCAAATGCGCCCTCTAGCGGTGGACCTACAATTTTGAAAATAATTTCCAGGCGTTTCTCGAGGCCACTTTTGTTATATACATTTTTTTCCCAAACATGTGCTATAATTCATTCCTGAGATATGGCCGACGGCCGTTCTTAGTTGCACACGGTACATTAGATTGTTACATAAATAGGTAACTTTCTATGCACTTAAGACAATTTCATCTGAAAGTGTACTTACATTTGTGTACTACACCATCAATATAGTTTATGAAACGGAATAGTTTTAAATAGTTCTGTTCTTATAGTTATTTGTAAAAGTTTGTCTGTTCGAATAAATTTATGAAAATATTTATTGACATTTTTAATTTGGCTACAAAATCATTATTACTTCAAATTTTTCAATGAAATGTAGTACAGGCCTATTTTAAGGGGTGGTGAATTCATTGGCGTACACAGATTTCTTCTATAAAAATCGCTAATAGGGGTTCCTAAAAATTTTCTGACAAAACTGATGTAGCTTTGGATTTTGAAGCAACGTTGCGATTTGCTCCAAAATTGCACAATAATAAATATTTTGGTGACCGAAACAAATGGGTTACACTGTATATACGGTTTTGTAGTTGATTGTTGTAATTAAGTTTTACCTTTTGTAATACTTGCATTTTTTTTTTTCTATACTTGAGAAGCATTCTGTACATACAGGTTTATATGTAATTAATTATTATTACTAAATAATTGTAATTTTTCAATGATTACTCACCTTAATTTTCCACCATCAGTCTTTGTAAAATTTTAATATCTCCTATCCCCTCTCCTTCCACTCTTTGTCAACAAATCTAAATAATTTAGCTCTATGACAATACAAAACTTCCTCCTCCTCTTCACCAGTTTTCACTTCAATCTTATTTGGTAATGGTATAACAGGTTTAAAGTAAATATGATCACCTTCATCTTCAACGAGTTATCAGATTCTTCTTCACCCTGGCAAACGCTACTATCGTCGTGGTGATCGTGGAGTAAACTCAAAAGCATGCTGCTGCGGTGATCCAAAACAAACTGTTCTTTAGGTTTACTCTCATCTTTAGTTTTAAATGTAAATCCTTCACTTTGTGAATCTACCTTATCACTGAAAGCAAATTTATCACCAAAACTAAATGGACTTGAATTACCAAATTTGAATGGAACATTAGAATCTTTGCTTTCTTCTTTTTAGGTGTTTCATTCTTTGCTTCAGGTTTAATTGTCGATGGAAACCAAATGTATACTGTTGATCCGAATCGATATTTTATTGTCATCTTTCTTAGGAATGGTATTAATAGAGTAGCAGAAACAATTCGTAATCAATTTCCATTAGTAAATAGTTTAATAAGTAGTATAAAGAGAGTGTTTTTAAAAGCTCCGTTACGAATTCAATTGTACTAAGAAAAGTTACCTAATATTCCTCTACCACCAGAGCCTGTGATTACGTGTTGGGGTACTTGGTTAAATGCAGCTCTTTTTATGCAGATCATTTGGAAAAAATAAAGGAGTTAGTTTTAGAAATTTCTGATAATTCAAGTACTTACGTTCAAAAGCTCAATCCATTTTAAAGAAAACACAATTGCGCAATGAGCTGGCATTTATAAAAGCAAATTACTATTTTGTAAGTTCAACCATTGCTAAATTAGAAACGGAAGCATTGTCATTAAATGAATCTATGCAAATAATTAATAAATTTCAACAGCTGATTTCTGTTGTTTCAGGAAATATTGGTAAAACTATTTCTAATAAATTAAATGAAATTTTACAAAAAAACAGTGGATATCAGTTGTTACTAAAAGTTAATAATAAAGTTCTGAAACTTGAGGAAAATTCCGATGATCTTGTTATAAATTTAGATTTGGCCATATTAGTCGCATTAAAATATGCACCCATAACTTCTGTGGATGTAGACGCCAAAATTTTCTGCCCGAAAACTTGGAAAAATATTTAGTTATAAATTGTTTTGCAAATAGTAATGAGAGGGTGTAATCTTTATAAATCTATAGCGTATAAGTAAATATGTAATTTTAAATAACACATAATTTTAAAATAATGTTAAAATAATAATTGCTTTGTAAGTAGTAATGACAGGGTGCAGTTTTTATAAATGTATAGTGTATAAGTAAATATGTAGTTTTTAAATAACACATAATTTTGAATGTTAAAATAATAAGTTTGTATGCAATTTATCTTTTTCCTATTAAAAAGTTACAAGCATATATACTTTTTTTATATATTAATGTTATAATTTGGAATTAACACAGGTAAATAGAAGATTCAATATTTATGTATATTTTGAATTAATAATGCATTTTTGATTCATATTTTAAGGTTTTTAAGTGCATATATAAATGCACATATTTCGGCATTTTATAGTGCATAAAATCCGCTCTCTATTTATCACATTACTATTTTATAATTTGTTCTCATTGATAGTAGCGACAGCATTTCATTTAGATAATCCAGCGGCAACCATAACATTAGTATGATAACAGTTTAAATTACTGCAGTCCAATGCAAGATCTTTTCATCGAGGCTAAATTTAATAATTTCCGTTAACGCGAACTAGCCTACTAGACGTTGGAAGAACAATTCCCGCCATTTACCTGTTTCTTACGATATCTCAGGATAGGAAAAAGATATCGACTTGCAGTTTTCACTGTTTTATTACTAATTTAGTCTACTTTTTAAAGACCTACTTAAATTTTTATGCTTCCATTTAAAATTGTAAAGAGAAAACACAATATTAAAAAAATATTAAACAGCGCCCTCTAGCATTTATGTTATTAATCAGATTGCTTCAAATTTACAAATTTTCTATTGTTTAACAAAAGCTCTTTGAAACAACATCAAGTTTATTAAAATCGGTCAAGCAGAACCTGAATGAAAGGCGTTTTTTCGTAACAAGGTTCCCACTCTCCCCAATCCCTTATTTGAAGAGATAGACTAAAACTTGTCAAATAAAAATATGCAGAATTTGTCCAGGAATCTGATTATAATATTTAATATGCCCCTTAATTGATTAAATTTTGAAAAATTTTGCTTTTTAAAATTTTAACTGTCAAATGCGCCCTCTAGCGGTGGACCTACAATTTTGAAAATAATTTCCAGGCGTTTCTCGAGGCCACTTTTGTTATATACATTTTTTTCCCAAACATGTGCTATAATTCATTCCTGAGATATGGCCGACGGCCGTTCTTAGTTGGCCACACGGTACATTAGATTGTTACATAAATAGGTAACTTTCTATGCACTTAAGACAATTTCATCTGAAAGTGTACTTACATTTGTGTACTACACCATCAATATAGTTTATGAAACGGAATAGTTTTAAATAGTTCTGTTCTTATAGTTATTTGTAAAAGTTTGTCTGTTCGAATAAATTTATGAAAATATTTATTGACATTTTTAATTTGGCTACAAAATCATTATTACTTCAAATTTTTCAATGAAATGTAGTACAGGCCTATTTTAAGGGGTGGTGAATTCATTGGCGTACACAGATTTCTTCTATAAAAATCGCTAATAGGGGTTCCTAAAAATTTTCTGACAAAAACTGATGTAGCTTTGGATTTTGAAGCAACGTTGCACGATTTGCTCCAAAAATTGCACAATAATAAATATTTTGGTGACCCGAAAACAAATGGGTTACACTGTATATACGGTTTTTTGTAGTTGATTGTTGTAATTAAGTTTTACCTTTTGTATTACTTGCATTTTTTTTTTTCTATACTTGAGAAGCATTCTGTACATACAGGTTTATATGCGTAATTAATTATTATTACTAAATAATTGTAATTTTTCAATGATTACTCACCTTAATTTTCCACCATCAGTCTTTCGTAAAATTTTAATATCTCCTATCCCCCTCTCCTTCCACTCTTTGTCAACAAATCTAAATAATTTAGCTCTATGACAATACAAAACTTCCTCCTCCTCTTCACCAGTTTTCACTTCAATCTTATTTGGTAATGGTATAACAGGTTTAAAGTAAATATGATCACCTTCATCTTCAACGAAGTTATCAGATTCTTCTTCACCCTGGCAAACGCTACTATGTCGTCGTGGTGATCGTGGAGTAAACTCAAAAGCATGCTGCTGCGGTGATCCAAAAACAAACTGTTCTTTAGGTTTACTCTCATCTTTAGTTTTAAATGTAAATCCTTCACTTTGTGAATCTACCTTATCACTGAAAGCAAATTTATCACCAAAACTAAATGGACTTGAATTACCAAATTTGAATGGAACATTAGAATCTTTGCTTTCTTCTTTTTTAGGTGTTTCATTCTTTGCTTCAGGTTTAATTGTCGATGGGAAACCAAATGTATACTGCGTTGATCCGGAATCGATATTTTTATTGTCATCTTTCTTAGGAACAGTATTATCTTTGGGATGCTCACAAGAAATACAATATAATTTATCGGCATCATTTCGAACTAAGCACTGCTCGCATTCCCATGAACCTGCTTTCGGTTTAAATGCATCTCCCCATGATCCTGTAGCAGTTTGTACAGGAGGATCCGGTTCTTGTGTCTTAAACGTATCACCCCAGGAGATTGGTTTTTGACCAAAGACAAAGCTGGTCGATGATGGCACTGTAGTAACAGGTGGTCCAAACGAAAACTGTGATTTATTAAAACTCGGACTGCTAGTAGTGGCACTCGTTGGTGAAATTCCAAACGAAAAAACTTGCTCAGTAGTTTTCTTAGGTGTAAGATTGTTTTTAGGGGTATCACAGGCCACACAGAAATGATCTTTACCTTCATTCTGAATATAGCAAGTCTTGCACTTCCAAGTTCCGGCTTTTGGTTTAAATTTATCTCCAAAACCTATCATTTTTGGTATCTCAGTAGCACTCTCAGGCGGCCCGGCTTTAACCTTCTTATCTTCCTTGATTTTGTCTTGTTGTATATTATCATCCTTAATCTCTTTAATGGCGACTTTCTCCTCAGATTTCACAACATTAGTATCATCCAGTAAATCTTGCGCAGAAGTTACAACTTTATAGAAAGTATCAGCCTGTTCTTCCGATTTGAATCGAATTGTAAACAATTCTGTACGCATCACAGCTTCAGAGTAATCCTGTGCGCACCAACTAACCGCCTTAGGATTTTTAGGCATTTTCTTAAACGTCATATTCTTAAGTAATTGATGATTACAGCAAAGTTTTAAAACTTGATCACGACGCATCACTAACCTAATAATGTGCTCTTTCAGAAGTTTCATTACACCAATTCCACACTCTTTCCATTCCTTTGCAACAGAGTCGTGCCTTAACAATTTAGCGTGCGATTCAAATAATATCTCAGCATTCTCTTCTCCAGTTTTGATTTCAACCAATTCAGGTAATGGAACGACTGGTTGAAACTCGGCAGTTGGTTCAAACTCTTTCTCCTCCTCCAATGCAGGTGAGGAGTCTTTAGGTGTCGAAGTTGGGAATAGTTTGGTAGGTGTAGGAAGTTTGGCACTAAAGTAAATGACGCAAACGGACTAGCTTTTGCAACATCTTGTGCAGGCGTCACACTTTCAGGCGCATTTTGTTCCTTTGGCTTGAATGTGGGCGTAGTAGTAAAGATGAATCCACCAAGTGAGGTTGCCGCTTCTGATTTTTGTGGTGTATCGCTGGTTTGAGAAATCGGTGTAATTTTATCAACCACTTCCTGTTTTTTTAATGGTAACCTTGCACGAGCATTCTCAAAGGCAATGAAAAACGCATTCGCCTCTTCCTCACTCTTAAACCTCACACACAACTTCTCCAAAACCATCTCCTGATCGGCGAAATCATTAGCAGCCCATATAAACGCTCGACCACTTGACGGCATTGCCGTTAACGACATATCTTTAGTTAAGAAATGATTGGCACAAATTTTATGTACCTGATCACGCCTCATTACGATTCGCACCCTACCACTATCTTTATCCTCTAGGATTTTAATAACACCAACCCCTCGTTCACGCCATTCTTTATTGGTAAACCTAAAAAGCTTTGCTCTTTCTGAAAATAACACGGTTTCATTCTCTTCACCCGTATTTAACGGCACTTCATCAGGTAAAGGAACTATAGGTTTAAAATCGGGACATGGATCGTGCTCGTCTAACGATCTAGATGATAAATTGGCTTTACCATCGCTAGTGTTAAAGCTCTGATTAAGCGATTTTTCGATTTGTAATCCTAAACCAGTACTCTTAGTATCGATGGCTGAGTAAATTGGAGGTGCAATGTTTGATAAAAGTCCTTGAGTTGTAACAACAGGCGGTGGTTGATTAATAATTGTAGGTGTAATATTCAATATTGAACTAGAAGTTGTTGGTAAAGGTATTTGATAATTGTGAGGTTGTGATTTAGGCGGGAGATTACCTTTGAGATGTTGGGGAGGAATTGTTACAGATAACACTTGAGTTGTTGCTATTGTGGTTTTAGGTAACGGATCAGAAGATGTAATAACAACGTTGATAGGTGCTTTGCTGATAGAAGTTGTAGAAGTTAATACCGTCGGTAATATGCTTGTTGTGATTGCAGATGTTGTGATGGTAGTTGAAACTGTATCACGGAATATGTTCGATTGTTGTGTTTGAGGTGGTAATTGAGGTACAATTACTGGCTGTACTAGATTGAGAGACTGCACAACGTCCCATGATGCTTTACTCGGTTGACCATAGTTTGGTTGTGGTAATGTTTGTGGAAGATTTAATGCACGGAAATCGGGAATTTGCGACTCTTGTCCAAATGGTATGGCACCTGAAAAAGAAGAAAATGGATCAATTCTATTTTTCTGTTTTACACATGTACCTATGTGAAGAACACCATTAACTAATTATACTAAGCTACAATCACTCATCTTAGTGAAGATATGTTGAGCTACCATCTGGTGGTATAATTTATATTGAGCTGCCATCTAGTGGTATAATTTACATTTAAAATAAGTTTTCGTTCAGTCACGTGCTAAATCCTATTTAACATGCACATGCATGGGTGGATGTTAAGGTACCTTTAACACACATACTGGGCGCATAAACAAATAATTAGACATTACCCATTATCGTTTCAAATCTTATTTGGTAATGGTATAACAGGTTTAAAGTAAATATGATCACCTTCATCTTCAACGAGTTATCAGATTCTTCTTCACCCTGGCAAACGCTACTATGTCGTCGTGGTGATCGTGGAGTAAACTCAAAAGCATGCTGCTGCGGTGATCCAAAAACAAACTGTTCTTTAGGTTTACTCTCATCTTTAGTTTTAAATGTAAATCCTTCACTTTGTGAATCTACCTTATCACTGAAAGCAAATTTATCACCAAAACTAAATGGACTTGAATTACCAAATTTGAATGGAACATTAGAATCTTTGCTTTCTTCTTTTTTAGGTGTTTCATTCTTTGCTTCAGGTTTAATTGTCGATGGGAAACCAAATGTATACTGCGTTGATCCGGAATCGATATTTTTATTGTCATCTTTCTTAGGAACAGTATTATCTTTGGGATGCTCACAAGAAATACAATATAATTTATCGGCATCATTTCGAACTAAGCACTGCTCGCATTCCCATGAACCTGCTTTCGGTTTAAATGCATCTCCCCATGATCCTGTAGCAGTTTGTACAGGAGGATCCGGTTCTTGTGTCTTAAACGTATCACCCCAGGAGATTGGTTTTTGACCAAAGACAAAGCTGGTCGATGATGGCACTGTAGTAACAGGTGGTCCAAACGAAAACTGTGATTTATTAAAACTCGGACTGCTAGTAGTGGCACTCGTTGGTGAAATTCCAAACGAAAAAACTTGCTCAGTAGTTTTCTTAGGTGTAAGATTGTTTTTAGGGGTATCACAGGCCACACAGAAATGATCTTTACCTTCATTCTGAATATAGCAAGTCTTGCACTTCCAAGTTCCGGCTTTTGGTTTAAATTTATCTCCAAAACCTATCATTTTTGGTATCTCAGTAGCACTCTCAGGCGCCCGGCTTTAACCTTCTTATCTTCCTTGATTTTGTCTTGTTGTATATTATCATCCTTAATCTCTTTAATGGCGACTTTCTCCTCAGATTTCACAACATTAGTATCATCCAGTAAATCTTGCGCAGAAGTTACAACTTTATAGAAAGTATCAGCCTGTTCTTCCGATTTGAATCGAATTGTAAACAATTCTGTACGCATCACAGCTTCAGAGTAATCCTGTGCGCACCAACTAACCGCCTTAGGATTTTTAGGCATTTTCTTAAACGTCATATTCTTAAGTAATTGATGATTACAGCAAAGTTTTAAAACTTGATCACGACGCATCACTAACCTAATAATGTGCTCTTTCAGAAGTTTCATTACACCAATTCCACACTCTTTCCATTCCTTTGCAACAGAGTCGTGCCTTAACAATTTAGCGTGCGATTCAAATAATATCTCAGCATTCTCTTCTCCAGTTTTGATTTCAACCAATTCAGGTAATGGAACGACTGGTTGAAACTCGGCAGTTGGTTCAAACTCTTTCTCCTCCTCCAATGCAGGTGAGGAGTCTTTAGGTGTCGAAGTTGGGAATAGTTTGGTAGGTGTAGGAAGTTTGGCACTAAAAGTAAATGACGCAAACGGACTAGCTTTTGCAACATCTTGTGCAGGCGTCACACTTTCAGGCGCATTTTGTTCCTTTGGCTTGAATGTGGGCGTAGTAGTAAAGATGAATCCACCAAGTGAGGTTGCCGCTTCTGATTTTTGTGGTGTATCGCTGGTTTGAGAAATCGGTGTAATTTTATCAACCACTTCCTGTTTTTTTAATGGTAACCTTGCACGAGCATTCTCAAAGGCAATGAAAACGCATTCGCCTCTTCCTCACTCTTAAACCTCACACACAACTTCTCCAAAACCATCTCCTGATCGGCGAAATCATTAGCAGCCCATATAAACGCTCGACCACTTGACGGCATTGCCGTTAACGACATATCTTTAGTTAAGAAATGATTGGCACAAATTTTATGTACCTGATCACGCCTCATTACGATTCGCACCTACCACTATCTTTATCCTCTAGGATTTTAATAACACCAACCCTCGTTCACGCCATTCTTTATTGGTAAACCTAAAAAGCTTTGCTCTTTCTGAAAATAACACGGTTTCATTCTCTTCACCCGTATTTAACGGCACTTCATCAGGTAAAGGAACTATAGGTTTAAAATCGGGACATGGATCGTGCTCGTCTAACGATCTAGATGATAAATTGGCTTTACCATCGCTAGTGTTAAAGCTCTGATTAAGCGATTTTTCGATTTGTAATCCTAATCCAGTACTCTTAGTGTCAATGGCTGAGTAAATTGGAGGTGCAATGTTTGATAAAAGTCCTTGAGTTGTAACAACAGGCGGTGGTTGATTAATAATTGTAGGTGTAATATTCAATATTGAACTAGAAGTTGTTGGTAAAGGTATTTGATAATTGTGAGGTTGTGATTTAGGCGGGAGATTACCTTTGAGATGTTGGGGAGGAATTGTTACAGATAACACTTGAGTTGTTGCTATTGTGGTTTTAGGTAACGGATCAGAAGATGTAATAACAACGTTGATAGGTGCTTTGCTGATAGAAGTTGTAGAAGTTAATACCGTCGGTAATATGCTTGTTGTGATTGCAGATGTTGTGATGGTAGTTGAAACTGTATCACGGAATATGTTCGATTGTTGTGTTTGAGGTGGTAATTGAGGTACAATTACTGGCTGTACTAGATTAGAGACTGCACAACGTCCCATGATGCTTTACTTGGTTGACCATAGTTTGGTTGTGGTAATGTTTGTGGAAGATTTAATGCACGGAAATCGGGAATTTGCGACTCTTGTCCAAATGGTATGGCACCTGAAAAAGAAGAAAATGGATCAATTCTATTTTTCTGTTTTACACATGTATATGAAGAACACCATTAACTAATTATACTAAGCTACAATCACTCATCTTAGTGAAGATATGTTGAGCTACCATCTGGTGGTATAATTTATATTGAGCTGCCATCTAGTGGTATAATTTACATTTAAAATAAGTTTTCGTTCAGTCACGTGCTAAATCCTATTTAACATGCACATGCATGGGTGGATGTTAAGGTACCTTTAACACACATACTGGGCGCATAAACAAATAATTAGACATTACCCATTATCGTTTCAAATAATCATGTTTACTTATTAATATTTATATTGAAAGCAACCTCTAGACGATGAAATATTTTCGGAAATTATAGATTAATATACGTATTTATTATTTCCTTTTGTTAATTAATATGTCGATGAACGATAAACTAATGAAAGCGTCTCGAGTGGTAACAAGCCTTAACATTTTTCGTATAAATTACAGCGCTTGCGTCACCGTGCTCGCTCGCGACGTATGTTCAAATGTCAAGGTAGTTGTAAAATGAATAATAATAATAATATTTATTCAATCGTTAGACCACAAAAGTGGAATAGATTAAGTCAAAATATACGTACTATACATAAAATTAAATTTAAGTAAGGTCACTAGTTAACATCTAAGTATATACAGACAATAATAGATAATATAGGAAAATAAATATTAATAAATAAATATAAACATAAATACAATGTGTATAAAACAAAATAATACAAATAATGTGGCAACTAGGGCTAGCGATTATTGTTTTTATTTTTGCAGCAGTAAAAAAAATTCCTCTACATTATATATGCAATGTTGCATTAAAAGTGACTTTATATTACCCTTAAATTGCATGAGAGAGCCACATTGCTTGAAGGATTGAGGCAAATAATTGTAAAGCTTTACACCAAACGAGGAAGGAGCTTTCAATTTCGTATTAGCGCTTATATCTATACTACTACTATCGGTTTCAAAAAGCAAGATAGGTCAGTTTGAAAGCTTATAACTTTTTTATTGTTAGCCCAATTAATGTAAAAAAACTTGGCAGAGATCTTCACTGTAGACATATAATAACACTCAGAAAATATAAATTTTTTAGACGCTTAACTTTGTAAATTAAATTAAATAATTAAACATACAACCGGTTCCAGTGCTCGTAGCTTCCTTATTTTTGTCTTAAAATGGGCGAAATTTTAACCAATGATATATCAAACTAATATAAAGGTAACTGCAATTTCAAATTTTCAAAAAAATATTTAAATTTTGAACAAAAAAAAATGACGTGTTCTCGATACGTGCAAACTTTGCTCTAAATGCAAATATTTTCGTTTTTAGTGGACCGACATGTAGGTTTTAATTTTTCTTTAACGTTCCGTATTAAAGTACACGCATTTATCATGCAATTTAATCCCAATTAATAAATAATTAAATTCTCAGTCGAGAGAGAGGACGGACTACGTTGGACGAACATTCTCGAATTCGCGATGCGACTTCAATTATCGTTAAATTCCGTCAGTATTAAATGCAATAAAGTAAACTACAAAAATCAACAAATAATTGTGTGGAATGTGAAATTGGAAAATACTCTAACAATAATGACTATTAATGCACTTTCTGTTACATTTTTAATTGTTTTAAAATGTAAACTATACAATTTATTATTTATATACAAAAATTACACGCAGAAGGATTACATGTGCACAAGTGCACAAGTCATTATTGTTACTATTTTCCTATTTCACATTCCACACAATTATTTGTTGATTTTTGTACTTTACTATTTATTGTTTCTGCTGTCCTCATATATGCTATAAGATATTCAATATTGTAAAGCAAATTTTAAAATCCTGGACGTACTTAATTTTTTCTCAATTTTGAAAAAATTTTATACAGTTTCAAAAAGCTGCTAAAATAAATTTTTTTTTAATTGCAGCAATTTTTATTGCAGGATTCCCTTACAATTCTAGTAATATGCTTTGAGACCAAACAAGATTAATTTGTAATAGTTATTACGTGACATCGGTTATTCGTAACGTTTCCTAGTTTTGTCAAAGTCTAGTATTAACAGTTATTACGTGAAGTTCGTGAATCGTAACGTTTCAAGTTTTCAAAGATATTTATTTTTAACACTAAATTAATTAATTGCGGCTTACTGAACTCAGCCATAAAATTCTTGTGACTGATTAATACGGTAATCGATTAAAGCAGCAATTTGTATATAATCAAAAATACCCCAATGTCCGCCAATTCAGAATCGAAAAATTTGCAAGATTAGAGCAGAAGTTTGTCAATTCGATGAAGATGTCATAGATTGGTCGTCCTCAATTGATTGAAAATAAGCAGTTAGAAGTTTATTTGCGTTTAAGTATAATCAGCATGTAGTATCAGCAGATAGCAAGACATGGATATTGAAACAACAAGTTATAAGAATGCTACAAAGAATAATACCACCTATACAAGTTCATCAGAACTTTGGAAGAGCCTTCTGTAAAACGCTTGACTTTATGTAAGACTATTGATAATATTATTTTAAATTACCAAATTAAGGTAAAATTACTATTTTCCATGAAGCCACTTTTGTTGAATGTGACTAAATACCAGAACTATCTACTGGTCCATGTAAATCCATATGATGAGGCTACAATTAATGAAAAATAAACGTCTGGCTTTGAATTACTTATCCTTTCTTTTTGAAACATTACAGTAGAGATAGATTTTCTAGAGATGTATAGCTCTGGCTACCCTTTTCGAGATAGCATCCATTTGACATATAACATCTGTTCCAACAAGATCTCCATTTTCTGCGTATCAACTTAGTTTAAACTTTCAAAAGTGGATTGGAAGGAGCAGGTGTTATTATGGCCACAAGAAATACCCGATTAATTCGTACCACTAAGACTATTTTATGGATACCTTAAAGTGCAAGGTATTAAAAGCCAACCTCTAGATATTTAAATTCATACCTATCTATGAATCACTGTCAATACATTTGGTTCAAATAGAAGCTGATGAGACATAGCTATTCATAACAACGGGGCGAATTAACATTTTGATGAATATTTAATATTACATTCTCTTTAAAATTTAAATATTTTTAGTAAACAAAATTTCTGTTAAATTGCTTACATAAAGTAAATCAAATATTTTTTTTAAACGATAATCAGATATCCTTCCATTAAAAATGCCTTAGTGACTGTAATGAACTTTTGTATCCCGGATTAAACTCCAGTAAACGAGAAAGTAACGTAATTTAAAATATTATTGTAATGTAAGTTATCTTTTCATAGTATTCCCTTTAGTGTAATTACAAAAAAACACGCAATAAGAAGGTACCTATCAAAGATTTAAAACAAATTAATTCATTTCAAAATTTGAAAATATTTTTGGTAAAGCCAAAATTTTCGGTAAAAATTACTAAAAGTGGAAAATGTAAATTTGTTTATAAATGAATAGTGATATATACTTATAAAAGTGGCCTGTTGGTTTTTCCAAATTAGAAATTAATACTATTAAAATTTTGTTAGTTTTTCATTTCTCTGGACTGATTAAAAAAAAGGGTGAAATACCTAAAAATCTAACTAATATTAATATGTTTTATTTTTTTAATCAATTGGGGAAATTCTACGGGAGTAGTTTGTTAAAGTTTTCAATACGATTATTTTTTTAGAATGGAACTCCTTTGGAATTTTTCAAATTGAATATAAACTTTAATTAGTTAAGGTTTTATTATATTGATATACATTACAAAGTTGAAATTACCTAAAATCATTTATTAAAATTTTTTTTCTTTTATTCCATTGTTTCGCCGTTTGTTCATACCGATTTTTTGACATAACGACCAAAGATTTTTTTTATTTGAAATTTAATTTGTTTATGATTTATATTGATTTAACTACTTTAAATTCTATTCATTTAAAACATCTGGGTTTTTTGACGATTTTTCCAGTTTGTAATTAATTAATATAAACAAAGTTTTATTTTAAATTTTAAATTTTATTTTTACTGACCATAGATGAGCACTAACTATAATTCCATATCATAAATTACAATATAAGTCAGTAATTTTTGTAAGATTTGAGTTTTGGATAATTCAATATTAAACTTAATAAATTTTAAGCCTTTAATTATTAAGGAATTCAATTAAGCATATATGATTTGTATATCCGTAAACAATAAAGACCGTTAATTTTGAAAATAGGCGGCAAAAGTTCAAATATACCTAATATTTTAGCTTTAATATTATAATTTCGAATTGTTTTATGGATAAGTTACCGTACAAACAAACCCGTTATTAGAAAATGCGCAAAGTTACAAAATCCCAATACGCAAAATTATAACTGTTTTTAATCGATGAATGAAAAATATTGGCATTAAAATACGAGACCAAAGCGATTCAAATTTCTAAGACAGAATTGAACGTTTTCATCCAGTGAAAATTGGCTTGAAATAAGCCCAATTATTTTAGTTTGTACTACAGTAATATTTGGGATTTGGAACTCTTCGAATGCTCGAGTTTTGTAACAATTATTATTATGAGAAGGTGCAACTAAATATGTAATAAAGAAAAGCAAAGTAGAATCTGTTACGCAAGCCTGTTGTATAACTGTTGTTGATGTTTTATATCTGTATGCACTAACGACGTCATTTTCTGTTTTACCTTTCTTAGTTTCGTTAAAAAACTTTCCGTATATAGAATTACATTTTGCCACCTAAGCGTTATTATCGTTGACAGTTCTGTGTATTTTCGTAACGTTTCACTAGTTTTTCAAAGTATATTTTCGTTTTTTTAACACTAAATTACATTAATATGCGGCTTACTGAGACACAGCGCATAGAAATCTTGATGATGATTGGCTACGGTAATCGAGTTAGAACGCAGCAGGAAGTTTGTGACTTATTTAATCAAAAATACCCCAATCGTCCGCCAATATCGCAATCGACAATTAGCAAGATTGAGCAGAAGTTTAGTCAATTCGGTCATGTAAGAGATGTTCCTAGATGTGGTCGTCCTCAAGTTGATGAAAATAAGCAGTTAGAAGTCTTATTGGCGGTTTAAGATAATCAGCATGTAGTATCTAGGCAGGTAGCAAAGGACATGGATATTGGAAAAACAAGTGTTATAAAAATACTACAAACGAATAAATACCACCCTTATAAGATGCAAGTTCATCAAGAACTCTTGGAAGGAGCCTTTGAGAGGCGCCTTGACTTTTGTGAGCTTTTGCAAAATATGTGTTTGGAGAATCCAAATTTAGTGAAAAATATACTTTTTTCCGATGAAGCCACTTTCTGCTTGAATGGTGACGTAAATACCCAGAACTATCGGTACTGGTCCGATGTAAATCCATACTGGATGAGGGAAGGACATACACAATTCAATCGAAAAATAAACGTGTGGGCTGGCGTTGTTGGTGACATTATTATCGGGCCTTTCTTCTTTGAAGACAATTTAACAGGTGAGAGATACCTGAGTTTTCTAGAAGAGGAACTTGTTCCAGCTCTGGCTACCCTTTTTCCTGAGATAGAACGTCCGGATTTGCCACACTATAACATCTGGTTCCAACAAGATGGTGCTCTCCCCCATTTTGCTGTGGTAGTTCGAACTTATTTGCACGACACTTTCCCAAACAGGTGGATTGGAAGGAGCGGTGTTATTGAGTGGCCACCAAGATCACCCGATCTAACACCACTAGACTTTTTTTATGGGGATACCTTAAAGGCAAGGTATTTAAAAGCCAACCGGCAAATCTAGATGATTTAAAACAACGCATCCGTCAAGAAATACGTCGAATAACGCCCGAAATGGTTCGAAATGTGCAGCATGAATTTGTAGATCGATTAGGCTATTGTCAGTTAACTAACGGAGGACATTTCGAACATTTGCTGAAATAATATTATTTTTAAGTTTACGAATCTTTGTTTTCGATATAATAAATCGTTATAAAAATTATTTTATTTTTCGTTTTCTTCATGATCTTTTTTCAATTTTTAAATTTTGAATGCGAATAACTCCAAAACGCTTGGACTTAGGTATAGCACATGCTACATGACAAATGTTTAGAATTGTAAGGATAATCGAAAAATGCAATAAAAAAATTGGGTTGCAATTTGAAAAAAAAAATTTTTTTAGCAAATCTTTTTTGAGACACCCTGTATAAAATTTTTTTTTCGCATAATATGCCCCGAAAAAATATAAGATCGACGGGTCCGAGCGATTTTTGAAAAAAATTGTGCTTTACGAGATATTGAATTTATTCCTTACTTTACGACCACCCTGTATGTACCTTAAATTGCATAATATAAATTAAAAAAAAATCCTTGTGCTCATACCAGATGTCTTGATTAATATTCTTAATAAATCGGCCGATAAAATAATATCATTATTTAAGGAACGTATATTTTAGCAGGCGTGAAGCTCGATTTCGTGCATCGCGCTTACGATGGCATTCCTATTGAGTCGTCGATCGGAAGCTCGTCCAACGTAGCCCGTTCTCTCTCTCAACTGAGAATTTAATTATTTATTAATTGGGATTAAACTACATGATAAATGCGTGTGCTTTAATACGGAACGTTAAAGAACAATTAAAACCTACATGTCGGTCCACTTAAAACGAAAATATTTGCATTTAGAACGAAGTTTGCACATACCGAGAACAAGTCATATTTTTTCAAAATTTGAAATTGCAGTTACCTTTACATTACTTTTATATGCCACTGGTTACAATTTTGCACATTTTGAGACAAAAATAAGGAAGCTACGAGCACTGAAACCGACCGTATGTAAAACACGGGCCTCAAAACTACATTTTGTATGATAATTTAATTTTTAATTTACAAAGTTAAGCGTCTTAAAAATTTATATTTTCTGAGTGTTATTATATGTCTACAGGGAAGATCTCTGCCAACTTTATAAGCTTTCAAACTGATCTATCTTACTTTTTGAAACCGATAGTAGTCAAGAGTGTATATCCTTCCCATTACAATACATGCCATTTGAAGTAGAACATCGTAATGAAACATTTTACGCTATCACCGGTAGTCTTAAACGTCCAGTGTTAGAACGAGAAAGGTATATAGTCTGATGAATATTAATTTGTAACTGTAAGTTTCTATTTGGCATTTTAATGTTCAAGGATCTCAAGATTTGTTTTGTAATTACTTAATTGTAATAAACTGGTCATTGAACATTTTAGTGTTGTTTATATTATTGTGTATTCAATATTAAGGGTTGATGGAAAATTACACGATTGGGATTCTAAAAAGTAATTATAGTTTGTAATTGCATATGATATGGCGCGACATGCAATTCTAAATAGGTCAACCTTAAGTGTTTATATTTACCAATATTAGTGCACTGCATTAAATCACATGATTGTTATTTATAATAACTTGTGTTACATCCAAATTAAGTACACTACTGTGATAAAATTAAAGTTAAAAATTACAGATCCAGTTGGAATTTATATTGAAATCGATATTAGTCAGTTAATGACCATGTTTCAAAAGTTACAATGAGCCTGGTGATGGGGAACACGAGAACAAGTCAGATCAAGAATTTAAAATAAAATTTAAGAATAATTCGACTCGTATACAAGCAAATGTAATACATTCCCGTTTTACAGATTTAATGTTTATTTTTAATTCTATGAGTGACTTGGTTTAATTATAGTTGTTAAAATGAGCCACTATGCATTAATTAAAACAAAATTCACTTATATTAAAGACAAATTCCACAAGTTTTATATACAAAAAAAAACAAAATGGTCGAGTAAATGATAAATTTATTTTGATAGCTAATTTGAAACAAGAGCATTCATTTATGTTGTTGCATGTTGCAATCCAATGATTTGGAAAACGGTTTTCTAAGTTAATTCCTTACTGCCAAAGCATTATAGGCTAGGGCACCGTCTTGTTGAAAAAAATATTTGGGAAGTGTTTTCAGGGATGTCTATATTTACATTAAGTTAAGCTAGACAAGAGGAATAAGGCAAGTAGACTCAGCAACCTTAGAAACGCGGACGACGTAGTGCTAATAGCAGATAATAAAGAGCACCTCGGACAAATGCTAGAAGATTTAGCTCGCGAATCAAAAAAATAATGTGCCAAACAGACCTACAAATACAAGTTTTCAATAATTCAACAGAAAACGCTGATTGATATATCTATTTAGGTAACGACATCATGATAGGCAAAGAAAATCAAACCAACGAAATACTAAGAAAGAGAAGACTAGGGTGGGCAGCTTTCGGAAACCTCTCCCATGTACTCAAAAACAAGAAAATCCCAATTAAACGAACATCAAAAGTATTCAACCAATGTGTGTTACCGGTGGTCACGTACGGAGCACAGACTTGGACCATCACAAAACAAAGTATGAAACAGTTGTGTGTCTCACAAAGATCTATGGAAAGGCAAATGCTTAACATACCTTTGAAAGATCGAAAAAAAACGAATAAATGGATATGAACAATTACAAAACTGAAAGGCATAGGACAGTAAGAAGAAGAAACAACTGCAGCTGATTGCTGCCAAGTCAACTATGATCCCTATTTAAAAAATGCAAGTTTATATTATTACTCAAAAATCGCCCCTTCTAGAAAAATTCGGAGCATGCCACTGAATTCGGCATTTCGCAATATATAAGTACCGTTGACCAAATTTATCAGTATAATAGTATTAAGCGAGGTATAAGATACTGGATATAAAGAGGTGCTGGACTCCACATGGATCATAGACTCCTCATAACAGATACCAGATTCTATAACAGAAAACCAAGAAAACAAACGAAATACAAAAAAAAATCAACGAACTAAGAAAGCCAGAGAAAGCAGAAGAATTTAGAACACGACTAGATGGGACTCTAGCAGGATGGGAAAGGAAAGAAGCAGAGGAAGAACAACAGTAGAGCACAGAAAAGAAATAGACCACACTAAAGAAATAAATACTAGAACAAGCAGAAAAGACTTGTGGAATAATCACAGTAAAAGAAAACTAAAAAAGAACTAGATGGAACGAAGAAGTAAAAGAAAAACTAACAACAAGAAACAAAGCTTGGAAAAGATATATCCATATCATAGACACCACTACATATCCACAAGAAATGAAGCCAAAGGCAAAACAGAAAAGTTGGGAAGAATTTGGGAAAGAACTTCAGGAAAAATTTAGCCGAGACAATGGAAGAGAATTTTGGAAAACTTTTACAGGGTTGCGACGGAAGAAGAAAGGATCCTAGAAGCATGGAGAGAGCACCACAGCCAGAAATTTAAAGAGGACGGCAACATAAGAAGAGAAAGAAGGGGGGTAGTCTCAGAAGAAACAGACATAAAAATAGAAGAAGTAAAAGAAGCAATAAAGCAAATAATGCTTGGAAAGGCGACCGATAGAGACGGCATAACCCCAGAGATGGTCAAATATGGAGGAGAAAGAATATAACAATGGATAAGGGGAAATATGCCAGTTAGTCTGGAAAGGTGAGAAAATGCCACATGACTAGGAGGAAAATATAATAGTACCAGTGCATAAGAAGGGCGACATAAACGACTGTAGGGCAATATGTCTCTCACCTATAGTACAGAAGGTATACTCAAGAATCTTAGAAAGAAGATTAAGGGAAGAAGTAGAAGAACAAATTTATGAGGAATAAGCCGTCTACAGACCACAAAGGCAAACACAAGCTCATATCTTGTAGTAACAACAGTAATGGAAAGAAGACTAGAAAAGGAGAACCCGCTATATCTGGAATTTATAGATATACATTCTGCATTTGACACAGTACCCAACCAAAGTGTGTGGAACGCAATAAAAAAAACTAGGAGTAACATATGAACTACAACAGGCCATAAAAAGAATACACAAGGGAAAAGAATCACAAAGCTTTAAAATGGAAAAAGGGAACTAACAAGGAGATTCATTAAGTCCTCTGCTGTTCCTGATAGTAATGAACCAGATCATCCACTAATTTAGATTTGTACATGATCTGGTTCATCCACGAACCTAAAAAAAGGATTTAATGTGAAAGTAGGACATTGGAACCTAGAGCCCCCATACAGTGTCTCACATATGCAGCTGACACAATTCGTCGAGAAAACTTCAGCAAGAAGTTATTAAAAGAAAAGGAATAAACTCAAAGCAAAGTAATGAAAATCGAGAAAAACGAAACAAACGAAAACAAAAGAATATGCAATGGGAAAGAATTAGAATGGGTCAATAACTGGAACTGGGAAGGATAATAAATAAGAAAGGAAAAATAGAACAAGAAATACTAAACAGGATTGATAAAGCAAACAAGATATGTTACGCAATAAATGGACCAATAATAACGAAAAAAAAAGTAAGCACGCAAACATATTTAAGAGTATATAGAAGTATACACGTACCAACACTGACATATGGCGCGGAAAGCTGGACGATACAAGACAAGATCAGAAGCAGAATAACCGAATAACAACAAAAATTGCACACAGTCTTCGACAACATGACAAGAAGAGTGGATATGTGTCTCGATAATGGAGGCGCAAACTTCGAACAATTATTAGTGTTACCCATAATTCCCATAATTGTCAATTCTTAGTAAAAATTTGTAAATAAATTAAATCATGTTTCAATTTGTTTTTTGTTCTTTGCGTAATATCGGATCATTTGGACACTCCTGTGTTTAGTATGGGCGCATCATCATATATGTTTCGGCAAATGGTTACTAACGTCATGTTTAACAGGAGCGGCGCCCCCTTTCTTGGTTGATCGCACAGTATTTTACAAAAGTAAACATCTTATTGGGAACATATCACTTATAACAAATGTTACCATTATTTTCTAAGCTATTCTTACTGCTGAATGTAAAATTCCGGTTACCGTTTCTGGAGTAATTTTATTAAAAACTTCTCTCAGGAGTTGTTCTTCCGTTTCGAAATGTTGAACGTAAACTTGGTTTTTTAAATAACCCCAGAGAAAACAAACGAATAGGCTTAAGTCGAATAACCGCGCTAGTCAGGAAACGTTACTATAAGTACTATAAGTTTCCCTGGAAATGCACGGGAAAGGTACTATCGAACCTGTCTGGGGTTATGCGCTAAGCACCGTCTTGTTGAATCCACAAACGGCGTACATGTTGTAACGGTAAATTATGCAGACTTTCTTCCAATTGATTATGTAGCAAGTTGAAACTTTCCCCTGTTACGGTATTCTGGTAAAAGCAAGGTCCCAATATTGCTGTTCCAAGAATTCCGCACCACATGTTGAATCCAAATCTGTGTTGATGTGTGGATTTCTTTTTTAGTAGTGGGTTGTTTGGTGCCCTGTAATTGGTGTTACGCCTATTAAAATCCTGTTGTTAGTGATCATTGTCTAGTATACCATTCGCCGAAAGTCCTAATTTCATCCCCAGGTCGAAGTCCTTGGCATGTCACGTGTTGATGAATTTTACGTAATTTTTGTTTGTTTGTAAATATTCATATATTTGGATATCGTATTGTAGAATTTCGATAAATGTAGTTTTACGTAAATTGTATTTTAGATTTGTGTTGCTTTTTGCGTTGAAAGGAAATAGTTTCGTTTTGAGAATAAAATTGGTTATCATAAAGAGTTTCATGAAATATAATATACGTATTTTCGCCGCTGAAAATTAATGTTTTGTAAATCGTGCTTATGTCGTAAATGTGTAATTCTTGGTATCTTATAATGAACCAGATCACTTTGGATAAAGTTGCTAATGGGGAGCGCGTAGTGAGTTTATTTGAGTAAATTTATTTATTATGTAGAAAAGGAATGTCGCACTTTAAGTTCTAACGATCGGGAGGGTTTTTTTGTCACACGTGGGTTTAAAATGTTTTTTTCTCAAGGAATTGTCCAGTTGGCATTCGCAGAATGGTAGAACGTTAAGATTTTCATGGGGTAGAGGGACATTGTTTTTAATTTCGTTTAGTTAGTATTGGAACGAGCCGTTTAGAGAGGTGGTCGAGAGTTTGTGATGTAGTACCTGTTAGCCACCGAGTTATTTGAAGCTATCGTTAGGGAATCAGCCCGTTCACCTTGTGTGGATTATAAAAAGAATTCGTCCATCCCGGAGAATTTTGTTTTCTGTTGACGTTCTCGTTATTAATTTTGAAGAAATATAAAGTGTTGGGTTTCAGTGATTATCTGTTTTTGGAGTAAAACGCTTTTAAGCGGACTGTGTCATTCTGTTGTTTTGGTAAATGTTTTTTTGTCGAGAAAGCTGCGTCGGTTTCCCTTGTTGTACATCACAATGCACCCACAGCTTGTTCAGATAGACAAAATGTTGCTGTAAATATATTGCTACAATGAATTTTGTGTATACCTATAAAAGACAAAGAACGTTGCATAAATAAATTAACGTTTGTGTAGAGAAACCAGGTGAAGCAGTTATTAAATTACCTGAGCTTAGTTAAAATATTTTCGTTGTTAAACTTGAGAAAATAAGTTAAAAGAATCAGTTAGTTGAAATTGACGTCCGTAGAAGAAAGAAGGTTTATCGGTTCATTGATCAATTACGGATGGTCGATTGTACGGAAATTACATACAATTGCTGTGGGCCAGGGAGGAAAAACTCAAGACTAAAAATTTTGTTTCTGTTTATTTTTGGTGATTTTAATAGTTGTATTTCTATACTCGATCAAGCGGATGAACACGCTTGCTGTTATTTCGTACTGTAGAAGCGCCCTTGATATCATTTTACCGAAGCGTATTCAACCGTCCTTTGTTATTTATATTGTGTTATTCTTGTTTATTTTATTATGATCTAATATTTACATCCCGAAAATTTGTCAAATTTGTTTTCTACGTTATCATTGTAACGAGAAGGTGACAATTAAAATTAAGGCAGAAAGTTATTTAGTTTTGGGAAATTCTAAATCTTCAAGCTTTACCCTGTGGTTTAATGTAATATTTAAAATGTTAGGTAAGAAAGGTCGCGCTTTACTTGCTTTCGGAAGTGAATTGATTTGTTTGTGACTTTAAAATATTTGTACAGATACTCTGATTATTTTTATTATCATAATAATGAAATTTAAGCGTATTATTTCGTTATTGTGTGTAAGATTACATGTGATTTTCGCCCTATCTCACAGTACTAACATTATAAACCACAAATTTATAAGATAAAATATTTTCATTACGTTCATATTGCTTTGTTAGTTTTTGTAAGATATAGAATTTCACTGATAAGAATTAACGTAAAGTAGAATAAGAGTAAATTGATCACCTATCAGCTGGTCTTTTAACACGTCACATTATTTTGATTCCGTACGAATATTTTGAAGGTTTTACGGAAAGCACTGGTCCAGGGCTTTTATTTTGCTGATTTACCTGGTTTATACGACGTAAGGTAAGCAAGTCTTTTGTATGTTTTGAACTTTGCTGTAGAATACTCGCATTTTTATAATATTTTCGATTATAAACAAACTGGCGCCCTCTGATTTAATGCTTTCCCCTATTGTGACTATGTTTTACGAATTATCCTACATGCAAATTAATATCACGACCACCCCCTAACCACTGAGCTACCGAAATCCATTCTCTTATCTGTTACATCAGATTCTACCGTCAATTTCCCCTGTAACGGGAAAATTCTAAATTTACAGGGTTTAAATTTATTTTTTCTCAGAATAAAATGGGAAGTAGATTTTGCAACTCCAATTTGATTTTCAATTTTCCTTGTGGACATTTCAGGATTTTTAACAACTGCTTGAATAACTTGATATTCTTTTTATTCATTAAATGTTTTTTTCTGGTCTTAATAACTGAGCTAGTTGGAGCTGTTACCTCTACCTTGTATGAGGTTTTCTCAGGAGGTTTTCCTTATACACATACAGCGGCATGGTTACTGAGTATACACAAATCATGTGCGGCTATTTAGGAGAATGCTGGGGTAGTATCTTCCCCCTCAGAACCCTAACTCCACTCCTTCAGATCCTATCCTGACCGCACCCATCCTTAATCCCACCATGCATATATAACAAAATTAACGCATGGTTACTGAGTATACATAAATCATGTGCGGCTATTTAGGAGAATGCTGGGGTAGTATCTTCCCCCTCAGAACCTTAACTCCACTCCTTCAGATCCTATCCTGACCGCACCCATCCTTAATCCCACCACGCATATATAACAAAATTAACGCACCACCGAATACATTTTGTGTTATTCCACAATAATGATTTTTAGTTTTCTAGCTATTTTACAAGTAGGCTCTGGACCTACTTTGACAGCTGTAAAAAGGGTTTTGTTTTAAACGTACAATTGAAAATATAAGCATTTTTGGTAAAAATTGATTTAAAATCTGATCGGAATTCTTTGCTTATTAAGAGTAGTTGTCTTTAATCACCAAGTTTTTTTGTTATTGATAGTGTCAGTGCGAGTGTGATACCTTTTAACAATGAATCGCAGAAAAAATTTGTCAGTGGAGGAAGCAGTAAAAGCATCAACTTTGCTGGATGCGTCATGTTGCTAATGTGATAGGAAGAAACCATTTCAGCATAACTCGCATGGTTAGACCATTTCACGAGACAGGTTTTCACTTGCGAAGGCCGGCACAAGGGCGAAAACGGTGTACTAATCCAATAGAAGAGGGTTTTCTTAGACAATCCGCTCTAAGAAACAAGAAAACGACTAGTACCATCCTAAAAAATGAGCTCGTAGCTGCTCGAAATCTGCTTGTATCTTCTCGAACGATTAGAAGGTGCTTAAATGAAGCTGGACTGGACAGTAGAAAACCGGTCAAGAAACACCTGCAAAGCCAGACAGATTCTAGTTGCAAAATTCATCAAGATTGGTGTTTTGCAGATGAAATTGGAGCATCATAGATTCGACTCTGACAGAGTTGGTCCCTATATGTGTTAGGTCAATTAATGCAGATTATTATCTAGAACACATCGTTGTTGCCCTTGAGATGGCACTTTTATTTATGCAGGATAATGCTCGTCCTCATGTGGATAGGCAAGTTATTCGTTACTTCAATGCTATTGCAATTCCGTTCATGGAATGGCCAGCCAATAGTCCTGATATGAACCCAATAGAGCATCCAGGGGACGATATTTAAAAAAAGCATTCGACGTCGTACACCTCCACCTGCCAACCACAATCAACTGGCAGCAATTCAATAATGGGAAAATACTCCTCAAGAAGTTATTCAAATCTCTAGTATGCCAAGACACATGGAAGCAGTGATTAGGGGTAGAGGAGCACATACACGATATTAGAAAACCTGTACGTCCATAAATTCTATTGTTTTCATTTGTTGTTCGTATGTTTTTTGTTTACATGTTTACGTTGTTTTCAAGAAAAAAGTTTTTTGACAAAAAATTATTAGAAATAGCGCCACGTTTCGCTGATTTCATTTGCATACTACTATTCACTAACAAGAAGCTTCCATGAAAATTTTATTGCAATATTCATTTCAATATTGTAATTATACGTTTAATTGAGTGGTACGTTAATTTTGTCCATGCGTTTATGTATGCTGGGAATCCATCGCAGTGGCTGAAGGGGCGTGGAAAGCTCGAGCAGCCCGCCCTGCCCTTTACGGAGGGAACAAAACTCGTTGTTCGCCTTTTTTTTTTGTTTTAATAGTCACTTTAAATGATCCATAGCCCTTTAGGTTAAAAGCTAGACATCTAAAGATTGAAATATTGGGTTGTACTTTACCAGGATAATTATTAATGTACCGAGTAGGCAAATAAGCGAGGTAAGCGGTCAAGAGAAAATGCTGGAAATTATGTTGTAGTTCCGTATTTCACCACTAGGGGGCGCAATTAAAAATTAAATAATAAAATTCTAGATTTCTCCCAAAACTCCTATATAAAGATACAACTTTGCGTACATCTTTGGAAAGTTCAGACGATTATAATTTTGATTTCAGGTTCATTGGCGTACTGACCATAATAAGAATGGAGGAAGCTATTGAAAGTGTAATCATTAAACTTGCTGTAAATTCTAAACCACTTATTCAATTTTAGTAAAATAAAGCTTGTTTGGAAGACAAATGTAGGTATTTTAAATTGTCGTTCCTATTGTTACACAATAGTTCCTAATAAAAGTGTTAGAGAGCGTAATTTGTTATATGTTTTTTCACTTTACTCCGAAAATCAAAATCACGCAGTATATTTTTGACATCGTATTCGAAAAATTTGCAAGAAAACCTAAAAACCACAAGTGGATATCTTTGGTCGTTTTAAAGTTATTGCGAAATGAACATTTTTTTAATACTTTAATAGACGAAGTTTGGTTTTGCTGATCCAAATTGGATAAAAATCCGATTTTAAACCCAAAAATATTAGGTATTTAATGCCACGATAAATGATCAAACTGCCCTCCGTCACATTCCAATCTTGTTCGGCTGTATAAAACCGCTGCTTCGATTTCCGCTTATTAATCCCTTACCTTAAACTTTTTACCTTCCTTAAAGTAATTTTACACAGAAAATATTACATTTTACATGTTCTTTTTTTTTTAATAAAACGCACTCAACCACTACTTCAAGTAATAAATACCGCCATCTAGCGTTTGGTATTGGAATGTCTAATCAATGTTCAGTAGTAGGCCGCGGAAACAAAAAAACAAACTTTTAAATAACATTGTATAGAAACGTCAAGTTTGGTTTGTGAATATTTTTTTATGCCTTTCACAAGTGATATGATTGCGGTCTATTTCGAGTGCTTTCAATTTTCCACGCTTGGTACAGCGACTACGCAATACTGGTAGTTTTAGTCATCCTAGATTTAGGAGGCGTCGCATTGGAAGGACGGAAAAAAATATTAATGATTTAGCTTACATAGAATTTAATTTAATTTTAATTACATATTTAGCTTTGAACTTATTCGTTCATAACAAAAACTTATAATAATTTAATTTAATTTAATACATACACAAGGCCCTGACGAAAATGATTTTGATCACAGAATAAATTTTTGACAATGGATGTTAGGAATGATTCGTGAAAACAGGAATTTCTTATCACAAATTCTATGGACCGACGAAGCTATTTTTAATAGTGACGGTAGGGTAAACATGCATAATATGCAAATTTGTCTGTCCTTATTTTTTTTTATCGTGCTGGTAATCTTTTCTTAGAGTTTTTTCTTGTTAGAAGATGATTGGACATTACGCGAATCATGTATCTACAATTGGACGAGTGTCCAGCACATTTTTCCCTTAACGCGCGACACCATATCAACGAATGTTCAAGAATGCTGGATAGGAAGGGAAACCTATTTCCTTGGCAGACCAGGTCACCCGATTTGACGTGTCTCGGCTTCTACTTATGGGGCCGCTCGAAGAACATTGTATTCCAAACCCCACCGACAAGATTTGACACGGAACACAAAATCCAAGATGCAATTCGTCATCTACCAGCTGCGGAAATCGAAGCAGTAGTTTTAAACATCCGAACAAGATTGGAAGATTGTTTGGAATGTGACGGAAGACAGTTTGAACATTTATTGAGGTATTAAATACCTAATATTTTTGGGTTTAAAATTGGATTTATTTTAATTGAACTTTACAGGGTGAGCCTGTAATATTGAAACAACAATATTAAAATAAAGCTTGTATCATTTTTATGGCAAATTTAATTTACTTTTTGATTTTGATAATAAATACCTACATCATCGCAAATAAAATTGTAAAGAAAAAGCGTAAAAACATTATTGTTTTATTCTTAACGCCACCTAGCGACAGTAATAGACATTAAAAATCACTGTTGGTCCTTAATTCGATTAACAACTATCTGTTTAATACGAGAACATTTATCCAATTCAGCTCAGCGAAACCAACCTTCATCAATTGAAGTGTTAAAAAATCTGGCGCAACACTGTCTCGTATAGGGAAACTAATTGTTGCCCGCAGCAATTCCTAACTTCGTATAACTTGCAATATATTAAGATATACTTACCTACAAAATTATTATTTTTTTATTCACTCTGTATTTTGCAAATCACTGTATATTTTTACATATTAGGATAGCATGAGAAATTAACTTTAAAATACTTTAGATTAGTTTTTCAAACTTTGATATAAGATATTAAAAAAAATTAAAATAATTTTTTTTTTTATATTTTGGGCAAGACCGGAAGCGTTAAAAATAATCCAATATAGCAGCTTAGTAGCTATGTATGTCTATTTTGTAATCCCTTCATTTCAAGATTTCATTTTTATTAGAAACATAGTTATAGGGGGTTGAAATTTTAAAATGTTAAAATTCCTAACTCCGGTTCTGGATAAGATAGAAATCTCATAAAGCTCAATATATTTTCGTTATATGTGACTATTAAATATGTAAATTTAAAAGCTATACGTTGATAGGCCAGTCACTACAACTTGCAATATAATAAGATATACTTACCTACAACAATTATTTTTTTATTATTTACCTTATATTTTGCATGGATAGCATGAGAAGTGAGGTTTAAAGTACTTTACATTTGTTTTTGAAACTTTGATATATTAAAAAAATTTTAAAAATAAAATTTTTTATTTTCGGCAAAACCGGAAGCGCCAAAAATATTTCAATATAGCAGTTTAGCAGCTATATACGTCTAATATATAATCCTTTAATTCTAAGATTTCATTTTTATCAGAAGCATAGTTATGAGGGATTGAAATTTTCAGATTTGAAAATTTCTAACTCTGGTGCTGGATAAGTTAGAGAAATCTCAGCAAGCTCATTATATTTTCGTTATATATGACTATAAAATACCTAAATTTAAAAGAATTACCAGAGCCGTTTTTGAAAAAAATCAATTTTGAAAAAAAGGGGAAATTTTAACCCCATAATTAACATTTTATTTTTTCAAAAATATTTACAAACCGTTCGAAAGCATGTGCTTTTATTTACAAGTTGCGATTTTCAAATTGCAAGTAGCTTTTATGGTTTCTTAGTGACAGCGTAAGCGCCGAAATGTACTAAAATCGCTATATTGGCCACCATTTTGAATTTAAAATTTTTCAAAAAATTTTGTTCGATTGTGGTTTAGGGTTACTAACTGTTCAGCAATAGATAGACTTTCTGGCTCTGGTTTTGGAAATGCACCCGTAAAAAAACCATCCTCATTTCGCCTCCCATTAATTGATTTTTACGAAAAGCCAGTTTTATACATAACTTTCAGATGTAAAATCTCATTAAAACCGATCAAATAGTCTCGGAGCCATACCCGACTTTCAAAAAAATCGGTTGGTGAATTAAATAAACACGATAATTTAATTTAATAATTTAATTTTGACAAATGATTTATACTTAGGGATCTTAAAAACCCCCAATACCCGACTTTCAAAAAAATCGGTTGATAAATTAAAAAAAGAATAATTTTGTATCCTAAAAACGGCGCGCCACTGATTATTATACATTTTTTTATTTTGAAATTATATAAAAAAGTATTAGTATGTTTTTTAATTATGTTAACTTTTTATAATTTGAAGCAATGAATTTTTTTAATTTTCTAATCCCCTAAAAATTCCCCGCCACTGGTTGGATTTTGCTCATTAAGGAACTTGACCTAGATTTTATGGCAAAGAATTTTTGTACCTAATTTCATATCGATAGCTTTAATGGTTAAAAGGATATCCCGTACACACACAAACAGACACACAGACAAACACGAAATTTTATTTTCTAAAAACTTGTTTTTTATAGATAGCATTAATGTTTCAAAAGATATCGCGCACACTCACACACAGACACTCAATTAGACACGAGATTTTCTTTTCTAAAAATGTGTTTTTCCTATTGTTTAGGCCACAAAACGTCCAGAAATGTAAGAAAAATTTTTAAACCGATGACATAGCTTTCTCTTTATACGTATGTACATGAGAAAGTAATATACCGTGTGATTTAAATTTTCGGAGAAAAATGAAAAAACTGACAACAAATTGCGTCTGTAGCACTTTTATTAGGAATTATTGTGTAACAATGGGAATGACAATTTCAAATACCTACATTTGTCTTCAAAACAAGCTTTAATTCACTAAAATTGTCTTGACTTTCTAACGATGTAAGTAAAAGGTATTTATATAGTGGTTTTGGGAGAAATTTTTAATTAAGTTCCATAGTGGTGTAATACGAAACTTCAAAATAATTTTCAGCATTTTCTCACGCCCACATACATAATAACATTTTTTTCCCATTGTTGTCAGATTGACAGGTTCTGAGATACAGAGGCTTACCTCGGTTATTTGCCCACCCGGTACATGTTTCCAGCAGCCACACAGTTCTTATGAAACAAGATATATGATAACGTCAAATTTTTCTAAGTTAGAAAAATTATTTCCTGGCGCAATGAATATTCTTCAAAATAAGGGATTACTGTACACAATCTGCATTTTAAGTATCAGAACTGTCAACTGCTTTTTGTTCAAAGACTAAAAAATGAACGAAATTTAAAAAAACCTTACTTTGGACAAAAAGTTTGCAATCAATCACATTGTAAATTATACATCATTGAAGTGGTGATGAAAAACGCTGTCTAACACAGGGTGTATTATGTTTTTACGCCATATGAAAAAATAAAGTTGATGATGTTTACTCGTAAACGAAACATTGGAAAAAAAGTTTATAAATACTATCCTGTCGAGCTCAAAAAGTGGCAATGAGAAAGTACTTTTTGTTATTTGATATCTTGTGGAATATTTAAAAAAATCATATTTCTCAAAATACACTCACCGGCAAAATAATCGATCACTCAAAAAATTGATGAAGTTTGCTTATTAATAAATTTGTTATTTTAAATTCGATTTGATCATTTTTTTTTCATATTGTAGGTAAATTTATATGAAATCTAACACGTTTAAATTTTAAGAAAATTGGGGGTACGTCATTTTACACAGACACCAAGTGTGGTTTCAAGTGTGGTTTTTTACTTTAACTTTAAAACCACATGTGGAGTATCAGAGTTGTTCCACCTTGTAATTGCTTATTTTGTTATCAAGACACATCGTTTCTTTATAATTTCTTTTTTTATTTATTACATGAGCTTAATTTTTGTAAAAGATACAAGGGTTTAAGAAAAACGTTACATTTTTCCTATGACAATAACAATAAGTTTATGAATTTAACTTGTTTGCATAGTACTATGGAATTACCGTCAGTTGTGAAATCTAGTTAACACCGAACATAATGAAAACGAAATGAAAAACATAAAAGACTTAATATGAAGTGTTTGCCCCATGTGCACGGATAAAACAGCTGCAATTTGTCTTGGCATGCTCTCAATTAAGTTTTGAATGTAAGCGATTATCTCGCTCACTAGTACAATTTTTTCGACCACAATGATTTGCTTCTTGTGAATACACCAAATTCACAAAATCGTTTTATAGCTCTTTGAACTTTACTTCTTGAAACGTTCAACACTCTGGCCACATAATACTGTGCCCTACCATCCTGAACCAAATAATACTGTGCCCTACCATCCTGAACCAAAGAAATAGCTCTTGCTGCGTCGGTTACAGACAGATCCATATTTTAAATTACAATTTGACAAGAAGCACGTTCAAAAATTTAATTGGACAAGTTATAGATTTCACAACTGACAGTAATTGCATAGCACTCTATGCAAACAAGTTAAATTCGTAAACTTATGGTTATTATCATAGGAAAAATGTAACGTTTTTCTTAAACTTTGGAACATCTTCATTTCCCCCCCTGATGTCTATTGACGGATCGGTAGTTCCTGTATTCTGCAGACAAAGCCAATGTTTTTGTGGATTTGTTTGCATCAAACTCGTGTGATTCTGGAGAAGATGTGCCCCTAGTCAACTCTTCTTCATACGCTATGAAACCAATTCATTTTCGGTACAAGCTCTTAGAATCGATCATCAGTAGGCTTGAACTCAATAAGGCGACTGGCCCAGACAGTATCCCAGCTATTGTCTTAAAAAAATGTTTCCTCGAACTAGTACCAGTCCTACCATAGCTCTATATGATCTCTGTCTTCTGGGGAATTCCCTTCATCATGGAAGGTAGCAAATGTTCAACCTATTCCCAAAAAAGGCGATAAGACTGATCCCTCAAACTACCGACCAATTGGCATCACTTTCATTTTGTCTAAAAATATTGGAAAAAGCCATCAATCAGCAACTGCTCACGTTCCTTGAAACTAACAAACTCCTTAGTGACCACCAATATGGGTTTAGGCAAAGTCGTTCAACAGGCGATCTTCTTTCATATGGTACCCAAGTTTGGAACAATACAGTAGAGCAGTCCGGTGAAACAGTTGTAGTCGCTTTAGATGTCTCAAAGGCATTTGACCAAGTTTGGCATAAGTATTTATTTGCCAAACTCACCTCGTTTGGGTTAAATGATAACACTCATCAACTGGGTTTCTAGTTTCCTTTATAAAAGACGAATACGTGACGTAGTTGATGGTTTTTTTTCAAAAGAAGTTAGCATTAACGCGGGCGTACCACAGGCATCCGTTATAGCGCCTACACTTTTTCTACTGTACATAAGTGACCTTATTTCTTCAACAACTAACATCATCCATTGCTTTGCTGACGATAGCACTCTTCACTGTAGTTCATCTCAGTCTAGTCATAGTGATAATCCACTTTCTATGTCAAATCAAGAAATTAAAGCTGAAATGGCAAATTCAATCAACAAAGATATTCAACGTATTCTCGAATGGGGAAGCAATAATCTAGTTAAATTTAATGCTAACAAAACTCAGTGTTGCCTTGTGTCCACCAAAAAAGATCGATCATTTCCTGTTGTAAGTATGAATGACTCAGTTCTTAAGTTTTCAGACTCTATTACTCTGTTGGGTATGACTGTATCTTCAAATCTCTCATGGGTTGACCATCTTCTGTCAGCTACCAAAACAGCTGCTCGTAAAATAGGCTTTTTGTACAGATTTAAGCAGTACTTTACCTCTCGACAATATAAATGACCCGTCCTTAAATTCTCACATACAGGCCCTTGCGCATAGAAGGATGGTTTCAATTCTTTCTTGGTATTATCGTTATTACAACGGCTATTGTGCTGCTGAATTATATTCTGTGATACCATCTCGGGCTATCTTTGCGAGAAACACTCGGTTCGCTCATTCACATCATTAGTATGCAGTACAAATCTCCACTTGTCGTACCAAACGGGCGCGATCCACATTTTTCTACACGGCTTCTAAACTCTGGAATGATCTCCCTAGTTCTTGTTTTCTCTCACTTATGATATAAGAAAATTTAAGGTAGCTGTTCATAGGCATCTACTGGCAATTCATTATCACTCTATCCATCCTCCTAAGTGTTCCTGAGTGCTTTAGCACGATAGGCCTAATTTAGTCTGTTCAGGTCCACAATCATATAAAAAAAAAATCTTTTACAAAAATTAAACTATTGTAATAAATAAAAAATAACTTGTAAAGAAACAATGTGTCTTGATAACAAAATAAGAAATTACAACGTGGAACAACTCTCAACACTCAACGTGGTTTTAAAGTTAGAGTAAAAAAACACACTTGTGTCACCCTGTATAAAATCACCTACGCCCAATTTTCTTAAAATTCAAAACATGTTCTATATTTCATATAAATTTACCTACAATATGAAAAAAAAAAATAATAATCAAATCGAATTTAAAATAACAAATTTATTAATGAGCAAACCTCATCAACTTTTTGAGTGGATCGATTATTTTGCCAGTGAGTGTATTAAACAAAGAAAAAAGATAATTGTAACCACTGTTTATTGCACAGATTATTCCTAATTAATTGACTCTTTATCAATGTTTATGAGATCCCCATGCAGTGCAGCCTTATCTTGGACACACTGCATACTTTCATAAAGGCAATCTTAATGTTTCAAACAATAACCGTGTCTGGAATGAAAAAATTAAAAAACCATTTTTTTTGCAGTGGTAAATGATTATAAATTTTCTTTCTTATGTTGACTTCAACTGCAACACCCTGTATAACAAAACAGAAATTTTCTACCGCCCAGATTGTTTAGCGACATCTGGTATAAATACTTACAAAATATGTTTTGTATCACTATAGAAAGGCGTAGAAATAAAAAATTGTTGAATTATAAAAAAATTCCTAGGTAATTGTTATCGAAACATAAATTTATATAAAAATAAATAAAAAAAATACATGATTTAATACGTAGACAAGTTTTTTTTTTAAATTTTAATTGACTAATTTCTTATAAATCTTTATAGAGGAATGTACAGGGTGTCCTATTTTTGATGTAATTGGGGGGTTTTAGGTATTTCCCAAATAGATAGAGTAAAATCATGGTCGGGACCCTTGGACCGATTTTTGAAACAAATTTAATAATCTAAAGAACATTTCAATATCTCGCCTCGTTTGGGAAATATAGGGTGTTTTCCGTTTTATGCCGTTTTCTTTAAAATCCCTTAACTTTTTTGTTTGTGAATATTTAAAATTTTGGTAAAAACGTCTTTTGTGCCTTTTTTTATGTGCAATTTAGTGGCGTACTCGATTTTTTTCTAACTTAATTTGTTTCCGAGTTACAGACCAAAGTTGCATTTTTTTAAATGGTAACCATAGTTGGCTATGACTCCATTAATTAGACATTTCTTTTAGCTTTCTGAAAATATATAGTTTCATATATTTATCTCGGTAAATAACAAAATTATAAACGATTTTTGAAAACACCTCTTGATCAAATCACTTATGTATAGTAGTTTCATATATTCAAAAGGAAGTATATTACTATGCAGAACTTATTTTAAAACTAGATAAAATGTCCTCATAGTATTTTATGCCATATTAAAAACTTATTGATTTAGAAAAAATAACAACATTTTTATTTTATAACAGTTTTTCTTACTTTAGGTATTGTTCAAACTGATTGTCCATTATGATGTAAACAAACTTCACATCGGCGTGAAATACACTCAATTGCCTTAATGAAATGAATAGATGTATGCCTTAAATCTTCAAATGCTGCCCTGGTTGAATTGACCAATTGTTCGTATGTTTCGTGGCGAGAATGATATATTTTATTTTTTAAAAATCCCCACAAAAAAATCCAGTATTGAAAATCTGGAGATCTTGGGCCACTGAATAGGTCCGTTATTGCTATTCCATTGATTGTTAAAGTTTCGGTTTAAGTAATCTCGGACTAAAACAGTATTATGACAAGGCGCACCATCTTGTTGAAAATAAACATTTACCCTCTGCGCTAATGGAATTTCATCTAGCAGTTGTGGAAGACAAATGTTTAATATTTCCATATACCTCTCGCCGTTAAGGTTGCCGTTAAAAATGTGGTAAACAAATCTACCCCCCAAAATAAAGCATGATACATTAAAACCAAATCTACCTTGATTTTGGCGTGCTAATGTTACAAAATTGTTATTTTTTGACCAATATCGATTGTTGTTGCGATTAAAAATTCCTGCACTCGTAATATGACTCTCATCAGACCAAATGATATTGCGCCCAAAATTCCTATTTTGTCTAATCTGTTCTAAATACCAATTACAAAAAATAATTCGCCGTTCTAAGTCACCATCATTAAGGTGCTGAATTACTCTTTTTTTGTACGGAGTATAATTATATTTTTTTAAGATTTTTGTACTCTTGATTTAGATACACCAACTTCTGTTTCTATTTGTCGGCAGGACGTATTAGGATTTTCTTCAACTCTTGCTAAAATAGTTATTTCGTCGTTTGTTGGTTCATTTTGCATAATTTTGATCCTAGGGTTCTCAAAAGATTCATAAGTTAATAGATGTTCTTTTAATCTGGCGAATATATTCTTGTTGGAATGTCTTCGTTCAGGGAATCTTCAATAAAGTAGCTTTATTATTTTGCGTTTTTATAAATACTAGCGTTATTAAAGTATTAAACGCACAACCTACCTATTAAAATATGCCTCTGCAGCTTGGTCTGCATTAAAATTACACTGATAGTATATGCCAATCATTACTAACTTTTCAAAATTTTCATACTTAATTATTGACAGCCATCACAAAAAGTTATTAACTTGAATAATTAATTATTTAAGCAAAGTTTTGAAACAATAAATCTAATCACATTTACGTTTCCACCATTTATTTATATGAAACAACTGCGTGAAATGTCAAATAACTAGCAACGAATGCGTGCAGTAAATAAAGGTTCATAGATGACTTGATCAAGAGGTATTTTTCAAAAATCGTTTATGATTTTCTTATTTACCGAGATAAATATATGAAACTATATATTTTCAGAAAGTTAAAAGAAATCTCTAATTAATGGAGTCATAGCCAACTATGGTTACCATTTAAAAAAATGCAACTTTGGTCTGTAACTCGGAACAAATTAAGTTAGAAAAAAATCGAGTACGCCACTAAATTGCACATAAAAAAAGGCACAAAAGATGTATTTACCAAAATTTTAAATATTAACAAACAAAAAAGTTACGGGATTTTAAAGAAAACGTCATAAAACGAAAAACACCCTATATTTCCCAAACGAGTCGAGATATTGAAATGTTCTTTAGATTATTAAATTTTTTCAAAAATCGGTCCAAGGGTCCCGACCATGATTTTACTCTATCTATTTGAGAAATACCTAAAATCCCCCAATTACATCGAAAATAGGACACCCTGTACATTAACAACGTCGTCAACAATATCTAACTTAAAAAACTGCCTTACCTTGTTTTTAACTAGAAACTTTATACACACAAAAAAAAAAAACTATCTTACCTGCTTGTGATAATCCCAAATTCGCATATGGATAAACTGGATACACTCCTGGATACAAAGCAGCTGGTGGATAAGTCGCTGGTAACCGTCCTTGATAATTTGGATACAGAGTAGTAGGATTAAATGCATTAACATTCGAATTAATTCCATAATCAGCACCATACTCATCATCTAACACGTATAAATCCTCATCACTTAACTGATTTGTCCTTGCTTTCGCTTGGTCTTTCTTCAATTCTGCAATTTCTTTCTTCATTTCCTGCACTAAATCAGTAACATCGCGAAAACTTTGTAACTCATCAACTGCGGCTTTCAAACCACTAATTGATTTTTTTATTTCTTGCAGTTCTTCGTTGCCTGTATGTTTAGCTGTTTTAAAATCATTTACGGAGCTTGTTATATTATTAACAGCATCTTTAAGCCAACGAAACTCTTCCATTAATGTTCGATGCGACTCGATAACAATGCGATTCTGGTCTAAGACCTGACTCATGGTTGCATCACGTGATGCTTGCATTTGTCGTAATTGTGCATCTAAACGTTCGGGGCTTGGGCGTGCTTCTCGTCTGAATGGTAACTCAACTCGGTATCGATTTGAATATTGTGTTCGATCTAAATGTGGTGTTAATGATCCCGTTGGATACATTGTGGATGAATAAAAATTATTGGCATGATCACCAATGCTACCATTTGATGAAACATTTTCATCTGAAAGCCCATCACATTCATTTCGGTGATTATAAATATCTGAATCAATTCGGCTTAGTAATCGTTCAATTTTCTCTATATCAGTGCCTAAATGTTTGTTTAGTATGTGTTTTCGGTCAATTAGGGGATCTCTCAATCTGTCCAGCGTCAGATACAAACAATCACGTGAGCGTGATAATAAAATTATGTGTTGGCTCCGCATTTCGGATGTTACATTTTCCTTGTTCTGATTAAGCTGCTCTTCCGCCATCGCCTTGTAAATCTGTGCTTGATAATAACTAGCATATGGATTCTTTAACCCATCAAAAATTAACAATGCTTTCTCATACTCCTTCTTCTTGAACAGCTGTACACCATTAAATAATTTTGCTTCATCAATATATAACAGAATTTCAAATGAAGGCATTTCCTTTAATTTATACTCGAATAAACGATAAGGACCGTAACTAATAGCCTGATTATTTTGTAACTTTTCAAGTAAAGGTAATGCAGCCTTCCAGTACAGATCAGCTCGAGCCTCATTAAACTCAATCTCCGATTGTTTTGTTAAATTTTTAGAACGCTCTGCAAATGTTTGAGCTAACATTACTAAAAGCTTTACATCCAATCCATGATTACCGACACAACGCACAACTTCAATACCTTGAGACAAATTTAACCTAACCTCACTGAAATTAACACCACAATCGTTTTGATAAATCGCATAAGCTGCTTTTAACCATTTTGCTTGTTGCAATGTTCCCAGATGTTCCGTAATTGATGCCGGAATCACAGCAGGCTTGTCAGCATTATAATAACCTTGATTTTTTGATTCCTCTAATTGACTTTGTACTGTGAAAGTTGTACAATATATAAAAGCCTCAATATCTAACACATTAAGCGAATTTGCCGAGCAATTATTTAAAGTTTTCACCGAATATTGTAAACCGTCAAAAACAGTGCATTTAAAATTAGATAATTTCTTGTTCAGACAAATCCAGACTAAATTATGAAGTGAATCAGGTTGCATTAACTGAGCATAATCATCATACTTATTCAGATCAGAATTAGGAAGTTGAAACGAAATATCAATTAATTGTTGGCTTGTAACAAAAAAACTACTTTGCATTTTCAATTGTTCATCACGTGTTATAAACACCTTTTTGAACAATTGCTCACGCCACAATCCAGTACTGTTCTGATTAGCCTTCTCAATCAAGGCATTCTTTCGTTCCTTAGCAGCTGCTTGTAAAATATGTCCAGCTTGAGAACAACGATAACTGGCTTCTTGATGCCACTTTTTTACTTGTTGCTTATGATTTTCAGGACTATGCTCCAACCACATAGAATTAAGCTCAGGTGGCGAAGTGTGATATGCAGCAAATAGCAGCGGCAATGATACATTCAAAGCATATTTAAACTTGATCAAATCAGATTTTGCCTGCTTAAATAACAAACAGGTTAAGTGTAGACAAAGCTGAGCTTTGTAATGATTTAAAAATTCGTGTACCAGAGGTCGTTCATAGGTGCTTGCAAGATTTTTTGCAGCAATCCCTAAAGTCTGATCTAGATTAAATATGGTAGCAGTACACTCCGAGGTAGTTTTAATATTGCTAAAATGCACGTTTAGTGTTAAAAATGCCAATTTATCAAGTACAGAAACAAGCAACATCCAAAATTCTGGTGTTAGATCGGAACTTGTTACATTTTCTCGTTGATATTTAACCAAAACTTCTCCAACTACCTCATACCAAGATAAGCTGTTAAGAAAAATTGGCAAATTTTTTATTTCAATATCATAAGCATGTTTATATGCTTCTTTAATTTGGTTATTTTGTAAGAGGTGGCGGAGGAGACGTATTCGTAAATGTACATCAGTAGTGCGTGTTTCCAGTTCAGTTAGTAATAATTTGGTAACGTCATTAGGATCTTGACTCTCAACAGCAACTAAGCGTTCCTTCAGGTTATAAACGACGGGATTATGTGGATAGATTCTTTGCGCTTTCTCGCAATAAGAACGTAAAGTTGGTATGTCAATGTTAACATTGTCGAGGGATAACAACTCGCAAACTGTAACAGTAAACAAAATTAGTAAGGAAATTAAAGATCTGTAGAGCAATGCATTTGGAAAACTTTGAGGTAAATGCTTAAAATTTGTAAAAAATTAGACGAAATAAATAAATGTTTTGTAACTGTGGTTTCATATTAGTTGAGTTGACGGGCCTATATCCACAGTTTTTGCGTTTTGAGCGCGACGTTTCGGAAGCGGACTCTGTTCCGTCACCAGGCTTAGTCCTGAGAAGGTCTGTTTTCACACTTGAGTCAAATTCATATGTTATATATTATTTTTTCCCAAGCACTTGACTACTCTCTGATTCCAACTTGGTACCTTTCACTTAGTAGTCTGACACCTTTACCGTTGAGCCACTAATAATCCAATATATATATTTTTAGAACTTATATATATATATATATATATATATATATATATATATATATATATATATTAAATCTTTCGTGTTGCACGAAGTTTATGGCGCATGTTCCGTAACTTTTGGCTTTATGCGCTTGGCTCTTCACGATTATCTGATCCATATGTCCCATTGATGCATTTCACATGGTTCGATCTTATTGGCTTTTCTGAGTAGTGTCACTGCTCATGATGCTTCATTTAATTTCGACGAATTGTTTCTCGATTCGGATATTGACTATCTGCATGTCAATCGCCAGAACGCTTAGGAATACTACCAAAATCCAAACCATACATGAAGATCAGAATTCAATAATCTGTTATACAACCACCATGCGAATGCGGCTAGAGATACGTAAAGCAGAAGACCACTCAAAGTGAAACCTAGAACATAAGAACAACTCCGCAAGGTAAACAGAAAAATCAAGAATGCTGCAACATGTCTGGAGAACGAATACCACTATCCAAGTGGATAACATTAGATATCAAAGACGAAAACAACTCGTCAGGAAACTAAAAGAAGCTCAACATGACTACCAGAAAATCCAATAAGCCAGCTAGTGGAATGACACCATATGGATTCAATATGCGCAAAAGACTTAAGCGCAATACAACCTGCGCAAGAAGTAACGCCACATGCGCATAACTCGCAACCAGAATACATATATATACTAATATATATATATATATCATATAATATATACATATATATATATATATATATAATATATATACTATGATATAGTTCAAAGAATATATATTGATTATCTAGTCTGCAGCGGTAAAGGCGTCAAACTAGTAAGTGAAAGTTCGAATCTGAGAGTAGTCAAGTGTTTGGGAAAAAATTATATATAACATGAGTTCGACTCAAGTGCGAAAACAGTCCTTCTCAGGACTAAGCCTGATGACGAAAGGAGAGTCCGCTTCCGAAACATCGCGCTCAAAATGCAAAAACTGTGGAAATAGGCCGATCAACTCAACTAATAGAAATAATTCTATTAGCCACTACTATTGTATAATAATGACTGGATAAAAATTATTTATTAAAATACAAGTAATGTGTATATAGCTGCCTCGGTGATGGAATGGTTAGAGTGATGTGCTTGCCTTTCATCTAGCCGAGGAAGCCGTTTTTCTAAAAAAAAACGGAGAAAAACCAAAGCACTCCTTCTCGGATAGGAAATAAAACTGTACTAAAGGTAAGTGACCGGTAGTGCTAAAACCATTCGCAGTTGATGGGAGTAGAACCAGGACACCTTAGCAGTCATTTTGTTTTTTTTTTGTGACGACACCCTTGGGACACCTTGGCGGCCATTTTTTATGCTCACGCGGGGATCGTATTTTTTTCACCTGGCAATAAAAATATTTAATGTTAATAATTAGCATCTGTTTTTTATCAAAGGAGATTGAATAATTATTATTACATTTTTTTTAATCCCATCTACAGATTGTGACCTAATTTATTTATGCATTGGGGGGTTGCATTCTAATAAGGGGCCGTAGTATTGTGCACGCGCGCATGAAGACGGGGATCTGTTCGCGGGCTTCTTAATATGTGTTTATTATTATTAAACAGTTATATAACTTCATTTATATTAATTGGAAAGTAGCAATTAGTCGCCGATATGGCGTTAATTAATGTGTTTACAAATATTTTAAAAATTTGCTGCTGCAAAAAACATTAAGGTCTGAATGAAATATTAGATGAAATAATTATAATCATTTTTACCCTGATGCAATAGTGCTTTTTTTTATACAGGCAGATTCTCTAGCTAAGCGGTCAGCAGCTATACATACGAAAAAATTATGCCTGATTTAGTTCTATGTTCAATTACTCACACACACACACACAAATTACTTTAAAATAAATAAATGAGCGGCAATTAAGTAAGCAGCTAATTAGACGTTATAAATTAGATATACATCAAACTATTATTGTTAATGCATGATGCGCGTGTTGGTTTTAGTAAATATTTAAAAGACAGCAACAAATAGGGTTATCTTGGTGTTAAAAGATAAGCACGACAAAACAGAGTAGAATATACATGTGATTGCAGATTTTTTTTAAGTTTTGCACCACCATACTTGAGCATTTCACCAGTGATTTCATCTACGCCTTCTCCCTTGCCGTTTTTCAACCTTCCCACCGTTTTCTCTGCCTAATTTATTCTAATATTCTCAGTTTCATTCATCATTCCTTCTATATTCTCCTTATTTAACCCTTCAGTCTTACTTTCCTCACTACTGTACAGCTTTCTGAAATATTCTTGCCAGCATTTCCTCACTTCACAATCGTCTCATACTATTTCGTTGCTAATATTCATCACTCCTGCAGCGTTCTGTTTTGGGCAACGTTTTGTATTTTTGACCCATTTCCAGAAGAGTTTTTTGTTTCCCTCAAAATCATTCTGCATTTTCTCTCCTTCCACAGTCATCACTTCCTCTTTACTTATTCTCACTGCCTACTTCGCTTCTTTGTTTCTTAATCTGTACACCTCATACAATCGCTTCTTCTCAGTCCCATTTTTTTTTACCGACTTCCACTTCCACCAAGCACATTTTTTCTGTCTACCTACAGTCGCTCTTCCACATATTCGCACGGCACAATTGACAACAGAGTTTTTCAAGCTTATCCATGCACTTTCAACGTCTGTGTCTTTTATTTGTTCGTTCCACTGTTTCATTCACATTCAACTCTTTACTCACAGCATCAGCCTATTTCATTCTCGCACCATTATCCACTAGTTTGTCAACCCTAATTCTGGATGATCGCACTACGTTTGCTTTCCTTCTCTAGGCCCACTTTTGCCCTAAACACACTCTCGATACAACCAAAAAGTGGTCCGATCCACACTCCGATCCGCGCATTACTTTCGTGTCTTTCACCAGGTTTCTAAGCCGTTCATCATACACTATCAAGTCTATCATACTTTTAGATTCACCTCTTTGCCATGTATACATATGCACATTTTTATGTTTAAACCACGTATTGGATACTAACAGGCTTCTCTCCACACAGATGTTCAGCAGGTGTTCACCGTTCTCATTGACTCTTTGGTCTCCGAACTTTCCTAGAACGCGTTCACTATGTTCTCTTTGTACACCCACCCATCCGTTCATATCCCCCATTATCATCACTCTTTCATTTGGCTTACATACTTCATTCCAGAAGTTCTCACGCTCCTGGTCTCTTTCTCCATTCATCGGTGTATAGCATGCAATGAGAAAAATTCTTCGAAACTCTACTTTCATTCTAACCCATATTACCCGGAGAGATACCAATTCGTACTGTTTAACATATCTTTTCGCTCTTTCACTTATGATCATACCAACTCCTTTTGCGCCATGCACATCAGTCTCAACACCTGACCATAGTGCCAGGCTGTCATCCTCCATCTCCACAGCATTCTTTCCTTTGCGCTTTGTCTCCGATACACACAGAATATCAAGGTGTCTTTCGTACATTACATTCGCAACTTCAAATTCTTTACCATGCATACCTCTAACATTCCACGTACCGACTCGTCATTCATTCCTTGCACAGTCGTCAGCAACGGAGCCTGTCTGTTTCGACCTTAACCGTCCCTTGTAGCCAGGTCCATCCGAGGCAATTGTATTGTTCTCTTGAGTAAAACCATAGCAAGCAGACAGGCCAAATCGTGCCCCGGGCGGTGTAGCATTCCCTACTAACGGTATCGTCCTACTACCGGACAGTTATTTGTCTACTGCCACGACATAATAGATAGATATAAATAATAGATCGTATACTTACTGTATGAATCTCAAAATGTACATATATACATGTATATATTTTTCTTACCTACCCTTCAATCACACCACGTTTCAACCATACTGCTCTATACGCGATTCCTGGCTCCACGCCCTCACCGCACTTGCTGTTATTTATTACCGACCAAATGATTCAATTTTTTTTTGTTTTTAGCTTTTCGAGTTATAGTTATTTCTTTGTCATTTAATATTTATTTATCAAATCAGTTTTATTATTGTCGCGAGCCGTGACAACTTAAATAAACATTTTATTAGTTCTCTATGATTCATTGTTATTGCAAAAATGTTTACCTGTTTGAGTTCAATCCTTAGACAAAAGGTTTACGTTTGCTTTATAATTTTTTAAAGTTAAAGTTTTAACAATCACATGGGTTTAAAAGAGCCGTATTTCTCGTAAATAGTGTAGCAATCCTAAATGTTATTTCGCGCCTATTTCAACTAAAGAGCCCTTTACTGGTTAGATTATTATTATCTTTGGTTATTATTAATATTCAAACCGCTAGGTATAAAAACCTGTTCAAACGCTTACCCTTATTTGATTGATTTAGAAGTTGGAATTTAACATGTATTTAACTGAAAGCACCGAAATTAATCTAATTATTTAACTTAAAAAGTGCGATAATCTTTTATGTTTAAATTTTTATTACAAAAAATTTACAATTTACCCGATTTCTTGTTTTATTGTTTTGAAAATAAAAGAAGGTATTTGAATTCAATCGAAAAAAGTAAACTTTTAGAGTAAAACTTCTTTAAATATTTCTTATTTATTAAACGAATATTGAAAAGGAAGTGAAGTATGCTAATTATTTAACTTGAAACTATGCAACTCTATTTAATTTACTCGACTCATACAATATGCTATTTTTATTATTAAAATTTTCAATTTACAATTGCTGGTGACGCGCATACCAGCTTTCCCTTTGCCTTTACCTGGTTTCTTGTTTTATTATTTGTGAATAAAAGAAGGTATTGTACTTCAATCGATAATGTGGACTTTTAGTAAAACTAAATGTTCCTTAAATAGCTACGTTTCTTATTTATAAAATGAATATTGTAAAGAAGTGAGGGGTACTAATTATTTAAATTAAAACTATGAGGATCTATTCAATTTAGAATGTTTAATTTGCTACTAAAAACTGAATTGTTTTACTTATTGACTTAGTTCATTTACTGTCGGATTTAAGATGTATTTATACTTCAATTGTTAAAATTTTACAGAAACGCCCGGGTTTCCCCCTAACGACTCGACCTCTCTTTCTTTTAACTACTAAAATGCGTTTTATTTATTTGAGAAAAAAAAAAGTATTTCATTCAGAATTTCGATTACAAATTAGAGCTAGTTATTTGTTTATTTGTCTATTTATTTGCTTGTCTTTGCTTTGGAATGCGAATTCGATCTAGTTAAAATTAAGTTATTTTATTAGTTCTCTATAATTCATTGTCATTGCAAAAATGTTTACCTGTTTGAGTTCAAGAGAAAGGGGTGGTATTTGCGCTTTAAGCTCACTTTACAATTCTACGAGTTTTAACAATCACATCTGGTATGGGTTTAAAAGAACCGTAATTTTTTCGTAGAAATTCAACCCTACAGCAATCCCAAATGTTATTTACGCGTTACAAAATTTTACTGGTTAGATTATTATTGTCTTTGTCCATTATTAATCTTCAAACCGCTGGGTATAAAATATGTTCAAAAACTCACCCGTACCGTACAGTAACTCTATTGATTTAGAAATTGTCATTTTAATCCGGATTTGCTTCGAAGGTAGAAGCTGGAGCCATCACAAACACGTCCTATCGCTTTGACGACCACTCTAATACCTTACTTATTAAAATAATAAAAAGCTAAAGTGAATAAAAGTGCACATAACGTCAAATAAGTGAAATCAGTTTAAGTGTTTCTCGGGGAAGTCTTCATTTAGGATACCATACCGCATAAATCCTTGACGCCAGTAACGCATTTCTTTGGCATTCTCCAAGAATGAAAGTCATGTCGATCAACTCTGCGTCGGACAACAACATTTTAATGGAAATGTCTCGTAGAAACACTTTAAACTGATATACAAGACAGCAAAGCACAACAGAAGCTCGAGAAACTGACGTTTCTTATCAGATGTTTAAAACAATTGACAAACGTTTTCCAAAGCAACGCGGCAATGCGCAATAAAAACTGAAATTAGATAAAAATGTGAATATCTCGAAAACTATCACTCCAAAATATCGATAATGTTACATCAATGGAAAGGAAATTTAATTTCCTATTCGCTGATGTAAGAAAATATGGGTGGTCTCATTTAAAAAAATCAAGTTATCCATGTTTGAAAAAAATTATTTTCGAAGCGATAGAAATTATTGAATTCTAAAAGCAAGATTTTTGGCAATGAATGAGAATGATGCGGTACCCGTTTCGGAAGTAAAAAACGAAAGACACATCTCTTGTTTACAGTGCATTCAATAAAATAAAGAAACGTAGAATTCCTCCATAAAAATGTTGTACTTTTTTTTCAAGGTACATTTTGCCTGAACCCAAAATGTCAATTACTGGGGCTAAACATACAAATGGATTTATCAGGCCAAGCTAAGAAAGTGAAACCCATATAAAAATACGGCTTGTGTGAAACGCCGTTCAACCACGTAGCCTTAAAATATAGTGAATCAAGTGCAAGTGCACACCTAGGGGCGGCAAATACATAGCCGCCTGAGATGCACACTTACTTCTTGTGGCAGTTACCGAGTTAAAGGTCAGAATAAATCGATATAAATTTGCGTTACCCAAAGTAAGAGGTTTCCGTGTTTTTAGTTCTTATTTAAATATTATGTTTATCTTAAAATCACAATTTTCTCAAAATTGATAAGCGATAGGTATAGAGAACGTTGAATAAAGTTGACTAAATTTGTAACGTATAATCTAAAAATGACAAGCTGCAGGGCGTTATATTAAAAAAAATCTAACTTTGATATATTACAATTTTCTGAACCACCCTGTATAATTGAAAATAATTTAAAAAATAGTCCCATTTACATGTCATCAAAAAAATTAAGCTGATATCTCGTACCGTTTAGGCACAAAAGACCGAGGGAATAGTCGTGAGTCACCCTGTATGTAAACTTAACGTGCATAAATATGGAAGACGCAATCAAAATTATTAGATTATGTAACAAACTATTAAAGTTTAATTTTGAAATATACAGAGTGTTACTTAATGATAGGCCGTAATTCCAAGCGCGCATTCCTGAACCAAATTCAAATTTTCAAGCTACAGGGTGTCAAAAGTTTTAAGAAAAATCGTTTTTTTTATTAATATCTCAAAGATCCTTTTGTCGATTTTGTTGAAATTTGGCAGTGTTGTTTATTGTGATAAGACACTAAGCTAATTAATGATAATTATAAGTTCCAGTGGCGTCCCGGGGCACAGTCTCACAAATAATATTGACAAAAAATGTGCGCTGCTGACTTTAAAAATTTTATATTTTTGACGGATTAGGCGGCTAAAAATACAACTCTTTGGTATCTTCCTTCGCGTTCGAGAAAAAATAATGCCAATTCAGTGCATGTCGAAAAATTGTTAAAATAGAATCGTTGTTAGGAAATGTTTTGTTGTCATGGACATAACGTTTTTGCTATTCCATGACAGTTTGATATTATTTTTCCTTTGGTCAAAAGGTAGATTGTGTTATTAAAAAAAAAACAATGATTCTAATTTGGAGATGACACACTGACCCAAATGCATTTCCTTTATGGTCTTGTCAATGGTAATGCCGCGGAGATCCGGCGACTATATAAAGAAAGGTATCCTGATCGTGTCGTTCCAGTCAGAAAAACAATTCATGAACATTCATCGTCGTTTGACTGAATCTGGCAGTTTCAAATGTAATACCTCCGGGGGAAGACCTCATACAATTCGAACTCCAGCAGTTGAGGGGACTGTCTTACATGCAGTCCAAAAGAATGCAGCATGGAAAATTTGAAGAGACTCTTTGTTGCATGCTTTCCACGTACAAAGAGTTCAGGCACTTCTAAGAGATTTTAAACCGCGTACACGATTGTGTGGATTGTATCTTCAAAGACTTCCAGAAAATCCTCACTTTGATTCCATTCATAACTGGGCCCAAGAAAATCCTCATGCTATTAGAAACACATTTTCAGGAACACTTTTCTCTCAACGTCTGGATCAGTATCATAGGTGACTATTTATTGGACGATTTTTTTACCAGCGCACAACGGACAATCATACAGTAATTTTCTACAAACTGATTTGCCTTTACTTGTTGAAGATGTTCCTCTTCAGTTACAGCAACATTGGATCATGCATGATGGTGTTCAAGCCCACTTTAGCATATTATTTAGTATTTAATAATAATAATAACCTTTATTATAGAGAAAAGCCCCTTTTATACTTCATGTATAACAATATGTTGAATTTCAAAAAAAAAAAAAAAAAAAATAACACCTTAAAAACCTAACACGATAAACTATACTCTACGCTGTACTTCCTTCATTCATTAATTATTTTTCTAGTCACAAACCACACATAGGTAGATGATTAATTTTGTACCTCATCATACGACGCAAACTATCATTATAAGCAAAGTTATATTTAGACCACCCTATATAAAAGGTATACACCGATCTGGGATTACGAGTATTACAGAAAAATTTTATTTGTTCCAATAAACTTGGACAATCAATCAAACCATTCACTAATTTATAAAGAAAGTATAGGTCATATACTTTCCTTCTTGATTCCAGTGATAGCATATTGTCCTTAAACTCTAGCAGTCTCAGACATTTATTTTTAATTTTTTCAATTTTGTCAATATCTCATTTATAGAATGGCGACCAGATGATACATATTCCAATATACTTCTGATGAATGAACAAAACAAAGCTTGTAAACTGCATTGGTTCAAGTCTTTCGAAGCATGCCAGATAAGACCACATGTTCTGCGCGCTTCATCAGATATTAAATTCATGTGATGTTTAAAATTCTGTTCTTTATCAAAATAGACTCCTAAAATCATTAACATCAATAACTCTATTTAAGACAACGTTATTGATTTTATATTTATACTCTGAAACATTTTTGGATCTTCCAAAGGAAATAACACAACATTTATCTACATTTATATACACTTTGTTAGACTGACACCATGAAGATAATCAATTAAATCTTGCTGAATACACACATAATATTGATAACCTTCGATAACTCTAAATATCTTTAGATCATCAGCAAATAGAACTTCAGAACCGAATATCGAAGAAAGGTCAGTATTAAACAGAAGAAACAGTACTGGACCACAATGTGACCCCTGTGGTACACCAGAAGTACTTGTTTTGAATGGAGCTTACCAAAATAATTAGTTTATACTACACCAAATGAGATGGCAGAACAACAAAGAAGAGAATTGTTGACAGATGAGAAACCATATGTAACACTAAAGGAATTTTCGAAAGAGATTGTCACTCGATGAGACGAAGAGCAGAAGCCTGCATAGAAGCGGGAGGTGGTCATTTCCAACATTTTTTGTGAATATTCTATTTAAATTGTTATTACTTCTCATTTGCTACATTTAAAAAATAGCTTATAAATAAATATCGTACGACCAAAGTTAACGTGATTCTATTTTAATAATTTTTGACATGCAATGAAGTAGTTTATTTATTTCGAAAACAAAGTATATACGAAAAAATATTGAGAGACCAAAAAGTTGTATTTTTTACTACTTAATACGAACAATAGTAGTTTGTATTATTAGGATTAAAAGTGCCACTTTTTATGACTAACAATTCTTTTCATTGGCAAGGCGAAGCACAACGTTTTACATTTTATTTATTTCATCAAAGTGACACGTAAAAACTCCTATTGAAAATTTTCTGATTGAAAATGTTTGAAATGAATGAGAATGAAGGCGATACAACATTAGAAATTTTACAATGTGCAGAAGAAGTAGTATCAGATCTTCTGCCCGTTAAATTTAAAGATGTATATGAATATACCTATAAGAAATTTGTAAATTGGTGTAGCGAGAAAAATTCAAAATCATACACGGAACGTGTACTATTAACATACTTCTCCGAATTGTCCAGTAAAATGAAGGCTTCTACCCTCTGGTCGCAATATTCTATGGTGAAGGCAACACTATGTTTAAAAAATGGTATAAATATCGAGAAATTTTCAAAACTGCGTGCCTTTATAAAAAAAGAGAATAATGGCTATATTCCCAAGAAATCGAGAATTTTTAGTAAAGAACAAGTAAATCGAATCTTGAATTGTGCTAGTGATGAGAAATATTTGATGATGAAGGTTTGTTTTAGTTTTATAAATCGAGTATTTTACAATAATACATTAAAATGTTTGTAGGTTGTAATAATTTTGGGTGTCGCTGGGGCCTGTCGCTGCGGCGAGTTAGTACATTTGAAAATTAGTGATATTGAAGATCTTAAATCGGGCGCCTTATTGATTAAAATTCCTTACACTAAAACTAATAAGGCTAGATCATTTACTGTGATGGGAGATAGTTATTTAAATATTTATAGAAAATATGTAAGTCTTCGCCCTACAAACTTTGCAGAACCACTTTTTTTTTTAAATATCAAAATGGAAAATCTCATCGGGTAGTAGTAGGACTTCATAAGATTACCAGTGTTCCACAAGAGGTCGCTAAATTTTTTAATTTATATAATCTGAAAGAATTTACAGGCCACTGCTTACGACGAACTTCTGCCACGCTTCTAGTAGATGCTGGCGGTGACCTCACATGTCTGAAAAGACATGATGGTTGGAAATCTGGCACTGTGGCAGAAGGTTACGTCGAGAATTCCTTAAAAAATAAGTGATACTGCAAAAAAAAAATACTGGGACTGGATCAACCTAGTACTAGTGCAACTAACAATATTACCATAGTTGAAGAAACAAGTAAATCTGTAGTTGTAGATGGTCAAAATCAACTTAATAATTATTCTAAAAAGAACATTGCAGGCTTATTTAATTTTCAAAGTGCCTCAAATTGCACTATTCATATTAATATAAATAATTAATTTGCAATTATTGTGTTCGTAATTTTTCTGACGTTTAATACATTAAAATAAAAAAATTCATAGGAAGTAAAAGTGTTTTTATGGCTAAGAACTAAAAGTGTTGCCTGAGCAACAAACACTTTTTTTTGTTAGTAATAAAAACATCAACTTCAATAACAGTTTTTGGTATTAGAAGTGACTACTTTTAAGACGGTCGCAGAAAAAATATAAGATTTTTAAAAAGTCAGTGGCGCACGTTTTTTTTGTCAATATTATTTGTGATTATCATCAAATGGAAAAAAGACATGATTTTGCACTTGGGGCTAAAGGTGTTAATTACGGAATTTGGTCAGTGTAATAACTATCATCTAGTTAGTGATAACTTATTGTCTTATCACAATAAACAACACTGCCAAATTTCAACAAAATCGGCAAAAGGATCTTGGAGATATTAACCCATTAACGCCCAACTTTTTATTTTTTCAAAAATTAAATATTTTGGTTAATAGATCAATTATTAATGTCAAATTGGAGATTAAAAACATTGAAAAAAAATTTTGTTTGTTTAATTAATGTAGATATAGCGCGTCCTATAAATAGGACGCTGGGCGTTAGGGGTATCAAAATGAGAGTTTTCGTTCAGAAAGTGACATTGCGATTTTAAATGAGAAAATGTATTAAACGGTATAATTATACTTTTATTTCGTATGATAAGGTACAAAACAGTTTTGACACAGTGTCACTCCACATTTTTCACAAAGTGTAATAGGCTTTGATTTACAATTTTCTCCCTGACAGCGTCTTTGTTTATCACGTTTGATCATGAAGTGTGCTTTATTGTCGTATCTCACATCTTCGAAGACTTTAGATGATGATGTTCGGGGCCTTCCAACAGGTGGTTTTCGGTTTAGTTTCATATATGACACGGCTACAGTTCTTCGGAAATCTTTCAAACTTATATCTGATTTCTGTACTAATTTATAGATCAACCATGAATTCACAAGTGCCATATCAATTACTCTAATGACCAAAGGCCAGTACCATTTCTTTGCTCTCACATTGATGGCATATTTTCCAACTAACCAATCATGTTGGTCCACCCCACCCATGTATGAATTATAGTTTTTAATCAAGCGAGGTTGTTGTATCTGTCTCTTTTCCTTTGCTTTTCTGTCCCATCTACTGGATTGATGAAGAGGCTCTATCTTATCGAAGTTTGAAGCGACTGTAACGCACTTATTATCATTCCATTTGACTATCAGAATTTCGGCATTTGTATCAAACCGATAATCAAAGGATCCCCATTCTTGCTTCCCTAAGGATTTAGAATCTTTTATAGGGCACGAAGCTAACCTATTCTCTCGTAAAGTTCCAGTGGCACGAAACCCCAATGTTTGTAAATGAATCAGTAGATCCCGACTCGTAAAAAAGATTGTCAAAATATATATGATGACTTGTTGGATCCGAAATGCAGTCTAACATGTCAAGCACGACTCGAGCCCAACGTCAAATCTTCTCCATCATTTTTGGCTATAGTTTTCCGGTATATGAATCGAAATTATAGCAATAACCACTACTGCCACAGAGAGCCCAGAACTTATATCCAAAACGGATAGGCTTGCCACGAATAAATTGTTTTAGGCCATGATGTCCAAAATATTTGATAATCATTTCATCGACTGACAAATTTTTTTAAATATTCCAAGTTTTTGAAATTCTTTATTTATCATTTTTATCAAAGGTCTAACTTTAAACCCTCTATCTCCTTTATCAATTTGGGTATTGTCTGCAAAATGTATATAACTCTTAATTCTTAAATATTCATTTCTGGACATGCAATTTTTGACGAGCTCTATACCAAGATCTTCTTGCTCGCTCCAATAATCTCGTTCTGATGGAACTTGATGATATCCAGAAAATAATAGAATACCCACAAACGCTTTTATTTTCTCTGCAGATAAAGTAAAGCTTGGATCATTTTTGTTTGATGCGTACTTTAGTGTTTCTTGTAAAATATGTTCAAAAATAGCATCTGTGAATATCTCTTGAAACATTTCCAAACAAGATTTTTGTGATAAACTTTCTATCAAATTTTCAGTGTTTATGGTAGCTCCTTGTCCTATCGGTGGCAGTTTTGTGTAGGAGGGTCAAACTTTTCTCCACGCACAAATCTCTTCAGTGAGTAAACGTCTTTTTTTAGATTTATTTAAGCTAGATATTGCCTTTTTCGAAACTGAAGAAGGTCTAGGTTCATTTATGGTAGATTCTTCGCTAGATTCCGGTGTTTCAGAATTATCAGGTACTCTAAATTCCACTATAATTTCTCCTGGCACATCATTGACTTCTACTGTTCCTAATTCATCGCCGACCTCATTCTCATCAGTTAGGTCATCTGGATCTGGTGGAAGAACTACTAAATTTATGTCTTCCGCTGTCATAAAATTCGAATCGTTTACAACATCCTCCATTTCTTGTAATGTTAACGCTTTTCGATACATCTGTTAACAAATATATATCGTCAGAAACATTTCGAAAAAAAAACCGCATATGCCGTGCAATAAACAACAGAAAATTGTTGTACTCACCATGAAATAGATTTCTTCAAAAAGTAGCACTATTAGACAAAATAATATATATAAACTTATACAATTTATAAAACTGTACAATAACACAAAATTTACGAACACTAGTTACACTATTGAAAAATAGTTGTAGACTAACTAAATATCTACAACTTATTATTTGAAACAATTCTTAGAAGGTCCTGTAGCCCATAAAGGGATTGTAAACCAGATGTGCGTGACAAACGACATAAACAATTTGGGAATACCGGTTTCAGACTATTGTTTACAGAGGAATGGTGCTACACATTCTGCATTTGATACCTCAAACGCCCAGCGTCATATTTTAGGACAGTCGTATTATAACAATCGTAATTTTGTCATTCTAAACATTTATATAATAATTCATATAGGCAAGGATAATACAAACACTTTTCCATTAGAATAAAGTGAAAACAGTGAAAAAATCGTACAAATGTAAAGTATTTGGATATATATTTGTTCTCAAACAAGACAGCTAAATATTCGCTAAGTTCAATAGTTTTTTATTGACAAGATAATTTTAGATATTTAACGAATGTTATACCAACCTATTCCTTAGTCTTTATTGTACATTGTATTAATCTTATTTTGAATTTGAACTGTATTTAAAGATAGAAAAAAAATATGTAATATAGTGTCCTATAAATAGGACGCTGGGGGGTAACGGGTTAATAAAAAAAAAGATTTTCCTTAAAACTTTGACACCTTGTATCTTGAAAACCAGACTTTTAGGGCACATGTCTATATGGACTTTTCTATTTGAATTTGGTTCAGAAATGCGTTCTTGGAATTACGGCCTATAATTAAGTAACACCCTGTATATTTCAAATTTCAACTTTAATAATTCGTTACATAACCTAACAATTTTGATTGCACATTTTCTACATATTGTTAAGTTTACATATAATCACGGCAATTTATCCATTCGACAATTTTACCACATTACTAGCAAAAATATTTGTTTATTAAGCTTTAACTTTGTAAAATTATAAGAGACATTACGTTGACACCACCCAGTCCGAGTTACATTGTTAGTGTTGAGTGTTATACTTCACAAGAACATGCTTAAATAATTACTTACCTACTTTGGTATATGCATATATCCATATGTATGTATTTTATTAGTATTACCTTTATTTTGACTTTATATAAATAAATTGGCATTATCTAAGCTCAGCTATTTATTGTCACATTTAAAGTCAATTGCTTCTATATTTATCGCGGTAATTATGAACAGCAATCAGACACTGGCTCGCTAAATAAACATAATGTTTGCATTATTGTATTCACTCTTGTGTCAATGCTTAATCAGTTATTTAATTTTGGTTTAAGACAACAGTAACTGCAATAACTTGTTATATTAATTCAGGTCATCAACTATTGAGGCGGGGCCGCAGCCTAGTGTGCATAACCGACATTTTAAAACACTAAAAACTTTAAAACCACACACTCCATTTTGTAGCATAGACGATAGCATACACTCATTTTCTGTTTAACTTGTAAATTAATTTACGATCACACATAAAGCAATTTTCCAGATTGAGTTTCTTCTTCACCAAAATACAGGAACATTTAAAATTGTAGAAACATAAATACGTTAATATAATTAAAAGTTAACCGTTCTGTTATACAGTACCTCAAAACTCGAAAGTACAATGTGTTCCAAAAATTACAACATTTATCTCAGAGAATGTTAATTTGTAGTTTTCCAAATGTATTGCATTATTATGAACATACGGAACTTAAATAGGAATACATACCTTTTAGAACAAGACTGTTTTGTTTTGGATCGATGTCAAGGCTGCGCCGGAATGTATCAATAGCTGCTTCCAGTTTACCCAACTTCTCAAGAGTTTTACCAAGAAAGCTTAAAGCTTCCGCAGATAATGGTTTAGCTGTAAGATAGGTTGAGACAAATCGTCTTGCTTGCTCATACTCCCCAACTTTAAAATAGAGTCTTGCAAAGGCAAAACATCGAAGATTTCTCTGTAGAATAAAAAAAAATTGTTAATAGACAAATCTATTTTTAGATCAACGTGTGTGATTGTTGTGAGTAGGTATGATACTATTAATACTAAAGAAAATGCGTAATTTTTAAGAATATAATTATGATTAAAAATGAAAAAAGCCGGTATAATGGCGGGTTTTTGTTTTAATGGACCTTACCTCAGTTTCGTTATTAATTTTCTTTAGACAGCTCTCAACATGCCTGTCCACTTCTAATTTTGTATTAAACATTTTTTACTTATACGAAGAACAATTAACAAAAATTAACATTAAAAAAGTCACTTGTTAACACCTTTAATAATTCTAAAATAACGGATGAGTTTTATAACTGCATTCATCATGGAATACAAAATTTGACAAATTTGAGCGCATGCGCATTATTAGTCACACGTTCAATCAACGCATGATTTAAAGGAATTATCATATATACACTGTTCACAAATAATTATTTTATTTATGATCCTTCATATCAATGCAATGTGGTGAAATGATAAGAGAATTACATTATCTACCAATTTACTATTTTCCATTAGATTAAAGCATTTCGTTTGAAACATTTCGCATTCCATTTCATTTTGCATTTGAGCAGGCTATGGAAATCTAGGTAGAGTGTGGAAGCACCGCCAAAAGAAGCAAAGTTACAACTTGACTTTTGATAATTGTAAGTTATACGGCGCGATCAAAAATACCCGACGCAGCCGTTCTTAGGAAACATGATGTTAGTAACCGTTTGCCGCAACATATGTGATAGTGCACCAGTACTAAATATAACCTCAAAATTGAAATTTGACGTTTAACATGTAATTTATATGCGACTGGAAAGAAAGGGGATGCCGCTCTTATGAAACATATCGTTAATAACATTTGCGCAACACATATGATAGTACACCAATACTAAACAGAACATAATTGTAGTGTTACCCATAATTAATTATTAGTAACAATTTGTAAAATAAAATTAAATCATTTTTCAATTTGTTTTTTTGGGCACTCCTAAACATTAAACGTCAAATGTCAATTTTTGAGGTTATATTTAGTATGGGCGTACTATTACACATGTTACAGCAAATAGTTACTAACGACATGTTTCATAAGGCGACTGTGTCAATCATTATTGATATAATTGTATTTTTAAAACGAAACTAATGCAGCATTTCAATATAGTTTTTCACGTTATTTAGACTTTGTTTGCACGAAAATTGTTAAAGCTCGAGTGACCTTCTTAAAAAAAGTAAATTTTAATCTTCAGACCTTGAATGTCTATCACCTACATAAAACGGAAAATTTACATTCTTTACATAGGTCATAAATGACAACATAGTGTCTTATCTAATACAATGAGATGTTTTGTTAACCAAATCTATGTAAAAACTAATAAGAATGCCTTCTCTTTTCACGCTTCCAAAATAAAAAATAAGGGAGAAATATACACGAAATCCAGAGCGCAATTTCATAAGTAATCCGATGTGAAGACGCTTTCGTGATAAAATGTACCTACTACATTTTTCTCTTTTTTTGCTGTTTTGGTGCAGAGGTATGTTTATAAACAAACTTAGTTCTTTGGTAACCAAAATATCAATATGTTTCCATTTAATTTAACGTATCCAGGAAATACACAGCGGTTTTTCATAAGTAATCCAATGTGAAGATTTGTTTTCGTGATGAAATTTGCTGCGTCCTTCTTTTTTTGACTGTTATGTACACATGAAAGTAAATAACCAGAAACGTATGGGGTGGGGGAGAGAGAGAGAGGAGAGAAACGTGAGAAACGAGGAGAAACGAGAGAGACGCGGGGGACGTGGGAGAGGAGAGAGACGCGATAGAAACGAGAGAGTAAAAGGCCACGTATTTCATCCCCTCCGGGAGGGCGGGATACTTGAGCTTTCGAGCTCCTTCAGCCACAACCATGGATTCCCAGCATACATACATACATTACGTATATATGCATGGTGGGATTAAGGATGAATGTGGTCAGGATAGGATCGGAAGGAACGGAGTTTGGGTTCTGAGGGGAAAATACTACTCTATAATTCGACTAAGTAGCCGCACATGGTGTGCATATACACAGTGACCATGCCACTACATGTGTATGAGAAAAATCTGAAAAACATCATCCAGGGTAGAGTAACAACATAGACCTTTACTAAGGTCTATGGGTAACAAGAATCGAACCCATTACCTCCCGAAGTCAAGCAGGTCGTGTCACCACTACACTACTAGCTCGGTAACGAGAGAGACGAGCACGTTCAACTTCTATTACAGAGAACATTCGCTAGTTACTGTGTGTTTTCGTGTTTCCCAATTTGTGTGTTTCCATGTTTTCGTTTTTCGCGTGTTTTCGTGTTAGCATGTTTTCATGTTTGCGTCTTTGTGTGGTTGCGTGTTTGCATGTTTTCGCGTTAGCGTGTTGGCATGTTTTTGCGTTTGTGTGTTTTCTTGTTTTCGCATTTGTGTGTTCTCGTGTTTTCGCGTTTGTGTGTTTGCATGTTTTCGCGTTAGCGTGTTTTCCCGTTTGCGCCCGTGTCTGTGTCTGTGCTTGCGCCTGTGTCTGTTCTTGCGCCTGTGTCTGTGTCTGAGTGCTGTTTCTGTGTTTACACCTGTGGCTGTGTCTGTGCTTGTACTTATGTAGGACGAGAGAAACGAGAGACACGGGCACGATCAACTTCTAATCGCAAAGAAGATCCGTCTGCCATAACACTACAGGTTTATGCATAGTGTACGCTTCTTGTTTCTGTAACCATGCTCTAATATATTCCCATGGGGCAAGTTTATAAATCTAATCTCCTTTTTGACAGATATATTTCTGCAAAGGCTGAACCTGTATGTGAAACTGTCTTATGTGGTAGAATGACAACCGCTTATCGGTAAAAACTCGAAAATTAAAAAATAGCATTCTAATGAGCGTCTAGAATACTTAACTTGATTATAAAATCTAAGGTCCTTTTTGACAAACGGACCTTGTATGTAAAATAATGTAGAGACGAAATCTAGCTTAAAGAAGAAGACATTAGAGATTTTTACTGACTTGTTAATAAACTATTACAATATAACCGTTCTAGATGGTGAAAACGATGAAGTGGATGGGGTGAATGTATCTCAAATCCAAACTGATGGTGATGATTCGGAGAAGAAGGACGCATCTCAAAACCATGATGATAGCGACGAATCACGGTCGAAGAAGAAGAACGATAAACATGTAATTAAATAAATGATGTATTGTTTTTAAAAATATATTTTCAAACGCTAGGTTTTCCTTTAATTTTTATTAATAACAATCTTGTTTCCCGAATGGGCGTTCGAATCTGTTTTATAAATCTAAAACCTTTTTTTGACAGTATATATTAATTTTTAATATCAAAACCGATATTTGTTTTCTAGAATGTAAACATCGAAAATTGACAATGAGCGTCGCTTTGTTTACCTTTTTAATATCAAAAAATTATCTTATTGTTTTCCTTTTAAAAAACATCTTCTAAACTTAGCACGTGTTTAAATTGTATATTAGCCATAACAGTTTAAAAATTTTGAATTTGTATGTGTGTGTGTGTGTGTGTGTGTGTGTGTGTGTGTACGAGGGTGGTATGATAAATACCTGTGTTCAGGAAAACAAGGCAAATGGTTTATATTTAGTATATTTATTTTTCGACATAATCGCCTTATAGCTCTATACACTTGATCCAACGATGTTCCAACTTTTTTAACCCATCCAAATAATAAGATTTTTCGAACTCCGCAATGACTTCTTCATTTGTCGAGAACCACTTTCCACCAAGTCATTTCTTCATGTTTGGAAAAAGACAAAAATCGCAGGGAGCCAAATCTGGCGAGTATGGTGGGTGGGGCAACACTTCGTACCGTAACTCAACGAGTTTTGCTGTTGCAATTGCCGATTATTGGGCCGGGGCGTTGTCATGATGGAAATAATTTTTTTCTTCGCTAGGTGTGGACTTTTACTCTTTACTTCAGCGTTGAATCGGTCCAATAAATTGGCATAATACTGACCCGTTATGGTTCTTCCCTTCTCCAAATAATCGATTAAGGTGATGCCTTGGGAATCCCAAAAAACGTCGCTAGAACTTTTCCGACTTATGGAATCGTGTTTGATTTCTTTGGTGCACGTTCGCTGGCAGAAACCCACCGTGCTGACTGACCTTTGGTTTCCGGCGTGTAGTGGTGGATCTACGTCTCATCAACGGTCACATAACACCGCAGAAACTCACTCGGATTACGCTTAAACTTGTCCAAACATTGCGTTGAAGTTGTGACCCGGTTCCGTTTCTGATCAATCGTCAGCAGCCGCGGCACCCATCTCTCCGATAGCTACCTCATACTCAATTTGGCGTGCAGGATATTTTTTACACGTTGAACTGAGATGTTTACCATCTCAGCGATCTCTCTTATCTTCATCCGGCGGTCTGCTAACACGATATCATGCACTTTATTAACCATTTCATCCGTAGTGACCTCAACGGGACGACCGAGGCACTCCTCATCAAAGACGGATCTCCGACCACGTTTAAATTCATTATACCAGTGTCTGATGGTAGTCATCGATGGTGCATTATATATATATATATATATATATATATATATATATATATACAACTTGATATTAGTCACAAAAATACTATTAAAGATTTTAATGTAATATTATTCAAATGACGCCATAAACCAACTCTGCAATATCGTCAGCTGTTATTCTATCGATCTCGGTTCATTTATTTAGTTAATTAGGTAAAGGTATGAATGTTACGCTATTTTTTTTAATTAATTAGTTAATTACATTATGCGGATACGTATTTGTGGATTTAAACTTTGTAATTATTGATCTGCATATAATAATAAATCATTAAAACCTTTTTATATCTTTTATCTCCGGCATATCAGTTGGGAGAAAGCTGGTCTGTGCAATTTAAGTATAAGTCCAGGACAGCTTTTGGAGACCTAATGTTGTCTTATGAGTTGGTATGGAGGCCCTAGTATTAGAGTGCTATTTTTTAACTTTTAAGTTTTCGAACCATAATAATAATGACATAAAATCTACATCTACGTTTTAAAAATAAATAAATCAGTAGATGGAACCATGTAGCCAAACAAACAAGCGGAGCCACTGCGGTGCAGCTTAGTCTTTGTGACAAGTTTAGGGGCCCTAACGGCGGTAGTATGATTGTCCCCTACTATTTCCAATTTCCCGTCATAACAGTTAAACCTACTTTTTACAATGCACTACTACTACTAGGTGAAACTACCTTTATTACATTCATTAGCCCATACACCACTAGATCGCGTCACAAATTCAAATTTCACTCAAAGAAGCCACGACAAGATGCGAGGCGAGAGAGTGGAGAGAGATAGATAGGTAGATAGATAGAGAGAGAGAGATAGAGAGCGAGAGAGAGAGAGAGAGAGACGATCACGATCAACTTCTATTACAGAAAACATTCGCTGGTTTAAACATACACCACTAGGTGGCGCTACAAACAAATTCAAATTTCGCGTCAAGGGGGGCCACGACAGGAGGGGCAGACCCTAACACAAGTTTGTATACCTGTCTTATGAGACAGCATTAGGGCCTCCTTATTTTAATACTATTTTCAGCCAAGGGGGTCACAACAAGAGGGCACAGACCCTAATACAAGTTCTTATACCTGTCTTACAACCTAGCATTAGGGAGTCCTTATTCAAATTTCCCGTCGAGTAGGTTAAGTTCTAAACATGACTAAAAAGTAGATTTGATTCTGACCTTGGCTACCCCAAGGTCAACTCCAGGGCATTCTCACCTCGGGGATTGTTTCCCCAATACGCTCCTGATATCGTTGACGCTATTCAAAGAAGAGCGATTAGCCTTATGAATGATCCGTCTTTAACTTCTGCCCGTTGAGCACAGAAGAACCGTTTCAAGTCTCTCTTTCCACTGTCGGTATTAAAATCGCTATTGTGATGGTGAATTACGTTTTTTGATATAATCTTGGACCACCTTTGCTAGGGATGCTTGGTTAGCTCATTCTCATTATTAATAGCCTGTACAAATTTCAACTTGTTGTATCAAACAGGTGCAATTCACATTCTTCTACATGACTTCTAAACTGTTGAATGATCTTCCTAGTTCTAGTTTTTCTCTCACGTATATGAAAAAAATTAAAGTAGAGGTTCTTGGTAGTCCAAAATCCCTATGCATCATCCAAACTGTTCCTAAGTGCTTAACACGTTAGGCTAAATTTATCCTGTTCAGGACCACATTTAAAAAATGAAAACAATGCAATAAATGATATACTTTAAACATGTTATCTTATTATTAATTTTATATACCCTAGTCTAGTCCTATATACAGAAAAACTATGTTTTTAATCTTAGTTACAAAAGGAATCAGGAATCGATTACCTTTTTAGGAGTAATTAGTAGATAAGCAGTAACTACTTTTTCACCAATCAATTGTAATCGATTACTTTGCTTATGATTGTCCTATCTCTGAACCATAGTAACTTTCCAGTGATTTGTTGTACAATATTTTACATAAGTAGGTAAGAATGAGGTCAAGCTCATGTTTTGAGGACAATTGCCAGTACACCAATTTCTTCACCAAGCCCTCGTCTTATTAAAAAGTTCAAGATAAACCTGACTAGTTTTAATCTATAAATCACTTGACCATGTTAGGAGTGTGTCGTCCGATTGAGTAGAATAAAACTGTAAACTGTGTTTACTTTGGATACAGTCAACCTCTCTTCATGCCCTGCAGATAATAAAGGTAGTGTAAATTAAAAAACCCTAAATCAATTTGTAATTTATGGAAAATATTGTGTATTTGAAAATCAATTAAATAAGTACAAAACTCATAACATATGAATTCGACACAAGTCCGAAAATAGTCCTTCTCAGGGCTAAGCCTGATGACGGAAGCAGAGTCCGCTACCGAAACGTCGCGTTATAAAAGCAAAAACTGTAGAAATAGACCGATCAACTCAACTAATATGAAACCACAGTTACAAAACACTTATCATACAATTAGTAACTCGGTACGACCCCAAAGGCAATCAACTTTTCAGAAAGCTTGAAACATCCATGAACAAGCTAGAGGAGAACCACCTAACCTCCCTCTGCAAAGCCCGTGATAACGACGTAATACCCACCGGGCTCAACATCAAAACTCCAATACACAGCTGAAAAATATCACAAATCGCAAAGAGAGCGTTTATCAAAGAACAAATCAGACATCAGCGTTTCAGAACATACCAGTTCGAATACCATTCCAACGAGATTAGAGAGACCATTCGAAATCGAGTGAACGAACAAGGCTTTGATAGGATAAATACGGCTACCAGAAGTAAATATTCAAAGATCAAGGCAATTCACAAGAAAATTCAGCAGAAGAAACTAGAAAAACTAATGAAGGAGAAGAAAGAACCAACCAACATCAATCGCAAAAACACTGTCATGAACATCTCCAAACGATAGTTAAACGAGAACGAAATGAAGATTCTGGACAATGGCTTGAACTATGCAATAACACCGAGATATATTCGGAAAGTAGTTTTAATAACCGCAGTTGAAGAAACAGCTATAACACTAGATCCTAAAGAAGCCAAAGAATACAGAAGTAAGGTTAGATCAGTCTTAAATTCATCTAGGCGAACTAAACCTAACCTCTCTAACCTAGAAAGGGGCGCGGTCATTTCCCTTAAGAATAACCCATCGATCAAAATTCTCCAGGAGACAAAGGAAACGTGAATGTGGTAATGGATATGGACATTTACAACAGTAAGATCACAGAACTACTAGACGGGAGAGAGTACAAACAAATACCAAAAGACCCCACACCATCAATCGAAAGGCGAAACGTAAGGGGGAGTTCTCCTATTACCATAGAACTAGACTTACCCCAATACAAACCTTCGCATTGTACGGCCTACCAAAGATCCATAAGCAGGAAGTTCTCTGAGACAAATTGTGAGCTCGAGAATTTCACCTTACCACCTATTAGTACACTATCTGCTAGGCATCATAATACCCTTATCGGGAAAAACCGAGTCTACGGTCGATACGCAGCACTTCGTAGAAGCCATCAGAAACTTCCAACCAAGCCATGAAGAAATACTGGTAAGCTCCGACATCGTGAGCCTATTCACCAATGTGCCCACCGATAAGGAACTAACTATCATAAGGGACAGGCTGGGAAAGAATGAAACGTTAGACGAACGTACGCAACTCTCGGCAAACACAATAATGGAACTTCTGAAAATGTGTATTAGAACTACATATTTCCAAGTAGAAAACAAATTCTACCAACAAGAGTTTGTGATGGCGATGGGTTCACCACTATCACCCATAGTGAGTAATATATATATATATATATATATATATATTATATACAGCTTGTTTCAGATGTAAGCGTCTTATTTTTAGCCACACTATGCATACTACTTTCAAAATATTTGGTAGTAATGTTTTATGACATTCTCGACACGATGGTGATATCAGATTTTCAATTGGACGAATTATTTCAAAATGGCGACTTTCAACATCTTTTTTTCAATGGAATGCAATAATTTTTTTTATTATTGAGATATTAAAAACATTCTTTTAACGATAGTATTTCGTATTTCTTAAAAATTCATTTCTTTCCCTATCAAAAAGCAAACAAACATTTTAATCTAGTAGCGCATGAATGTTTTACACTCGATGTTATTTTTGTCCAAATATTAAGTAGCGGTAGACACAAAACAAACAATTAAATTTTAATCCAGTAGTCAAACGTCAATCAATGCAATTTAGTTGTCAGTGCTTGTTAATAACAATTGTATTATCTAAGATTATAATTGTTAATTTAAAATTAATTGATACTTTTTAAAATGCCGTTAAGTTATACGAGAGACGAGTTAATTGATATGCTCCTAATATTTGGAAAAGCAGATGAAGATCCTTAGTACCCATAGTGTGTCTAAAAAATAAGGCTCTGAATATATATATATATATATATATATATATATATATATATATATATATATATATATATATATATATATACAGGGTGAGTCACGAGGAACTGTACATACTTCTACCATAAGTAGAGGCACCTTAGGGGATAGACCATTAAAAAATGTCTTCTTGTTTTGTTTGTTAATAAACAGGGTGAATTATGGATCTTCACCAAAACAATGTTTCGTCATATCTTTTCAATGATTAAGTTGATTTGTCTCATTTTTTGGTGAAAGTGTGTATTCGTGTCTTTTTTTTATGATTGTGGACCTGAACCGGCTAAATTTGGCCTATCGTGCTAAAGCACTCAGGAACACTTAGGAGGATGGATAGAGGGATAATGAATTGCCAATAGATGCCTATGAACAGCTACCTTAAATTTTCTCATATCATAAGTGAGACGAAAGCAGGAACTAGGAGATCATTCCAGAGTTTAGAAGCCGTGTAGAAAAATGTGGATTGCGCCCGTTTGGTACGACACGTGGAGATTTGTACTGCATACTGATTATGTGAATGAGCGAACCGAGTGTTTCTCGCAAAGATAGCCGAGATGGTATCAAAGAATATAATTCAGCAGCACAATAGCCATTGTAATAACGATAATACAAAGAAAACTGAAACCATCCTTCTATGCTCAAAGGAGTGTATGTGAGAGGTTAAGTACGGGTCATTTATAAGCCTAATCGCTCTCTTTTGAATACGATCAACGATATCGAGAGCGTATTGGAGCACTAACTCAGAGGTGAGAATTATATTCCAGATGAGGCCGAATTTAGGCCTTATACAGCAGGGGTTGTCGAGAGGTAAAGTACTGCTTAGATCTGTACAAAAAGCCTATTTTACGAGTAGCTGTTTTGGTAGCTGACAGAAGATGGTCAACCCATGAGAGATTTGAAGATACAGTCATACCCAACAGAGTAATAGAGTCTGAAAACTTAAGAACTGAGCCATTCATACTTACAACAGGAAATGATCGATCTTTTTGGAGGACACAAGGCAACACTGAGTTTTGTTAGCATTAAATTTAACTAGATTATTGCTTCCCATTCGAGAATACGTTGAATGTCTTTGTTGATTGAATTTGCCATTTCAGCTTTAATTTCTTGATTTGACATCGAAGGTGGATTATCACTATGAGTAGACTGAGATGAACTACAGTGAAGAGTGCTATCGTCAGCAAAGCAATGGATGGGGTTAGTTGTTGAAGAAATAAGGTCATTTATGCACGGCAGAAAAGTGTAGGCGCTATAACGGATCCCTGTGGTACGCCCGCGTTTATGCTCACTTCTTTTGAAAAAAGCCATCAACTACGACACGTATTCATCTTTTATCAAGGAAACTAGAAACCCAGTTGATGAGCGTATCATTTAACCCAAACGAGGCGAGTTTGGCAAGTAAACACTATGCCAAACTTGGTCAAATGCCTTTGAGATATCTAAAGCGACTACAACTGTTTCACCGGACTGCTCTACTGTATTGTTCCAAACTTGGGTCACATATGAAAGAAGACACCTGTTGAACGACTTTGCCTAAACCCATATTGATGGTCACTAGCAACTAACTGACCTATTCAGAATTTAAAAATCAGGACCGTCTTCGTGAAAATTTGTGGACTGCTTCATATCAATACTTCACCCTGAATATGATTTCTCTAAAATCTGATATAATTTTTCAGAGCGCATTAATAGACAGTTAAACCTGGGTATTTGCATTTTGTTACACTTACCTAACATTTTTAATTAAAGGTTCATTTTAGAGTCAAATTGAAAATTGGCAATAATGAAATATCTTACTGTATAATTATGTTTAGTTATTACAAAGAAATCTTTAAAATAAACAGTAACGAACACACTGTGCTCCAGTATGGTAAATACCATAATTTGAATTGATTTACAGGATCGGATTTAGAAATCTGGCATATCTGGTTAATCTCAAAAATTCACCCTGTATGTAACTTTTTCCACCGTAATAATCCCAGATTTATAATTCCTGCTGATCATCAACACCGCTGATCACTTAATGTTTGGGCCGGAATTATTCGAAAGAATTATGGGTCCATATTTTTTGAAAACACGGTCAATGGAGATTCATTTTAAACTTCTTGCTCAACAAATTTGAAACTTTTATTGAAGATTTACCTTTACAAACTCTTAGATAAATGTGGCTGCAATTAGATGGCGCTTCTCCACATTTTAGCAGAAAGGTTAGAAATTATTTAAATATCCAGTTTCAAAACAAATGGATTGGAAGAGGAGGCCGATCTCCTGGCCTGCAAGATCGCCTGACTTGACAAAGCTGGACTTTTCCTTTGGGGTTGGATTAAAGAAAAGTCTATCAAACTCCTCAAACGACTGTAGATGATATGAAGGCAAGAATTAAAGACGTCATTCAAAATATAAATGTTTCCACGTTACGAAAAGTAAATTTGTCGTTTATTCAAAGACTTCATGTTTGCCAGCAACAATATGGTGGTCACATAGAACATTTATTATAATTTTAAGTGTTTTTATTTCAGTTAATATGTTTTCATAACTTGCTTTGACCGACTAATGTTACTATTCTTCAGTGTTATCAACGAAAAAAATTGAACAAACTTAAATATCTCCAAAACTATTAGAGATAGGTATAGAACATATTTAATAGAAATGAAAGCCGACTAATAGATGAAGACAAGGCATTAAAAAATATAGGGTGTGCCATTTAAATAAATGAAGATATAGCATTTTCAAATTTGTTATTGAATTAATTTTTGTGATCACTCTGTATATTGAAATCCAATTTTGACAATAGATTAAAGTAAGCTCACGTATGAATAAATTCTATACTAAAGATTATTTTTTATCTTTAAAAATAATTGAGATACGCCTACTTGAATTACTACATAAAAATGTCAGTTTTAGTTATTTGCAAATATCTCAAAAACTGTAAGATTTAGCTTGTAAGTAATTCTTATAAAAAAGATGTAAAATTATAAGGAGAATCGAAAAATAAAATAATATATAGGGTGTTCTATTTAAAAATCAAAAGTTCTATATTGTACCGCTTTTATATTACACCTGTAGAAACCAAACTATTTTTAGATTATGCAGCTTATAAAAATAGACAACTTTCGTATTTAAACTTATCTTCTAAGTTTAATGGCTAAGGAGCTATCGACCGAATACCATTATTGGGACACCCTGTATGTACATTGTCCGATTGATTAGACGACTCTTGCAAAAGGAATTTTGATTTGAAATTTGAGCTTCTGGGGTCCACCTTTCTTGGTTTGAAACTAATTTGTGACAGAATTTTGGTTTCTAAAAATCACGGGTGCCTTGGAAATTTTGAAAAAAAATATTTTTCACAGTGGCAAAAGTCCTTTTCTGTAAGAGATACGACAAAATGTTACTAAAAAAAGTTATTCAGAATGAAAAATTACAAATGTATGCAAAATTTCAAGTCTCTAGGCCAACTTTGATTTTTTTTTATGTTATTAACGAAATTTGATCAGAATTGAAAATTATGTTATGTTAATCTTAAAATTCGGACGCCCTGTAAAAAATACGAAAATTTTTATCAACAAAAGTTGTCTGTATTAAAAGTGTACCCTCTATCAATTTTGACAGTAACCAGATTACTTTGAAATTTTCGGTTTTTAAACGTTTATGTCAAGATACAAGAGAATAGTGTGAAATGTCAAATCACTACTTTAATAATAATTAGCGTTAAAACAGACTGAATAGTACCACAGAAAAGGACTCCTTTACCACTTGTGCTCCTTTTACTGTTATGTTATTCTTTAAGAGTCAAAAATGTTGACAACAGAACAGATAATTCATTTAATCCAGGGTTACAGTATTGGCGAGAGATCGATTTCTTCTGTAATTAACCTTTTTAATGAAAAATATCCTGATGCAATATTGCAAAAAATCATATGTGAGCTGGCTAATAAAAAAGTTTTTGCAAACTGGAAGTGTAAATAATTTTAAAAAACAAAAGAAGGCTCTGGATGAAATTGATGCAGCAATCTGATCTTACTATCATGGATTTTTTGTGTGGGGCAGATTAAAACAATTAGTTTACGCTGAAAGAATTCCAAAGGAGGTTGAAAAGTTACAAAATAGGATTCAAAACGCTACCGCAACAATTAGTTTGGAACAGATACAAAATTCTTATAAACAATTTAGATTATGCATTGTTTTTTTTTTATTGTGGACCTGAACAGGCTAAATTTGGCCTATCACGCTAAAGCACTCAGGAACACTTAGGAGGATGGATAGAGGGATAATGAATTGCCAATAGATCCCTATGAACAGCTACGTTTCTCATATCATAAGTGAGAGGAAAACGGGAACTAGGGATATCATTCCACAGTTTAGAAGCCGTGTAGAAAAATGTGGATTGCGCCCGTTTGGTACGACAAGTGGAAATTTGCACTGCATACTGATGATGTGAATGAGTGAACCGAGTGTTTCTCGCAAAGATAGCCCGAGATGGTATCAAAAAATATAATTCAGCAGCACAATAGCCGTTGTAATAACGATAATACAAAGAAAGAACTGAAACCATCCTTCTATGCTCAAGGGATTGTATGTTAGAAGTTAAGGACGGGACATTTATAAGCCTAATCGCTCTCTTTTGAATACGATATCGAGAGCGTATTGGGGAGCACTAACTCAGAGGTGAGAATTATATTCCAGATGAGGCCGAATTTCGCCCTTATACAGCAGAGGGAGTTGTTGAGAGGTAAAGTACTGATTAGATCTGCACAAAAAGCCTATTTTACGAGCAGCTGTTTTGGTTGCTGACAGAAAATGGTCAACCCATGAGAGATTTGAAGATAGTCATACGCAACAGAGTAATGGAGTCTGAAAACTTAAGAACTAAGCCATTCATACTTACAACAGAAAATGATCGATCTTTTTTGGCGGACACAACTACAAGGCAACACTGAGTTTTGTTAGCATTAAATTTAACTCGATTATTGCTTCCCCATCCGAGAATACGTTGAATGTCTTTGTTGATTGAATTTGCCATTTCAGCTTTAATTTCTGGATTTGACATAGAAAGTGGATTATCACTATGAGTAGGCAGCAAAGCAATGGATGGGGTTAGTTGTTGAAGAAATAAAGTCATTTATGTACAGCAGAAAAAGTGTAGGCGCTATAACGGATCCCTGTGGCACGCCCGCGTTAATGCTAACTTCTTTTGAAATAAGCCATCAACTACGGCACGTATTCGTCTTTTATCAAGGAAACTAGAAACCCAGTTGATGAGCGTATCATTTAACCCAAACGAGGTGAGTTTGGCAAGTAAACACTTATGCCAAACTTGGTCAAATGCCTTTGAGATATCTAAAGCGACTACAACTGTTTCACAGGACTGCTCTACTGTATTGTTCCAAACTTGGGTCACATATGAAAGAAGATCACCTGTTGAACGACTTTGCCTAAACCCATATTGGTGGTCACTAAGGAGTTTGTTAGTTTCAAGGAACGTGAGCAGTTGCTGATTGATGGCTTTTTCCATGATTTTAGACAAAATGGAAGTGATGGCAATTGGTCGGTAGTTTGAGGGATCGGTCTTATCGCCTTTTTTGGGAATAGGTTGAACATTTGCTAACTTCCATGATGAAGGGAATTCCCCAGAAGACATAGAGATCGTATAGAGCTTAGATAGGACTGGATACCGTCTGGGCTAGTCGCCTTATTGAGATCAAGCCTACTGATGATCGATTCCAAGAAAATTAATTGGTTTCATAGCGTATGAAGAAGAGTTGACTAGGGGCACATCTTTTCCAGAATCATTGAGACACGAGTTTGATGCAAACAAATCCACAAAAAAAATATTAATTGAATAGTCATAAGTGACAGTAGATAGGTAATTTTGTTTAATTGTTTTGTTATTGTTGAAGGATGATTATCCAACAATAAAGAAAAGTTTGTTTTATTTTCTACAGGGTCGATTTCATGGGATCTGTGATGGGAAATGTAGATTAACATAATTTTCAATTCTGATCAAATTTCTTTAATAACAAAAAAATCAAAGTTGTCCTAGACTTGAAATACATATGTAATTTTTTGTCCTGAACAACTTTCTTTAGTAACATTTTGTTGTATCTCTTACAGAAAAGGACTTTTGATAGTGTAAAAATAGTGTATTACAAAATTTCCAAGGCACACATTTATTTTCGAAACAAAAATTCTGTCACAAATTAGTTTCAAGCCAAATAGAGCTAGATCCCAGAAGCTCAAATTTCAAATCAAAAATTTTTTGCCTTTTATAAGTCCAGGGACATACTGTTCTAAAAAATATATATTGGATTACTCAGTGGTCAGCAGTAAAGGTTTCCAACTTGTAAGTAAAAGGTACCAAAGTTCGAATCAGAGAATCAAGTACTTGGGAAAAAATCATAACATATGAATTTGATTCAAGTGCATCTCAGGACTAAGCCTGATGACGGAAGCAGAGTCCGAAACATCACACTATAAAAGCAAAAACCGTGGAAATAGGCCGATCAATTCAACTAATAAGTACAAAAATAAATTAGAAACTTTTACTATACAAGAAATAGGTTTATTTAAATTAAAACACAAATTACTAAATAATTAGATACTACACATATTTGTCAATATCCTAAATTTAAAAATTAAGGAATGAAGCTTTTACTTTGTAACAGTGGCATAGCCAGGATTTTCACAAGGGGTTGTCCAAATATAAGAAGATTTATAATTGCAAAACATGTATATATATTTTAGCAAAAAAAAACAATATATAGTTATTTAAGATACCACTATTGATACTAATTGAATTTCTCAAACGTTTTAATTTTAATTGAGGTTTCATCCTAAGTGCTTTCTTAAGTGGCAGGGCAGCATATAAATATTTAGTTTAAAATTTAATATGGTGTTCAAGTTATTATAAGGTTTTTTTGGAGACATGTTTACAGAAGTGTTTCTATTCTTAAGAGGGATGTCTCGACTCTATGAACTTCCCCCTTGAATACGCCACTGCTTTTCCTGTTTAATTAGCAAGGTAATACATTGTATATTTATGCCTTACCAATGATGATTAAACAATAATCGTCATTGGGCCTTACCACTTTAGTTGGTAATGATAAACAATTAATAAAATACACACAAATTAAAATAAAATTATAAAATAATTTTCATGTTTTTTATATAAATAATTATAAAAAAAAGGACAAAAAGTGTACAGAGTTTATCTTATCTCTATTTACTTAGTATAAAAATAGGTGATAAATTTTACGGATCCCATACCAACAGGTATTTCACAAAATTTCAAAACAAAACATTACGGCCCTATATTGTTAGGTGGTGAATATGTTCCACTCAAGGGTGGATCTATAATAAATTTTTCATAATAAAGAACATAGCAGCACCAACTACTAATTCTCCTAAACTAACAAGTAAGATAATAGCCCACGCTGGAATAGCCGCTGACTCTGGAATAAAACTTTTATATACAAAATAAAACGTTTGAGTTAACTCACTGTAATATTTCCTTGTTATAGTTTTACGACCTCTCAAAATTTTTCGTCGCCCATCAACTTCTTGCATCAAACACGCAATTACCACTAAAATGCAATAAATTAGAAAAATAAAACTTATTAAGAAATAAAAACTTACTCAAAACTATGGCAATATAAACTAAACGTTTAAAGCACGACATGATTGCTTTTCTAAATTGCTTAATACAACCTACATTAAAAACAACAGTGAGTTATCATTGAGATAACTTATCAGTGTTTGCATTGTGAATAGGTATTTGGATCATTCAATTAATAGGAATTTCTTAAAAAAAATTTATTACTAACAATATTATCTATACATCCCACCCAATTGTACGTTCTACAGCCATTTTCCATCGTCCATATTTAACATCACGTTCATCATCACTTATAACTGGATTCCACTCTTGTCTTTCCATTTGAATGACATTTTTCAAATCCCATACTCCAACTGCCGCACCTGCCATCATTGCAACACCTAACGCTGTACTCTCAGCCATCATTGGTTTTACCACCGATATACCAGTTAAATTTGATTGTAATTGCATTAAATATGGATTTGTAGTCATTCCACCATCAACACGTAATTTTTTTACACTTGTACCATAATCTTTATTCATCGCCTCGAGAATATCTCTTGTTTGAAAACAAACTGCTTCTAGTGTAGCTTTTACAAGATGACTAGTTTCTGTATCTTCTGTTATTCCAATTATTACTCTAAAACGGAGATCGTATATTAAAATTATGCAATAATGAAATTATTTTGTCATTTTTACAAATTAATCGTGAAAGAACTAAAATCCAGAGTAAAAGTATAATTATAAATGAAGACTAAATATACACTACTTGTAATATAAATGTTTCGGGAATGGAAATACTTCCTCTAGGATTAAAAAAATAACAAAAAGGTGAATTGACTTTCTCTCTTACCAATATTTGCAAAAAAAAATCGGAATTTATGTCAACTTACCCCGAGCACTTTTTTGCCAATAAGGCGCATATAAACCGCTAAATGCTGGTACAAAGTATAAATCAGCACCATTCGTAGAATCAGCCTCTTCAGCAATTTTCTGAATCTCCTGAAAATCCGATAACATTGACATATTATCCCTCAACCAAGATAACGCAGCCCCAGCTACTGCAACTGACCCTTCTAATGCGTATACTGGACGCTCATTTGGTCCAGCTTGATATGCAACTGTAGTTAAAAGTCCATGAGCACTGTTTATCCTTCTTAGACCAGTGTTATACAACAAAAAGCATCCAGTACCATATGTTGCTTTTACCTACAAAGTAAAACTGCATTACTTTACTATAATTACATCAGTTAATCCATTAATAAATGAGTTTGTCAGATAAGATCAAAGCTTCTTCAAATCACAGCTCAAAAGCAACAAATGGCTCTCAAAAGCTCACCTCGGGATTACATCATTTTGGATTAAAAAAAAAAGTTTTGATATTATTTTTACCTCTCCATGTTTAAGACATTGTTGTCCAACAAGTGCAGACTGCTGATCGCCCAAACATCCTGCTATCGGAATCCCTGCTAAAGAGCTATTAACAACATGTCCATATACTTCAGAGCTTGATTTAATTGTAGGTAAAATATTAGAAGGTAAATCAAAAAAATGTAGTAAAACAGAATCCCAACTCAAAGTATCCAAGTTCATTAACATAGTACGTGAAGCATTCGTAACATCGGTAACATGAACTCCTCCATTTTTTCCACCAGTTAAATTCCATATAAGCCAAGAATCAACATTACCAAATAAGCATCGCCCTTCTTTAATTGCCTTTCTCACACCGGGAACGTTTTCTTGCAACCATTTTAATTTAAGTGCACTAAAGTATGGTGAAAGTGGTAGCCCACATAGTGGTTTTAAATAATCCTTGTTTTTTGTATTATTAGGCACAGTTTCAAGCAAATGATCGACAGTTGATGCTGTTCGCATATCAAGCCACACTATCGAATTATACAAAGGCAACCCTGTTATTTTATCCCAGACGATTGTGGACTCACGTTGATTCGTTATACCAATTGCAACAATATCCTTAATGCTACCACCAAGTTTTTCTAATTTTCTAACAGTTTCTTCAATACATGTTGTTACTACTTTTAATATACGCAGAGGATCTTGCTCGACCCACCCTTCTTGTGGATAGATTTGAGGCAATTCTAGCTGATGTGAAGCAACAACTTCGGCTGTGCCACATTTGAAAAGAATAAAACGCGCACTTGATGTACCTTCATCTAAAGCACCAATTAAAGGTTTTAAATTGTTAGGCATAATAGAATAATTAAAGAAAATGTGTGTATAACATAACCACAATTATCTGAACTGCTTAATATAACCTACATTAAAAACAAGGGTGAGTTATCACTGAGATAACTTATCAGTACTTGCGTTGTGAATACGTATTTGAAACATTTTAATACGAATTTCTTAAAAAAAATGTATTTCATTCCACCCGACTTGTACGCTTTACGGTCATCTTCCATCGTCCATATTCGGTTATAATTGGATTCCAGTCTTCCTGTATGGTGATTTTAAAAAGATTTACCCAGCTAGTGTAGTTGGGTCACTCATGACCCATTCATAGATAAAAAATGACCCAATCAAAGTTGGAATAACCTGATAACGATTTTATTTTTCTCATATAAACAATTATTTTTATAGTTATCTAACAATTATAAAGGATTTTATGGTTTTGTTATGAACGATTTATTTATTTTTTTTTTTTGGATAATTATGCAACCTCTTTCATAATAACTTTATTACAAAATAGGCAACATTTTAAAAACAAAAACAATAATCTATGTCAAACAGACATTTAAACTTCATGTCAGACAGAGGTTCATAGACATCAACATCAGAGTCTGATAAGACACTTAGAATATAAAGTACTTTATATTTTAAGGATAGACATCTAAATTCTAGATGCTAACTTAAAAAAATTAAAGGAAATGAAATAAGTGCTTTCTCATATACGTACGTATAAAGAGAAAGGTATGTAATCGGTTTTAATTTTCATTTAATTTCGTGGCCTCAACAAAACGAAAAACATATTTTTAGAAAAACAATTTCGTGTCATTGCGTGAGTGTGCTCCATATCTTTGAAACATTAAAGTTATCGACAAAAAAGCAGTTTTTAGAAAAAAAATTTAGAATCTATGTGTGCGGGATATCTTTTGAACCATTAAAGCTATCGATATGAAATTTGGTACAAAAATTATTTGCCATAAAATCTAGGTTAGGTTCGTTAATGAGCAAAATCCAGCCAGTGGCGGGGCATTTTTAGGGGATCAGAAATCTAAAAAAATTCATTGCTTCAAATTTTAAAAAGTTACATAATTAAAATACAAACTAATACTTTTTTTTATATAATTTCAAAATAAAAAAACGCTGCAAATTTTATCAATACTTCCACATTAAAAATTTAAATTATGCTGTCAAAATGATATTTACAGAAAAATACGCTTACATTTTGTTTTAATTACGTAAAATGATCAGTCAAATTCAGATGAATTAAAAAAAAAAGTGGAAATGAAAAGTTTTCAATTGTAAATTCGGTTATACTTGTCATCTGTCTACTTGACAATACCCATCAAAATATTTCGATCAATGGCATTTAATGTATACCAACTTAAATGCCATAAATATGGAATGGAAAAATTAATATTACCGTATTGCCAAAACCTGGTTGTGTTTCTGCCTAGACTATTAACACTTCTGATAGAGAAGAATGGAGCTATGATTAAGTGAAGTTGTTAAATTTGTTACTAAATTCTAAAATATAATTTGTCCAAATTTATTTTTTCTGACATACCGTCAAAATATTTTAACCTCTTTTGATAAATCTTATTCACACTAAGTTCGAGATATTAGCAAAAAAAAACCATAAATTTTAAAAATCGTTTTTTGTAAATAACTATTAACGTAAAAAAATTACAAGAATTCTTTTCGATCAGAAATTTGATTTTCTATATAATGCCAAAATTTAAAAAAAATCGTGTGGACGGGTACCAAAATCAATTTTTTTGTAAATATTTCGAAAATGACAAAATTTTCGAAAAAATTGCAAAAACACTTTTTGTGAGAAATTTTATTTCCTATCTAATGGTATTTTCACTTTTTGAATATGTTAAGTAGTTCCGGAGATATTTAGGAAAAACCTGTTTTTTAAAGTGACGGTTTTTTGCTAATATATTGTAAACCGTTTGTTGTACAGAAAAATTATAGGGATAAAAAATACCCACAATTACATTACTAACTACATGTTAAAAGTAAAAAAATATAAAAAAATAAAAATTTGCAAAAGGGGTACTTATCCCCCAATTTTACCCCTTTCCTCATATTTCATTGACCCCAAAAACAATCAGTCGCTTTGAGCAAATAAAAATTTTTGAAAATTTTTTTAGGGATACAGCACTTCCCATCGGTTGGATGTGGAAATAAAATATATAACCAGTGGCGCACGGTTTTTAGGGTGCAAAATTGTGCATTTTTTAATTTATCAACCGATTTTTTTGAAAATCGAGCTTTGGGGGTTTTTAAGATCCCTAAGAATAAATCATTTGTCAAAATTAAAAAATTCAAAATTGGTATTCAAAATGGGGGATTATCGTGTTTATTTAATTTATCAACGGATTTTTTTGAAAGTCGAGTATTAGGGGTTTTTAAGACCGCTAAGTGTAAATCATTTGTCAAAATTAAAAAATTCAAAATGGTGGATCAAAAATGGAGAATATCGTATTTAAAATCCGATATGACTAAAATTCAGGTATTGTGGGTTAATAATCAATTTTGCAACTTTGTTAATTTGTAAAACATTATCTAAATAAAAAACTTTTAAAAACTGCCAGTGGCGCACCGTTTTTAGGGTGCAAAATTTGTTTGAAGGTTGGGTATTGGGGGTTTTTAAGATCGCTAAGAATAAATCATTTGTCAAAATTAAAAAAATTCAAAATGGCAGATCAAAAAAGGGGAATTATCGTGTTTAAAAACCAATATCACAAATTCAGGCTTTGAAGTTATTTATTTATATATATGAGAAAGCATTATTGCAGAAACAAAAACAATAATCCTGACATTAACTAGACTGGGAACTGATAAAACAAAGTTCAATAAAGCCGAAAGCGACCTTAAATAATTATTACTAGAATTAAAAAACCAAGCTGTTCAAGAACATCTTAGTACGTTATCAACTTCAGAAGCAAATAACTATTCATTATGCAAAGCAATAAAAATAATCAACCACAGCAGGCCATACCACCAATCAAAGAAAAGAACGAGATCTGGGCCAGAAGTAAAAATGAAATGGCAAACGCATTTGCTGATCACCTGTCGAATGTTTTCAAACCACTCCCCTCAGTCATCACGTGAAGAGGAGGATGAGATAAAACAGTACCTAGAAGTACCCTATCAAATGGACTTACCTATAAAGGATAATAAGTATAGAGAATTCGAATGTGCAATCCAAATAGGGACTAACCCTAAAAAGGCCGCAGGCATCGACCTAGTTACGGGAAAAACATTACGCGAACTAATAGAAATAAAGGCCATATTGCAAATATTCAATGCAATAATTAGACTTAGTTACTTTCCACTTTTTTGGAAAATATAACAAATAGTTATGATACCTAAACCCAGAAAAAAGTAGAAGAGCTAACTTCTTACAGACCCATAAGTATATTACCAGTGCTTTCCAAGGTTTCTGAAAATGTTCTGTTAAAACACATTAAACTAGTACTGGAATAAAAGAAATTAATCCCCGATCACCAATTTGGTTTCAAGAATGGCCATGGAACAGTAGAGCAAATTCGTCGTGTAGTAAAATAAACCAGCAACGATCTAGACGCATATAGATACTGTTCAGCGGCCTTTCTTGATATACGACAGGAGTAGTAATGGGGCACTTCTCGCCACTATTTTGTTTGTTTGATGTCATTTGACCTTGGGGCTTCTCACACCCCTCTTGTCTCTCTCGCCTATTTCGTCCCTCTCCTCTCTCTCGCCTCACACACGGGCACAGACACAAAGAGCCACAGGTGTAAACACAGACACAAACGTCGAAAACACGAACACACGCTAACGGGAAAATATGCAAACACGCAACCACGCTAACGCGAAAACATGCAACCACGCAAACGCGAAAACATGCAAACACGAAAACATGCTAACGCAAAAACGAATACGCGAAAACATTCAAACACGAAAACACGCAAACGCGAAGACATGCAAACACGAAAACATGCTAACGTGAAAACACGAAAACATTCTAATGCGAAAACACGCAAACATGCTAACGCGAAAACACGCCAACGCGAAAACACAAAAAAACGCTAACGCGAAAACATGAAGACACGCTAACTTGAAAACACGCAAACATTCTAACGCAAAAACACGCTAACGGGTAAACATGCAAGCACGAAAACACGCTAAACAGGGTAAACATAGACGCGGTTACAGCTATTGCTCAGCGTGCAAGAACCAAAAACCTATTGGGCATTTTTGTTATATGTCCGTTAACAAGGTTCGAGGTGACACTAGTGAAGATACAACATCTATGTTCATCTTTTACGATTTGGAATGCATGCAAAAGAAGGCGTGTGAGGGGGCGAATGAACGATTTCTGCATGAGCCCAACCTATGTGTGGCTGCGATTGTTTGCTCTGTTTGTATCCAATACATCGACAATTTGGATGAGCGATGTCCCATGTATAGCGAAAGAGTGCACATTTTCAGGGAAGGCCCGTTGAATCGTTTCTGTATCGCGATAGAGAGACGACAGAGGTGTGAGAAACGAGAGAACCAGGTGAGAGAGAGACGTGTACGATCAACCTCTATTACGGAAAACATTCGATACTTTAAAAATATACCACTAGGTGGCGCCACAAACTCAAATCCCACAACTAGGGGGCCACGATCGGAGGGCTCAGACCCTAACACAAGTTCCAATACGTCTTACAAGTTAGCATTAGGATCCCCTTATCAGCATATTATTTCCAGCCAATGGAGGCCGCGAAGACCCGAGAGCAAGCTCCTACTCCTGTCTTACAAGTTCGCATTAGAGTCCCTTATTACACAATGTCAAATTTCCCGCTGAACAGATTTTGGTTCTGACCTTGGCTAGCCCAAGGTCAACTCCAAGGGCAAGCCCTAGGCCAACTTTCTTGTGAAATATCAAGATCCATATGCGGACCTACAACCTATATCATCAGGTGTTCCGCAGGGAAGTGTACTTGGCCTAGTTTTGTATTTAACATGTGCAGCAGACCTCCCAAAGACCAGATTGACGACCGTAGCCACATTGGTGGATAATACCGCCGTATTGAACTGTCCGCCGGTATACGTCAACGGGAAACAACTGAGGCATTTCGATAATGCAAAATATCTTGGGCTACACATAGATCGTAGACTAACATGGCAAAAGCACCTATTTATAAAAGGAAAACAGCTAGGAATCACACTGAGGCGTCATTACTCGATGATCAGAAGAAAATCACAACTAACGTTAGACAATAAGCTGTTAATTTATAAAGTAATTATAATACCTATCTGGACGTACAGGATCCAGCTCTGGGGAACTACCAGCAACATCAAAATAATCCAGAGATATCAGAATAAGGTGATGCGTGCGTTAGTGAATTCCCCGTGGTATGTGCCCACCTTGTTATATAAAGAGATTTGTTCCTGCCAACAGTTAAACAAGAAATTAAAAGATTCTGTGTGAAATACTGTGACTGAGTAAAGGTACATCCTAATAAATTAGTGAATAAACTAATGGGCAAAACATATAAACTGTGACTTTTAACTATAAATTTAAATCGCCAGACTTGTCAGATAGGTTTAATTAACTTAATCCAGTTATTGTAAGTTTTTGTTATGAACTTTGATGACGCAGTTGGTTAGCGCGGTACTCTACCAAAGTACAGGTCGTAGGTTCAAATCCTACTCGAGGTAAACTTTTATTTATGTATTTAATAAAATTAACAATTTTAATTTAATCCAGTGTTTAATTATAAGTAAAAATATACAAATAAGCATAGACTAAGAAACTATATAGCCCCAGAGGTGAGCGACAAAAAATGCAACCAGTTTCGAAAAGCTCATTTTCTTACATTATGTTACATTTGATGTATAGAGAAGTAGTCTGCCGTCAGTCTGCCTGTTTCGTTAGCTTTTAGCGTCGGCGCGGATCCAACTTTGTAAAAAAATTATATATGTCGCAACTACTTCCTAACATCTGAAAATTGATTTGAGAGCAGTATACTGATTGAAAAATTGTTTTAGCATAGTCAGTCTCAAAAATTTTGTAACTGGGCGCATCAGCAGTACTTTTAACTTGTGAAAAATCTATATACCATGAAAGTACTTTCTAAAATATAAAATTTGGTAAACAAGTAGAAAACATTGTTATTATCGAAAAAAAGTAATCAGTCCGAATTTCAGTGCAACAAACGCCGTCAGCAACTGATAGAAGAGCGCTCCGTGCGCCTCCTTTTATAGCACGCGAGAAATTGTATTTTTATGTAATCTTGAAATATTTTGAATTAAATAAGTTATTTGAAATATGCATTTAAAAGACGAAAGAAACATTCCAGTCTCCTATAGTTCCTTATATTATTATTATAGACCCGTTATTTTAAAATAAAAGCAAGTATATTGTCAACGAACGTCACAGGCATTGCAGTCCTCGCCTTATATACATGAATATAATTCATGTTCGTTCTCTTTCTTTCAAACAGCAGATGTTTTTGGAGAGTATCTGTTTGTATACAAAGTCGGTTGAGATCAGTATTTTCGTCATCAGAGTAGTTCTATAAAAGTGTATAAACGAAAATGGAAGGAAGTTCTCGCCCTGTGTGTGTGATTTGTTTAAAAAAGAAAGGTGGAGTTAAATTATTTGAAGAGCAAACTCTTGCTACGTGCAAAAATATATTGAACATCCGAAAGAGTTTTAATTTGAACTACAATAGTGTTAACTTGCCATCGACTACAAATGCGCAACAAGGTTATCATTTGCCTTGTTATCATCGATTCACGGCTTTAAGTAAAAAGCACAGGGAGGAACTTAAGAAATGAACTGCTCCAGAATCAAGGTAAGATCTGTTATATTACTCTAACAAGAGTGAATAATACCTCTCCATCTGTGTGTATGAAACAAAAATAGAGAGAGAGAGAGAAAGAGAGAGAGAGAGAGAGAGAGCGAAAGAGCAAGAAAATATAAAAGCGGGAAGCAAACTGCGTTCTTCTAAACTGTCTTTAAAATTTGAATTATAATACGTTATGAATATTGATTCTCACTGTTTAATAATTGAGTTGTGTTATTAACTCACTAAATTATTAATTCATTAACAGTGATTCCAATGTCAAATGAGCCACTGAGCCAACAACAATGTGAACCATCATGCTCCAAAATAATTTAAGACATTCATTTAAGTAAAATAATTATTTAATCAATAATTTCGTTCGGTGACGTAACAATTTTCCCGCACTAAATAAATTTTTCACATTTGCATTAATTTATACCGCATCATAAATATAACAATTAGAGATTTTTTATATGTGAATTTTTTAATAAAAAATTACTGTCATTTATGTGTGTTAAATTAAAAATATGAAAATGAAAATGTTTTGACTTTTTCACAGGGATGAGTTATCGAACCAGCCACTGCCTGAACAGTCGGGCTCCGAAGCGAGGTATAGCACATTTACATATTCAAATTAATTAATAATTATTTGACATTGTGATAATTTATCTCGTCCAATAAAATTTATATTTTGCAGCGATGAAGAAAGTGATATTGATGGAGATGAACCGCTCTGCTTTTTTTGCAATAAAGCACACAAAATGGTTAAACGGCGGTATGTGCCATTGCACTCATCTGATTATAGTATTGCGGATGTCATCATACAATACGCAACAGACAGTGACAATGAGAACGTACTCAATAAAGTTTTGAATTTTAAAAAATCAGGACGTTCAATATTTTACCACAGGATTTGTTTGGTAAATTGGGAAGACGAATGCAAGCGTAAAGCTGCTTCTCAATTTCACCTGGAACGAAAAGCACACAAACTTGCTTACGAAGAAGTCTGTGCATTCGTCAAGGATAATATCATTTAAAAAAAAATGTTTTTTTATTAAGTTGCTGACAAAAATATATGTCGAGCGATTGTCAATGGAATATAAGTTATCCTTGGATTTAGAGCCTAACAATTTTCGTTCCAGTTATCTTGAAAAAAAATTATTGGAAACTTTTAAATCTCAAATTCAACTATTTATGCTTAGAAAGCAAACGTTGCTTCTGCTGATATAATGTTATCGGATAGTGACTACGATACTATAAGAAACGCAGATGTTGTACAGGAAGCAGCATTAATTTTGAGAGCAGAGATAAACAAAATAAATCCAAATAAACTGCCTGACAATCTTACAGTGCAAAATTTACTTGACGGAGAATGCAAAGTACCTAAAAGCTGTCCGATTTTTATTCAACTTTGCTGAGCGGTATTGCTACATGGCGACAAAATACAATCCAGCGGAAAAGATTAGTGTCCTCTTTTCTCAAGATATAATATACGCAGTACCTAATGGACGTATTAAGACTTCCAAGCACATTACACTTGCTATGGCCTTGAAAAGTTTAACAAGTAGCCGAAAAGTTATTAATATCGTTAATAAATTTGGTCACTGTTGTAGTTATACGATTACAGAAGAACTGGAAACCGAAGCAACTTATAACGCAACTTCACGTTCCCAAATCTGCCAAGAAGACATAGTACGGAAACCAAATTTGTGCACAGGAGTTGCATTCAATAATTTTGATAGATTCGTGGACACTCTTATTGGTAAAGATACACTTCATGACACAGTCGGCATTATATTTCAGAATATTGTACCAAATATTGAAAACGAGTGCAGTGATGAAGCAGCGGAAGCCAGTGGTAGGAAAAGAAGACGAACTTTCGAGGCGATCACTACCAACTTAGATCCGTACCTTAAACGACCAAGACTATTACAAGCTTTGCAACCATTATCTGCTGAAATGAGTATTGAACCAAGCAGTTTAAAAAAACAACGAAGAATAAATCATATATGGATGGTGTCGCACGCCCTTGGGATACCAAAACTCCTATGTGGCTGGGTTTCAACAGTAAGATATTTCTAGACGAATCCATCATGCAACGTATATCGTATCTAACAACAATTAACTTATCACCAACTAACAATGCTGTTGTGAAAGAGACCATGGTTCAAGCTCATAAAATTGCAGCAGAATGCAATGATACTTACATTCAAGTGACTTATGATTTGGCGATTGCGAAAATAGCTCTACAAATTCAATCCCAATCAGATGAATTTAAAAATATTTTCATACGCGTTGGCGGGTTTCATGTGATGAGGGCATTTTTAAAGCTATCGGAAAATTTATTGACAATTGCGGTATATCAAATATTATGATTGATACAGAATTAATAGCACATGGTTCTATTAACGGTTTCCTCACTGGTAAACATTTCAACAGATGCAAACGTCTTCATCCTATTCTCAGTTTAGCATATTCGATCTTGCACTTTCGACTATTTTTAAATACCAATAATATTGAAATAACTCCGGATATAAAAGATTATATTATTAAATATAATAATACAAAATCTGCATCTTCCGTTGTTGAGTATGAGCCACTCTTACACATTATTATAGAATATGAATATTATTTAAAGCAAACAATTGACGGTCAACACGGAAAAACTGCTCAATATTACATGATTTATGTAAATCTAGTAAATTATTATTTAATATTCAATGCCAGTATTCGAACTACAGACTTTACTCTGTTTAAACATATATTACAGAACATATGTAATTTATTTTTTGCGCTTAATCAGCCAAATTATGCTAGATGGCTAGTTCGATATCATAATAATTTGTGCTATGTTGACGAAACGCATCCAGGTCTACGCCAGTTATTCAAGGAAGGCTCTTTTAGAATTAAGAGGACCGACAAACCATTTTCGAGGCAGCCAATCGATCTGACATTGGAGCAAACGATCAAGCAGACGCAGCGAATATGCTCACTGGCGTATTACACTTCACAAACTCCACTGCCGCTCGCCAAAGGTGGTGCAAGAGTCATAGCATACGATCGACTATAATCTCTCACGTTATGCAGCAAGCGATTCTATCAACAAATCAAGACATAACTACAGATTTAGAGAAAAGTAAAATGGAGAAAAGTAGCATACACCTTACTAATTTTATCAATGGAATTATGCAAAATATAAATCCATTCGATGAAAATATTAATAAACAATTACTTTTCAACATTTCAAATGGACAAGCTGCAAGAGCAGATATAGAAGAGTTTCTACTGAGCATAGAAAAATGTGGTCAACGATTACGAGAATCATTTATCACAGAATGTGAAGAAGATTCAAATCGATTTGAAAAGCCAATAATAAAAAATAAAATATTAACATTTACAGACGCATTAAAAAAGAAAAAAGTCTGTGTAAATGGCAAAGTACAGGAGCTGCGTTTACAGCGCGATTTATTTGTACGCCTGCTTGCAGTTTCTTTGGATCAACAAATTGATCTGGAAAAGGTGTTCACGTTTCCGCTCACGCCTGCGCCCTTCTCCTTATGTCATTTCGACGGCACTATGTGTAAAACTGACAAATCGGTTTTATTGAAATGTTTGGAGAACGAAGTGATCGACGGTAATAATGAGCTTCCATCTGGTATAGATATTACAGTGATAGATGGATTTTTTTTCTACATTTATTGAGGGATATACCATTAACGTTTGGATTTATATCTAAACAAATTTTACAAGCTATCGTAAGACAAAAGGGTCTATATATTTCAATAGTTTTCGACAAATATACATCGCCTTCTATCAAAGATAACGAGCATACTCTTCGAGACACAAGTGAAAAACAGGATTATTACATAACCGGTGAAGAGCAAACACGTCCTGCAGATTTCAATAAAGAATTAAAAAACATAAAGTTCAAGGAAGCTCTTGTGAGATTTTTGATTCAAGATTGGGAAAAGGTTGAAATAGCACCCTTTTGCTGTAATAAAATAGTATATTTAAATTTCAATTATTGTTATAAATATACTGTTGAAAACGGCGCGGTTATAAAGAGCGTGGTAGATGTTTTTTCATGCCCTTCACATGAAGAAGCAGATACAAAGATTGTACAACAAATTTGTAATTTGGATTTTGCTGTTAAGTCTGTATTAAGTGCTTTGATACAGATATATTGATAATAATGCTCGGGAATATGAACAACTTAAAGAGCGATGTGAAGATTTGGATGGAAGTTGGCGTCGGTAATGCATTACGATGTATCGATGTCACTGAAATCCATAAAACATTGGGACAACCGATTTGTACAGCTCTTCCGGCTCTGCACGGTTCAGTGGCTGCGATCAAAATCCTGCCTTTTTAGAAAAGGAAAAATCGTCCATATAATCTTCTGGTTCAGTCTAGCGTCTTCCAAACAGCCTTCGCCAATTTAAGTGCATTAATGAAGATAATAGTTCAGATGTGATTGAAAAAATTGAGGAATTCGTCTGCCGATTATACAGTCAGAAAAAATTAAAACTGTCAATGAAGCTCGTTTCTCAATTTTTTCGAAATCGTATACATTTAAAGATAACGACCAAACCTTTCAAATTCATGCGAAGAGTTACGATGCATCAAGTCTTCCACCCTGTCGATCGGAACTTATTAAACATATCTATCGGAGTGCATTCATATCTGGTATATGGGCCAATGCACACCAAAAGTACCAACCACGAAAGAGGCTATAGAAAATGGTTGGCAGGAAATAGAAGGGCGATATGAGTTCGACTGGTTTGAAGGGCAACAAGTTCCAACATTTGTGATGTAGTCATCCAGACAAATGATGCTTCAGGTAATAAATTATACGTTGCAAGCACGTTTAGAACAATTGTTCAATGATTTACAAACTAAACATATTACACTTCTATTAATTTGCAGATGCCGAGTTGTCAGATTTAACTGATATCGAAGATGATGATGAAATCTACAACTGCAGCAGTGATTCTGATTGAAACAATAATTTTTATTTGTTTTTTTACATGTAAAATCTTAAAATAATTTATTAAAATATATTCTGTTCACATTTTTCTTTCCATTGTATTAATTTTATTATTTAATACAATATAAAAACAAAAATATTAAAAAAAATATAAATAATACATATTAATAATAAATATAAATAATTAAAATATTAAAATAAACCCTTTCTATATTCTATTACTTAATAAACTCTCTCTATATTTTATAGCTTAATAAACCCTTTCTACATTGAGCGCGGTATATAAAAAAGAGGCGCACGGCGCGCTCTTCTATCAGTTGATGACAGCGTTTGTTGCACTGAAATTCGGACTGACTACTTTTTTTTCGATAATAACAATGTTTTCTACTTGTTTACCAAATTTTATATTTTAGAAAGTACTTTCATGGTATATAGATTTTTCACAAGTTAAAAGTACTGCTGATGCGCCCAGTTACAAAATTTTTGAGACTGACTATGCTAAAACAATTTTTCAATCAGTATACTGCTCGCAAATCATTTTTCAGATGTTAGGAAGTAGTTGCGACATATATAATTTTTTTACAAAGTTGGATCCGCGCCGACGCTAAAAGCTAACGAAACAGGCAGACTGACGGCAGACTACTTCTCTATACATCAAATGTAACATAATGTAAGAAAATGAGCCTTTCGAAACTGGTTGCATTTTTTTGTCGCTCGCCTCCCGGCTAATAGGAGTGTTCACTGGAACGCTCCCTTCAGGTCAATTGTGTATCACAAAACGAACATATTGTCTTAACAAGATTGTTTAATAAACGGAGATTAAAAAAAAAATCTCAGAATGACGTTCAAAACTTCATGTCATATAGAGATTAATAGACATAAAATACATGTTCAGTTAAAAAAATATCCAAAGTCGCCTGCTTCTATAAGATATCAATAATACAGTAACTATTTTCGTTCATAATTAATTTTTATTTAGCTTGCGTTACATTAATCAACTTTATAAAGAAAAGTTACGAAAAATTAAATTTTCTTTAAAAAATATGTATAACTTTTTCTTATAAAATGTCCGTTGGAAGGAAAAAATGAGTTTAGAAAATGAAAAGCTTTATTATTTGACAAAATAAAACAAATATTTGGTAAAATATGACAAAACTAACAACAAATTAAACCAATAACTCCTACGAAACAAAAAACATTTCAACCTTCATCGGTGTAGCAATATTACCAAAGTTAAATATATCTCGAGAGTTAATCTGTTTTACCTTGAAGGCCTTAAAAAACACAGTTTTATCAATACTTCTTAAAAATTTTATTATGACGCCTTTTGGTTTATTTGGAGCTTTGCGGTTGCTTCTAAGTGGATGTACATCAATTGTGCCTTGACCCACCTTAAAATGTAATTTAGTCATGAATAAAACGATTTTTCATTCACGCCAAAATTTCTTATTCCATTTTTTACATATTAATCATAATATAACTAAAATCCAGAGTAAAAATGTAATTACAAATGAAGTCTAAATGTACACTACTTGTAACAGCTGTTTCGGGAATGTAAATCCTTCCACTAGCATTAAAATATATAAAAAAAAAGTGAATGATAAGATAAGATAATATTTATTGACTGATAACTGTACAGTTGTAGTAAAAAAAATTCACACAGTAAAAATAATAATTATACATATGTAGTCAGTATTATAGTGTTTAAAATGGGAAATATAATGAATGTAACAATATTTACACATACATACACAGATAACGCAATATCCTTAGAATATAAAATATTCTAAGCACAATAGCAGTCATCAAGGATGCAACTGCTTAATTTTAATAATATAACTAACAATTTTAATTAATGATGAACGAAATCAGTGCTTAAAAACTCTATCGTTATAAAATACAAATTTATTTAAAATATTTTTTATTGTACGGCGATATTCATTGCATGACGATATAGATCTAATGTCTAGCAGTAAATGATTATATAGAATTGGAGCGATATGCAAATATACGATTTACTAAAACAATTATTGTTGTTCAATCTGCCCCTTATTCTATCCTTTTGTTTTGTATCAAAGCCGTAGTACTCGCAGTTAAGGTGAAAAAGGCTCAGGTTTTTTTTAACCTAGAGTATGCTTTGGAGAATGAACATATTAATAACTGTTGAGATACTCAAGTCTAAAAACTGAGACTGACATGACGCTCTGTTTGGTAAATTCGCTATTATTCTTATTGCACGTTTGCGACTGACACGACGCTCTGTTTGGTAAATTTGCTATTATTCTTATTGCCCTTGTTGTATTTTAAGTACATCTTGCACATATGAGTATATCTCCAAAGTATTAATCCGTAACTTATATGTGACTCCATTACAGAAAAATGTATCACTTGCATAATGGTTTTTGTAACATAAGGTTTCATTTTGCATAAGGCAAATAATCCTTTATTTTAGGTTTTAGTTGTGCACAGTGGTGCAACCAGTTCAAGTTTTTGTCTAAATGCATTCCTATTATTCCATTACTTTCTGACAATAAATTTAAGAAGGCTATTTGGGCTGTTACATGTGACCCTTTTGTTATTAAAAATAATGCAGCTAGTTTTATCCATGTTTAAAGATAGCTTATTATTATGAAACCAATTCTCTGTTTTTTCACAGTTTTGCTAATTTTATTGTGGAGATTTATTAAACTGTTAGATTTTAGAACTATGCTTGTGTCATCTGTGGATACTGTAACATTAGTGCTGTCTGAGGTAATATTTGTTGGTAGGTCGTTGATAAAAATTAGGCAAAACAGGGGTCCAAGTATAGGCCCTTGAGGAATGCCGCTTTGACTTTTCTGCATAGTTGATCTGTACGTTTAATAATATTGTTGCTGCTATAATGTATTTCAACATTTCCTCGAGGTAGGATTGAAGTAACTGCAAAGCTACTCTGCAGAAACCATATTGCTCAAGCTTATTTAACAGTATTTTCCTATCTACAATAGCCAAGGCTTTAGCTAAATCCATCATTAAACAGGCTACGTTATATTTATTATTTGTATTTGTTATAACATTAAACACAATATTTTGAATTGCAGTTTGAATAGATTTCTAAACAAAAATGCTGGTATAAAGTATAAATCAGCTTCGTTCGTAGAATCATCCACTACAGCTATTTTCTGAACCTCCTTAAAATCCGATAACATTGACATGTTATCCCTCAACCGAAAGAACACACCCTCAGCTACTACAACTGAAACTTCTAATGCATATACTGCTTGCATTTTAGGTCCAGCCTGTGTTATACAACAAAAGGCATCCAGTAGCATATGTTCTACCTTTACCTACAAAGTAAAACTACATTACTTTACTATAATTACATAAGTGAATTTATTAATAAAAGAATATGTCAGATAAGATCAAAGCTTCTTAAAATCACAGCTCGAAAGCAACAAGTGGCTCTCAAAAGCTCACCTCGAAAATGCATCATTTTGGATTAAAAAAAAGATTTGATATTATTCTTACCTCCCCATGGTTAACACATTGTTGTCTGACAAGTGCAGACTGCTGATCGCCCAAACATCCTGCCATCGGAACTCCTTCTAAAGTGTTATTAATGATATGTTCATTGCCTTCAGAGCTCAATTTAACTGTATTAAAATATTAGAAGGTAAATAAAAAAAAATGTAACAAAACAGAATCCCAATTCAAAGTATCCAAGTTCATTAACATAGAACGTGAAGCATTTGTAACTTCGTAATATCGGTAACATGTTCTACCAGTTAAATTCCATATAAGCCAAGAATCAGAATTACCAAGCAAGCATCACTCTTCTTTAATTGCCTTTCTCACACTGAGAACGTTTTCGTGCAACCAAAGTACGGAGAAATGGTAGTCTTCATAACGGTTTTAAATAATCCTTATTTTTTGTTTTTTGTCGTTGGTTTCAAGCAATAGATCGACACTTCATGCTGTTCACATATCAAGCTACATATCAAATTATACAAAGATAACCTTGTTATTTTATACCAGATGAATGTGGATTCATGTTGATTTGTTATACCAATTGCAACAATATCCTTAGTGCTACCACCAAGTTTTCTAATTTTATTAACAGTTTCTTCAATACATGTCATTACTACTTTTAATATACGTAGAGGATATTGCTTGACCAGCCTTCTTTTGAAGGAGTAACTTCAGCTGTACCTCATTTGAACTCAATAAAACTTAATCTAAAGCACCAATTAACGGTTCTAATTTCTAAATTTTTAGGCATAATAGAACAATTAAAAAGAAAATGTAAAAAACATAACCTCAATTATCAATAATGGAATATTTTTATTTAAGTTTTTATAAAACCTAATCACAATAGATTAATTAATACTTACTGAAGTGAAAAAGAGGAATGTTATAGAATTCTGATGGTATTTAGCACTAGAATCGAAGCTCATGTCAATTATACATACCTATATTAAATAAATTTTCATTTTTAATTTTTATGATGACAAATACATCATTTTGAATGATTTAAAAGTGAAAATTACTGTTAGTAAAGGGTCTTATTCTACTAGTTGATAGTCTACCTCACCATTAAAATTATTACACAATATTCCTTGTAAAAGTTTTTGGTAATGATCAGGTAATTTTGTTTCTTCTGCTCCATTCACTATACTATTCTTATACGCTGCAGAAGGCTGACGCTCTGATGGTAATTCGTTTAACTTAAAATGTGTTGCTGGATTGTTAACTTGTTGATAAACATAACACTCTTTTGTGGTACCATTTAACATTAGATTCGCAAGAAATCGAAAGTATATGCCTTGATGCACACCTTCCTGACTGAAACATCATTTATACAAAGTTATTTAAAATTAGTACATACAAATCTAAATCGTGCAAATCGTTAGCATCTATTTCCCAAACAGCACCCCATACATCGTAACCATTATGAGGAACGATGGTAGCAGAACAGCCATGCCATCGTTTTGAATACCTGAAGAAATCAAGTCGATAGTCCTATTACAGCAATATTAATATCACATTTTGTGTTAGTAAGTTGAAGACTTACACTTAATTTTCCAGCTCCGACACGTACAGCACTTGGCACATTAATGTGTATTCGCTTTTCTAATAAATTACTGCCATAAGCAAAATATAAGTATCGTGTCGACATTGTAAAGATGTTAATTGTGGGATTATGTGTACTTAATACAATTATAGGAAGCAACTTATGTTAAAAGACCGGAATCACAAACTACAGGAATTGTAAGGTTATGTATTACTTATGAAAGGATCGCGTTTATTTTTTAGTAATACAATCGTACCCCTTTTATTATAAAAAATACTGTAATTAATTATCACATTCTAATCATGGAATTATGCCTACAAAATAATAAAGTATGCATTTATTCCATGGAAGGTAAAATAATAATAAAATATGGCAAATGTGTACAATTAAAATTTCAGATTGGAAGATACTGAGGCAAAAGCATCGAATAGTAGGTGAATTTTTAGGAGCTTCTCAAGCAGTACCCAGTAAGAAATTAAAAGCTTTCTGCTCTAAATAACGTTTTATGTTTATTAGCGCTACCAATCGGTTTATTACCAGAGGAAACCCTTTTATTACTAAAAAAGAACTTCATAAAAGTAGTTGTTTATCCAGATTTAAAAAACATCCCTTCAGGAGCTAGTCATGATGAATATAAACAATTACAAACAAATTTATTAAGGGCAGAACAAGAAATTTACAAGGAGAATCGTAAAGTCGATTTAATGCATATCATTGATACAATAGTGGATGGCAAAATGAAAAAAGGTGTAGATGTAACACGTGAATCTATATTACAAAAAGAATTAGATCGAGTGACTGTTACTATAGACACGATGATCTGGCCGATTCGTACAGATTCACTTAATTCTATCAAAGGTAAGTAATTCACACATTTGTACACTTCTTCAGCAATTTTCAGGAACAGCAATACCGGAATTGCTAAACCCAATTTTAGAACAGACTAGTCCAACAAAAACTGCAGTATTTATGGATCTATGGGAGAAGGGATATTATATAACTTCTGGGAAAAAGTTTGGTGGAGATTTCCTTGTGTACACAGGAGATCCGATTGCTTTCCATGCAATCTACATAATTCGATGTATAGAAGACACTCAGAAAGAGATGCATATGAGCGAGCTGGTGGCATTCGGTAGATTAGGATCATCTGTTAAGAAAAAGTCAATACTGGCTTCATTAAATAACACTACTGTTAATTATGTAACTATTAATTGGTTAGATATGTAAGTACAGTTATATTTGTTCAATTAACCTAAAATTTTGATGTTGCGGTTTTGGTAAAACATTAAAATATTTTTTATAAAATTGTGTATGTTCTCTGCCTGCATAATGTCGCTGTATCCAAGAGTGCTCCCAATTAGGATCAGTTTTTTCACAAGTTACTATAACCGTTCCTGGTATTTTAGCAAATAAAGTTCCATTGCGTCCCATTCCAACCTGAAATGTGATTATTACAAACATGTAAAATTTATGGAAAAACAGACATTTAAACCAGGATGAAATCTCAAAGTGCGTTGAGTAACTAACAATGTTCCTGACTCTACCCATTCACCATCTTGACGTTTCCATCCCCGATGTTTCTTAATGCCACTTTTTTTAGCTGTTCGTGTGCTACCACCAGTTTTTTTACTAGCCCATCGTACTACACCTACAAAAGACCGTTACTGCAAGCTGAATTGTGTTTAAGAACGTACTTGAAAAATAATTTGAGGGAGTTAAAAAACTTTTTAAACCAAACATTATTAGATTTTAAGGTTACGTAAAATTATTGAAAACATTGGTATTGGCAGACCCATCTACTGGCATGAACAGAGCTATTATAGGACAAGCGGTAAAAATATGATTTTTAAATCATTATTGCATTTTATTCCTATTTTATTAAAATGCTTATTTGTACTTATTTGATTGTAACTTATTAATTGCATATTAGGCCAGTCAAATAGTACACTAGATATCGTTAAAATCGGAAACTAAAGGCTAGTTATAATTTTTTAATATGTTGTTAGAACCACTACCAGTAGTGCATATCGAAGTTTACAGCTTCGAAAGACCTGTTGCTAACTTCGTAACACTCGAAAAACCGAGTAATTTTCGCATATTTTTTTGTTTTTTCGCTATATGTCCTAAAAATGCGTTTTTCTTAAAACGTGTTATTTGCGTTTTTAAAGTAGATTACATTTTCTAAAATTTGAGATCAGAACCAGCTCTGTAAGTACAATAGTTACCAAAATATAGCCCGCAAAAGATTGACAATTTTTCCAAAAAGTGAAATGTTAAGAGTTGGTCAACTTTCGACCCCTAAATCGGGGAAAATACTCATTTTACGGGTAAAGTCACAGGAGGAGATGTTGCAGCGAATGTAATTAGCTTTAATTTAAACACAGAACGACGTGTGTAGTCCCCATAGTTTCCTCACAATGCTAATAAATTAAAAAAAATGGGAAAACTGCATTTTTCGCAAATTTGCTCTGTTGCTCACGGCGGCGGTTTGAGGGTTATTTGACTAATAGTGTAATCATTTTAAATCAAAAGTTCTCCACTACCTTAAAAAACTCGTATAAGCATAAGATTTGATGTTTACATTGAATAATACTTCCGGAATAACACATTAAAAGTCGTCGAAAGAAAACTTGTGCTATGACCATCATATTGGAAAATGGCGCCCAAAAACCAGTTTGTTAGCCATAAAATGCAATATTTGGAAAAAAATTTGACAATTCGTTAAAAAACCAGTAATTTTTTTGTGAACGGTTTCATACCAATAACATGATTTTTCTCGTTGAATTCATATTTTCTGTGAATTTTTAAAAGTTACATAGCTGATGCTTTAGTTGCATATTTCGCTACCAAGCTAGGCTACCATAATAAACTCCTACTGAGTATAGTATTCATGGTTTGTTTTATTGTATTGATTTTCTCCACGCCTTCACTGAGTGTGACACCACCACAGCCCTTTTCGGGTATGAAAAGGTTAAACTGTGGAGTGCTATCCAGAAATACCCTCAAATCATCACCACAGCTGAAGTGTTCCTCCAACCTACTTCAATCCACCTCAGATGCCGAAGCGAAGTGGAGGGGACTACACTGAGGATACGCTCCAGAGCCTGTGCTATAATTTTTTTGTGAAAACAGCCGCCTCGGCTAAGGTTGACCGCGCCCGTTGGCCTCCAATAGAAGATGGTGCAACATTCCACCCCTACCGAACTTACCACCAAGTTTAGATGTGATTGAGGGTGGAAAAATGTGCCACTCAATGAAGAAGACATATCAGGGGCTCATTCAAATAACAATGATACACGAAGTGGCACTCCTCCCTTCAGAAATTTCTATCATGCGGGTGCAAGAAAGGGGTTTCCTTTCAAGCTACCCTCAAACCGTCATGAGAACTTAACAGAACAAATTTGCGAGAAATGCGGTTTTCCCATTTTTTAAATTTATTAGCATCGTGAGGAAGCTATCCGACCTACAGACGTCGTTTTGTGCTGAAATTAAAACTAATTATATTCGCTGCATCTCCTCTTATGATTTTACGCGTAAAATGAGTATTTTCCTCGATTGCGGGGTCCAAAGGTGAAAGTAAACATTTCACTTTTTTTGGAAAAATTGCCAAAGTTATAGTGAAAATAAAAAAAAAAAATGCGAAAATTGCGCGGATTTTCGAGTGCTACGAAGTTAGCACAGGTCTTTCGAAGCTGCAAACTTGAATATACACTACTGGTAGTGGTCCTAACAACATACTAAAAAATCAGAACTAGCTGTTAATTTATGACTTTATTGTATTATATGACTGGCCTATATTAATTGTTACTCCTGTTCAGGGTGTGATTCCTTTTCGTATCTGGGTCATAGTATTAGTAGGGTTAGATTGTTTCGTGTATTATATAGGGTGATCCAGATTTATTGAAATGGTCCACTTTCTTCAAAATAGCTATTCTCCGGGTATTACTGATTGGGCGGGAAATTCAAAATACAGCAAAATTTTAAATGACATAATTAGTCTGTATTTCTTGATTGTTGAACTACCTCCATCTTAATGTTATTATTAAAATGCTAATAAGTCAATGGAATGTTTTTATTTCAATTTAGTTTTAATTTGATGACGGAGACAGATTACAGTCTCCGAAAGCTCATAATAGGTGCTGAAAATGTGATCCATTTTTTCTCAGCATAAATTTACTCTACGTTTAATGTTCTCGAAGACGGCGTTCACTATGGCATTCTGTAACTCCTCAATATTAACATGACAGAAAATTGCCCCTATAGTCCTGTTAATATTAAATTTAAATCTTTTATAGTAATAGTTATTCTAATAGCAATAATTGTATGGGGATTAATAGCATTAAATCAAATCAGAATACGAAACATTATAGCTTATTCATCAATTAACCACATAGGATGAACAGTTGATGCAATAATTTACTTACAAATAACATGATTAGTTTACTTTTTAACCTATTCAATTTTAACAACCAAAGTAATTTTAAATAAAAATAAAATTTATTTTATTAATCAATTAAAAATTTGATTTTTATCCAATAATTAAAATAATATTTATCACCAATTTCCTGTAATTATCAGGAATCCACCATTGTTAATGTTTTTACCTAAATGATTAACTATTCAAATCATACTTAAAAAACCTGTAAAATTATTATACCAGCGATCATAATCATTTCACATCAATATTTGACTATCCGCATATCTAATTAAATTAAATTCTACAAATTGGATTATTAATCTTAAGCCAAAAATAAGTTATAAAATTATAATCATTAATTCAATTTTACTAATAAGACTCAATGTGATTTGAAAAAGACAGATTTTACGTGAATTACAGGAACAATGAAAGGACAAATAAAACGACAAGAACAGAAGAAAGCAAATTATGACAGTTAGACATACGTATTTACGCACGCTCGTGAACCCAGTGGATGAAATTTTTGATAAACAACTTGCACGTTCCAGTGTTAGAATACATGATTGATAACAATATGACCATAGCGGAGTTACAAACCCTAAATCTATGTGGATCACGCTGTATTTAAGTGCATACAATACATGGTGTAGTGTTAAGTAGTGCAGTGGTAGAAAAAAATAAAACTAAGTGTACTAAATTATTTTATTTGTCTGGGTGTTGTGTGTTTGTAGTGTATTTGTTAAGGTACAGTCTTATCTTAGGGCATAAAGGTGTTATCTAGGAGGTTCCTGAATTCCTCAGGGAGCTGTATTGAAAACGAAGGACGTTTTTGGTAGCTGTCGTTTCACCAAATATCCTGAGGTGAAATTTGTTTGTACTGTTTTGAGGGTAATAGTTGAGTTGTTTTGTTTTCACGTGGTACCGTACAAGGGACGTCGAAAGTCGATAATGGAGCAAATGTAGGTCTTGTAACTATATTACAAGGTTTCGGGGTAGAAAGCACCTATACGACGCCTAAGAACACCGAGGAGTTGTGATCGGATTCACACTTCGTTAAGTGCTTTCTCAAAGTGGGTGTTCCGGTTAACCGTATTGGTACACATTATTCCTATCTAAGTAACGTCGTCCCGAAGTAACAATCGTTCTCCTTGTAGTGTAATGGCTGCGTGTCTTCAGAGGCTAGTTGATGTTTGGTAAAGTTGGGGTGCTGGAATAGAAAACTTTTGTTTTGGTAGGGTTTGCGGAAACTCTTCATTGATTGGCCTAGTTAGAGAAGTTTAGTAGTGTGGTAGAAGTATTATCCCAGAAGACAATAAAACAGTGTCGCCGGCAATCTGAGCCAAAAGATATTCCAAGAGGTATTATTCTAAGTAAAGACTCGGGGCAAAGGGAGAATCCTGCTTGGGAGACTAAAACTTTGGGAGTGGACTGAGTCTACTCTGACTTCCACAGTCTTATTTGTTAGATGCGAAAGCAGGAGCTTTGTAAACTCGGGGAATATCGAGAGGTCGAATTTTGCAAATAAGTCCCGTGAGTTAGTAATTAATGAATTGGCAACCGTTGCTTAAAGCATTTCCCCATGTGGGTGAGGAGAGATGAGATAGGTCTGTAGGGTGCAACTTTTGTCATTTTAGGGTTTATGGAGATCTTATCGACCGAGGCGGACTTCCAAGCTACCTGGAACCAGAAAATCGTAAAGCACGTGTTGTTAATAGTCGTTAGAAGTCGGATATCTGAGCTAGGTAAGTTATTGCCAGAATCTGTTTGGTTCTAAAATCAGGTGATCCATCTGATATATCGAACTATAGATCCATAAGCATTCTTTTATCTTTTTCTAAGGTGTTTGAAATAATGCTGTTCAACTTCATTTACAAATCAGTTAAAAATTATATTTCTGACTATCGACATGGTTTCATGCAATGCAGGTTAACATTAACCAATCAGTCATATTTTTCTGAATATACGTCACGTGTGTTAGTTAATCACGGTCATCATGAATGATTTCCTGTCCCGTTTAAATTGCTTGCACCAATATTTAACTTGGAAATAAAACGGGCCATTTTCCCCATGCACTGCCACTATTCTCTCATGAATATCCTTCGGGCTACTGCCTTCTCGATAAAAATTTCATGACGCTTCTATGTTAAAGTTGCAAATCACTCATTTTCACCTTATTAAACTGATATAAAAATGACAAATGTTAAGTGATTGGAACCAAACTTATAGATGGCACTATAAAAGGTCACAAAAACTTGACATAAGAAAATGTTTGCGATAGCATAATGTTTTCATAGCTAGGTAGGCAACATTAAAAAACTTCCTTCGTACAAAGAATGAAAGTAAACTATTATTAAATATAAATAACTACCAAATAACCCAAAACTATAAATGGACATATTCAGAATGAACACTAACAGTTCTTTCTCAATGCATCATCACATTTTTTAAATATTCGATAGTTATTTCGTAATATCCTATTTGTGTGTATCTCGCTGCTCATAAGAATAGCGTTTGGCACTACCTATTGGTCAGTGGTCACCGCATTTTAGCTATGGTATGCAAAATCAGAACTGGAGCACAGTATACGCATATGTTCCCTATATATTGTAACGAGAGCTAGGCAACACACATTACAAAACTGTGCCTTATACAACTCGTTGCTTGTAGTTTTTTAATAAAGCGGTAAACCAAAGGAACATAGGGTATGAAGAAAGACATAGTAATGTGCTGCCGATGACAAATTGCGAATGCGTTATCTACATAAATGGTTATTTTATTTGAATAGTTTAAATATCACTTTTAATACCAAACTGCTAGCCTCGACCGTCATGATTCCTAAAAACTTCTCCGACCTGATAGAACCCTCATCTTACCGACATATCTCTCTCCTCAGCTGCCTAAGGAAATGCTTAGAGCAGATCCTAGCCGGAAGGCTGGGAGATCACATAGAATCCAATAACCTTCTTACCAGACAGCCTAATAGAACCTGTCAGGACCCATTGCTGAAACCCCTAACCGAAACGTCACGAGCATTTAACCACCGCTATTGCAACCTCGTCGTGTTCTTAGACATAAAGCAAGCTTTAGACAGAGTCTGGCATGCGGGTCTAATTCACAAAGTCCAAGCATTAGGTATCCCCCCGAGCTCACGAAGCTCCTACTGTCGTATCTAACAGATAAGACGGTACGAGTCCGAGTGGGTTCATCCCTTTCACAAAGTTTCACCCCGCAAGCAGGTGTACCCCAGGGTTCTCCCTTAGCACCAATACTATACCTTATTTTCGTCAATGATATCCCCAGTGTAACAACGCCCGGAGTATCCCTGGCACAGTTTGTCGACGACACTGCCTTCTGGGCAGCTAATCGGTCACCATCAATATATCCAATACCTTACCGAACTTCTTCAATTGGACCAACCAATGGAGAGTCTCCATAAACCCCACTAAAACCCAAGCCATGCTATTCCGGCACCCTAACTCCACACAAATTACTCTCCAAAAACGACTTAACCATTTCCCTGCAATGGGAACGATTACCGCTACTTGACGACATAACATACCTGGGAATTACATTTACGGAGAACCTTAAATGGAACGCTGACCTGAACAAGACCCTGAACAAAGTACGGAACCGCCCTTAGGGGACGCATAGGAGGTTGTCAACCCGAAACCCTCCAACATACCCACAAGACATTCATACGGCCCGTCGTAGACTACCGTGCTCCATTGTACGCTACTATAAAACTCAAAGACCTAAATTCCATAGCCTGATGTGAACGCCGAATCCTAGGAGAATACACCGATTACGCTATAGAACACCCAAAGAAATTACCATACAACACGCTAACATCGCCCCTATTACAACGCCTCAAAACAGTACAAACAAATTACACACACCGTAGGATATTCGGCGAAACAGAAGCTACCAAAAACATCTTCCGCATTCCACATACGCCCTTTACCCACATCCAATACCTAAGAACCCACAGGAGAAAACCGAAAAATAAATTTAAGCGCCCTCCAACTATCCTGACCCAAAACATCGAAAACCTCCCCGAAGAATTCGAAGACCTCCTTGATGACATCCCATATGCCCTAAGATAAAATCGAAGACGACCTATGCAACGACCAAGGAATCGAGCCAATACACACCACGCACGTCATATACACACCACATATACACCTCCAATCCAAACAAAAGTAATATATTATATTAATATTTTTTTTTTTGCAACCACTTAACACCACACACTACATTGTATGCACGCATACAATACACACAACAATATAACCCCAATAACACACAAAAGACTCAGGACTGAAGAGGAAGCAGACTCCTGAACAGTCCGCAGGAATAAGATAAGAATAAGCAATACTAACAAATAAGCATTCTAACTAATAAGTATATTAACAATAAAAAAAAAAAATTCAAACTGCTAGAGCGCTGGTAGTATTGTAGAAGTCGTCTTCGACGCATTTGGTGCGGGTTCGATTCCCGGCTTGTGCACTTTTTTTTCTGTTAGATTACAGTTGTTTTGTTTATCTAATTTACTTTTGTTAGGTTATTGTAGTTTTGTTTATCTAATCTAATTATGTTAGGTTACAGTACTTTTGTTTATCTTATCTAATTATGTTAGGTTACAGTAGTTTTGTTTTCCTTATGTAAAATTGATGACGTCACATATCGGCACCATCCTCATCCTATGCTCCTTTGTTTACCGTCTCCTGTTTTTTACAGAATACTTTTTAGAAAGAATTATTACTTATTAAGTTCATTTAAATATAATAAATGCTTATTATATGCAGTGTTATATTATAAACAAGACTAAATAATTACAGAATTCTTCATAAACATTCTACGCGCCAAATGCTTGTTAGTTTTTTTCTGTAATGTGACATCCCTAAAATTCTTGTCGCTATATACACTTGATTAAAATCGTACATACATGCAAAAACAGCTTATGAATGCTTAGATAGTTTGTAATTTATTAACGTAATGTAAAGAAAGAATAGGTAATTTACACAATATTTCAATATGAATATCAGAAAATGAAAAATGATTATTGGTTATGTTTTTTCCACTAACAGTTGGTATACCTGAATACCCGACAAGAAGCGTTTCTCGTACACCTGTGCATTACACGTTGGTGGAATAACATTAATATTTTTTTAATTTATCTTAACTTAATAACAAATTTGACTGAGAAAATTAACCTTATTAATTAGGTAAGTACTCATCATAAATAACTTACTTTGTAATCACAAATATTTATACTTGCATCCTAAATTCAAGGAATGGCTGATAGTGATGATGAATATGATAGAAAACGTCGCGATAAATTTCGTGGCGAACGTTCAGAAGCAACTTATCGAAGTGCTGAAAGGTCAGTTCGCCCAAGAGATGATTGGCAGGAAAGGTAAGTAATTCTGTAAACGATAGTGTTGATTTATTCTTTCTGTTTTATTAAAGGGATGTGTGGTCGAGACCAAGACCTCGGGAATATCGGGGTACTGTTCGTGATCGTGGGTATTCTCCTAGTCTCGAACCACAAGCTAAACGTTTAAGGCACGATTATTATGGTGATAGTTATTATAATCACTATCAACCATATCACCAAGCAGCTCACAGGTATTGTAATTTTAATTACCTCATTATTGTACAAAAGAAGGGTATATAATAATAAAGAGATTTAGTGTTATGAGAAATAGAAAAAAGTTTTAGTCGGAAATTTATTTAGTATTTTATGAACTGATTATTGCATTGAACACTAAAATGTTATTAGAGTTTTGATCTCTCAGGTCGTTCATTACGAATATAGTTTTATACTTACTTATAGATTAGTAGATTATACATTGGTTCTATAATTTTTTGTTATATTAATTGAAACGTGTGTACGAATAGCGCCACGGCTCAACGTACATGAAAACCGTGTATACTAGTCGCTCCGTATTTTCTATATACTTTCCAGGTCTAAACTGTATGTGAGTAAAATTAATTTAACGATTTCACTGATAATTGTTTCCTCATCTAAATGTTCATTGCTGTATTTTTTTTGTATTTATATTTGTTGGTAGAGATTTAGACACAAATGGAAATGTTTGACATTTCTATGTACAACTACTAATGGTTATTAGCACTACCCGGTCACTAGAATTTTGCCCCCACTAAAGGAATCCCACTTTTAATAAGGGTCTTTAACATGTTCATATTGCCATGTGACCTAAGATTTTACTCCCTATCCGAAGAGAAATTTTTCTGAACAAGGAAAATAAAGTAAAATTGAAAATACCAGTGCTTAATTATATAACTAAATTAAAACAAGATTGCGATACTAAAGAAGTCTGGGTTCTAACTGTGTTAAGCCCAATTTTTTGATTGAATCATTGTGTTTACCGTACTTAACATGTTAATAAATTATTTTATCGAGAGTGATTGTGATCAACAATTGCTAAAACTGTTTATAAAGTAGGAATCCAGAAAATTATTGTTACTAACCTTGAATTTTGAAAACTGAATGCAAGATTATTCAGAGTTTCAAGGTCTCTGAGTGACTGCTGAAAGGTGGATTGAGTAGTGATATGTGATGAAGTACGAGTGCACTATTACATAGCACAACCCAAACATGCACGTATGGAGTTGTCAAAAGAAAGGTAAACTTGCATCTGAAGGTAAAAACAACCACTCGTAACTGTAAATCTTTTCCACTGTATATTTTGATTATTGATCAGCAAGTGTGTAGTCTAGTTTGGAGTTACCGTTTTTAATAGTGGTGAGTTTAACTACTTGATACATTTTTTTTTGTATGTTATATTTGTTAGAAATTAAATTTTTTACATGTAAGGTTGTGTAAAATTTGTAATGAAACTTTGACTCGTCATTTGTAATTTCAAAGCACAAAACTGTAACTTGTATGTTTATGTTTGCAGAGAGCTTAAATCCTTTCTGAATTGAACATATTTTGTGTAATTTTTAGGTATATTGTGTGATAATTTTAATTTTCAAGGAAATTTTGTTTTGGATATGTCGTTAACAATAGTTAACCTTACTTTAATACTTAACATGAGCTGTGAAGGTAAGTTTAATAAGCAGTGTGGTCGGAACCATGTTCATCTAAAATTAATAGTAATTTCATATTGCCATCTTTGAAATTTGTGGTAATGTTTTCTTAGAAGGGTACATTAAGTCCTTGCTCTAATGCATTAAGCTGTTGTGAATGATTATTAATATTATAAATAAAATTTGTATTGGTTTTAATTCCCGAAGGATGCAAACGTTAATTAATATAATACATAGTAAGGTAAGTTTAATAAGCTACAATACTCTGGACAATGATTTTAATATAATATTAGATTAATAATAATAAAACCTTGTGATTTTTACTGAACTTTTACTCCGATTCAAGATTTTACAATAAAACAGTAATGCATCTGTATTATATATTCTGAAAGTTTTATTTATTGTGCGTTACTCCATAAATATTTTTAAATTACTAACGATATTTATTGTAAATGAAATTTGCGATTCCTTTAATTAGTAAGTGTGCCGTTTGTGCTCGTGATGTAAATCCAGAGAAAGAAATTAAATATGACAGACACAAAAAATCCATATGTTCTACTTGTTCTGGTTTCACATATAGCAAAATTCAATGCTTGCTAAGTAAGGACAGATGAGTTGTTTATCATTACACTAATTGCGCAAAGGAAAATCTAGAGGTTAGTGAAATTAAGCGAATAATAATATATCTAGTCGGGAATTAATCATTTAGCATATTAATCAGCAATATAAGAATCTTAATCCTAAACAGATGATTAGTGATTGCTTTGAAGGTAAGGGTTTGTGATATTTTATCTCAAATTAACTCGTTTTGTAATACAGAAATTACACCTGTTGGATAAAATTTGATTCTACTAAATTGAAACCTCGTTCAGTTAATTGACAGTCAGTGCAAAATATCATATTCAGTACAAAAAGCTAAAACACCCAGTTGTATAAAAATATCTCTATCTCCTTAAATAGAACTTCAAAGCAAATTAAATATTACTGTACCATTACGAAATAACTAGATGATCGTACCAAAAATAGTATATTTAAACTGAGTTTTTCGTGTAAAAAATACAATGCGTTATCAAAATGTTTGTGGATTGCGTACTAAAGCACAACAATTATACACGTCTGTTAGTTTAAAAGAACTTGACTTTATGTATTTAGTTAAAACAGCACTTACCACGGATACGGGCAATTTTTTTTTTTCGGATTCTTGTGAAGTATTTAGATGTGATCGGCAGTATAACATTACTAATCAAAAGTGGGGTATCAGAATGTTAGCTGCAAAAAGTTAGATTGATGTTTCAGTTAGCACTTTGGAACTTAGAAGTGCCGTTCTGTCAATTGATGTATTAGAGTGTTGCTTTGCTACTCGTATAATACAGGCTGGTTTGAATTCATTTTAAAAAAATTTAATGGTAGATTCCCCACTGAAAAACAGTAACTTTATGGTAATAAACATACATCCGGAAACTGAAGTTTTTAAAATACAGATTGTTTAACGTATTATAATTGTATATAAATGGTTGTTCATTTTTTCAAAATTAGAAATCAAAACAAAGCATTTAAATGTCAAAATATGAATTTAATCATATTAAACAATCAAATTATTATTGAATAAGAATAGGTACATGAAGACAAAGACAATAAGTTATAACAATTGCAGGAAATGTAGGGTTAATTTTTCAACATTTTCTACAGGTGTAGCATAAACATACATCTGGAAACTGAAGTTTTTAAAATACAGAGTGTTTAACGTATTATAATTATATATAAACGGTTGTTCATTTTTTCAAAAACAGAAATCAAAACAAAGCATTTAAATGTCAAAATATGAATTTAATTAAACAATCAAATTATTATTGAATAAGAATAGGTACATGAAAACAAAGACAATAAGTTATAACAATTGCAGGAAATGTGGGGTTAATTTTTCAACATTTTCTACAGGTGTAGCGTAAACATACATCTAGAAACTGAAGTTTTTAAAATACAGAGTGTTTAACATATTATAATAATATATAAACGGTTGTTCATTTTTTCAAAAATAGAAATCAAAACAAAGCGTTTAAATGTCAAAATATGAATTTAATCATATTAAACAATCAAATTATTATTGAATAAGAATAGGTACATGAAAACAAAGACAATAAGTTATAACAATTGCAGGAAATGTAGGGTTAGTTTTTCAACATTTTCTACAGGTGTAGCATAAACATACATCCGGAAACTGAAGTTTTTAAAATACAGAGTGTTTAACATATTATAATAATATATAAACGGTTGTTCATTTTTTCAAAAATAGAAATCAAAACAAAGCGTTTAAATGTCAAAATATGAATTTAATCATATTAAACAATCAAATTATTATTGAATAAGAATAGGTACATGAAAACAAAGACAATAAGTTATAACAATTGCAGGAAATGTAGGGTTAATTTTTCAACATTTTTCTAGAGGTGTAGCATAAACATACATCCGGAAACTGAAGTTTTTAAAATACAGAGTGTTTAACGTATTATAATTATATATAAACGATTGTTCATTTTTTCAAAAATAGAAATCAAAACGAAGCATTTAAATGTCAAAATATGAATTTAATCATATTAAACAATCAAATTATTATTGAATAAGAATAGGTACATGAAAACAAAGACAATAAGTTATAACAATTGCAGGAAATGTAGGGTTAATTTTTCAACATTTTCTACAGGTGTAGCATAAACATACATCCGGAAACTGAAGTTTTTGAAATACAGAGTGTTTAACGTATTATAATTATATATAAACGGTTGTTCATTTTTTCAAAAATAGAAATCAAAACAAAGCATTTAAATGTCAAAATATGAATTTAATCATATTAAACAATCAAATTATTATTGAATAAGGATAGGTACATGAAAACAAAGACAATAAGTTATAACAATTGCAGGAAATGTAGGGTTAATTTTTCAACATTTTCTACAGGTGTAGCATAAACATACATCCGGAAACTGAAGTTGTTGTTAATTTTTGCAAAAATAGAAATCAAAACAAAGCATTTAAATGTCAAAATATGAATTTAATCATATTAAACAATCAAATTATTATTGAATAAGAATAGGTACATGAAAACAAAGACAATAAGTTATAACAATTGCAGGAAATGTAGAGTTAATTTTTCAACATTTTCTACAGGTGTAGCATAAACATACATCCGGAAACTGAAGTTTTTAAAATACAGAGTGTTTAACGTATTATAATAATATATAAACGGTTGTTCATTTTTTCAAAAATAGAAATCAAAACGAAGCATTTAAATGTCAAAATATGAATTTAATCATATTAAACAATCAAATTATTATTGAATAAGAATAGGTACATGAAAACAAAGACAATAAGTTATAACAATTGCAGGAAATGTAGGGTTAAAATTTCAACATTTTCTACAGGTGTAGCATAAACATACATCCGGAAACTGAAGTTTTTAAAATACAGAGTGTTTAACGTATTATAATTCTATATAAACGGTTGTTCATTTTTTCAAAAATAGAAATCATAACAAAGCATTTAAATGTCAAAATATGAATTTAATCATATTAAACAATCAAATTATTATTGAATAAGAATAGGTACATGAAAACAAAGACAATAAGTTATAACAATTGCAGGAAATGTAGGGTTAATTTTTCAACATTTTCTACAGGTGTAGCATAAACATACCTTACTTTAATACTTAACATGAGCTGTGAAGGTAAGTTTAATAAGCAGTGTGGTCATCTAAAATTAATTGTAATTTCATATTGCCATCTTGAAATTTGTGGTATTGTTTTCTTAGAAGGGTACATTAAGTCCTTGCTCTAATGCATTGAGCTGTTGTGAATGATTATTAATATTATAAATAAAATTTGTATTGGTTTTAATTCCTGAAGGATGCAGACGTTAATTAATTAATATAATACATAGTAAGGCAAGTTTAATAAGCTACAATATTCTGGACAATGATTTTAATATAATATTAGATTAATAATAATAAAACCGTGTGATTTTTACTGAACTTTTACTCCGATTCAAGATTTTACAATAAAACAGTAATGCATCTGTATTATATTTCCTGAAAGTTTTATTTATTGTGCGTTACTCCATAAATATTTTTAAATTACTAACGATATTTATTGTAAATGAAATTGCGATTCCTTTAATTAGTAAGTGTGCCGTTTGTGCTTGTGATGTGAATCCAGAGAAAGAAATTTAATATGACAGACAAAAAATCCATATGTTCTACTTGTTCTGGTTTCACATATAGCAAAATTCAATGCTTGCTAAGTAAGGACAGATGTGTTGTTTATCATTACGCTAATTGCGCAAAGGAAAATCTAGAGGTTAGTGAAATTAAGCGATTAATAATAGATCTAGTCGGGAATTAATCAATTAGCATATTAATCAGCAATATAAGAATCTTAATCCTAAACAGGTTATTAGTGATTGCTTTGAAGATAAGGGTTTGTGATATTTTATCTCAAATTAACTCGTTTTGTAATACAGAAATTACACTTGTCGGATAAAATTTGATTCTACTAAATTGAAACCTCGTTCAGTTAATTGACAAACAGTCAGTGCCAAATATCATATTCAATACAAAAAAGCTAAAAAACACCCAGCTGTACAAAAATATTCGCTCTCCTTAAATAGAACTTCAAAGCAAATTAAATATTACTGTACCATTAAGAAACAACTAGATGATCGTACCAAAAATAGTATACTTAAATTGAGTTTTCCGAGTAAAAAAGACAATGCGTTATCAAAATGTTTGTGGATTGCGTTCTAAAGCACAACAATTATACACGTCTGTTAGTTTAAAAGAACTTGACTTTATGTATTTAGTTAAAACAGCACTTACCACAGATACGGGCAATTTTTTTTTTTTTACTAATCTAGTGGGGTAGCAGAATGTTAGCTGCAAAAAGTTACATTGATGTTTCAGTTGGCACTTTGGAACTTTGAGGTGTCGTTCTGTCAATTGATGTATTAGGATGTAAGTGTTGCTTTGCTACTCGCATAATACAGGGTGGTTCGAATTCATTTTAAAAAAATTTAATGGTAGATTCCCCACTGAAAAACAGTAATTTTATGATAATAAACATACATTCGGAAACTGAAGTTTTTAAAATACAGAGTGTTTAACATATTATAATTATATATAAACGGTTGTTCATTTTTTCAAAAATAGAAATCAAAACAAAGCATTTAAATGTCAAAATATGAATTTAATCATATTAAACAATCAAATTATTATTGAATAAGAATAGGCACATGAAAACAAAGACAATAAGTTATAACAATTGCAGGTAATGTAGGGTTAATTTTTCAACATTTTCTACAGTTGTAGCATAAACCTGATTTTTTAAATAGCCCCAAATAAAAAAATCTAGCACAGTAAGGTCAGGTGGTCAAGAAATTAGTCCCGATCCTGCCCCTAGTAAAATTAGCATCACACCAGTTACGTTCATTAACTCCAAAGTGAGTTGAAGCTCCATCTAATTGTAGCAGGGTTGAGATGATTTAAATCAGTTGATTAAAATCATGATTTTAATCAGAATGATTTTTTTTAAATAAAAATCATGATTAATTTAGTTTAGAAAATGGGGCTCATATTTGAACACTTAAAATGTATTTATTCATAAAAAAAATAAAACCTTGATGCATTTTTATCTGGCAATGTTTATTATTTATTATAATAGAAAAGAAATTCAGCTTGTTTCTACAAAAATAAAACTATTAAAAAATGTTTTTAAACATAAAAGAGGGCTATATTTAAAAAAAAAACTAAATATTGCTGAACGTGTATAACCTAAGTGTTATAATGCTTAAATAGAAATACTAGTTTAGCTGCTTTGTCACCGCCAAGTCTGTTTCTTATATCTGGATGTATGAATCCATAGGTAGAAAACATCCTCTCGAAATCAGCTGAGGATGCACAGGTACACAAAACAGAAATCACTATAGGCAGCAAGTGCTTAATTTCTGAAACATCTTGGGATCTCCACCACTGTACTGCTGTTACATTTTTTATTCTTTAATCCGAAAACATAGTTTTGTGAAAATGGTCTGGCTGTGCTTCCAACTTAATTAGTAATGATAATAATCCTGTGCCTGCAAAATATTGGGAAACAATATCTAAAGCATCTCTCTTTTCTTCAGCGAGTAATGGATATTCTTTGTTTATACGAGGATCGTTTTTTAAGCAAGAACCGTTTTGTAGTGGAGTAAGGAAGCTATATTTATGAACGTAAATTGTATCAGAAACTAAAATAGTACGTTTTTTTTTTACTTTTCAACATAGTCACCCTTAATATCTAAACATTTGTTAAGTCGTGGCACCAGTTTTTGAATCCCCTCATCAAAGAACTCTGCTGCCAGATAGTTAAACCAGTTAGTAACAATTTGATAAACTACTGACCTTGAAACTTGTGGAAATTTCTGATGAAGTTCGTTAATAGTGAAGTGCCTGTTTCGGCGAATTTCCTCATCAACTTTTGTGCCAAATCTTCATTCATGACAGCAGGCCGGCCAGATCGTTGTTCATAATGAACATTTGTCCTTGCTTCACTAAAGAACCTATACCATTTACGTACATTTCCGCCATTCATTACACCTTCACCATAAACTTCAACAAGTTTCCGATGAATTTCAGCAGGACGGACTTTTGTTTCTTTTAAAAACCGAATAACAGAACGCACTTCACAACCGCTGGGTTTATTGATCAACATGGTGACAAAGAAAGCAGTATAACCACACAACCAACACCAGCAGAGACTTGAAACGTGCTGGTGGCGTAGAGAGGAACTGGCCAAGAGTAACTAACCTTGAACGGACGTCACGTGATAGCCTGCGCAGCCGCGATGCGCAAACGGTTCTTACTTTAAAAACGACCCTCGTATTTATTGCAGGATTCAACATATATGCCAAAAGGTGAAAAGGGGTTAGAGCTTGAGCATATCTTTTATTAAATATTTGATACTGACGGAAGCTTCTTTCTTCTCCAAAACTGTCAGTGTTAAAAATAGCCATTAAATTCTTCCATGTGTAAACTGCTCGAAATAAAAATGTGCCTTTTTGTTGTATTACGTCAAGTGCTATAGAAATTGGTTTTAGCAACTGCAGAAAATCTTCAGCCATCCTTTTAATATAAATATCTGAAACTTTTTTTAATAATCACTGGATCAATTTCTTCTTTATGCTCTTCACATATTAATAACAATTTCGGCCATTCATTTACATAGATCTATCGAACATCTTGAGGTAAGACCAATTTCTTGCCTCCTTTTTCTTTATACCCTTACCCGCGTTTAAACGCCCATGAAATAAAAATTTGTGAGATTCTTAAATATCTACTAATAAGACTAGGAGAAGCATAAAATCTACTAAAATCGTGATGTATAAAGGTATTTAATTACGTAATCGATAGATTTTTATTACAAGTGAAACTATCCTATACTACTAAATGCTTCAAAACAAAAACACATTTTCATTGTTGAGAGTATGCAGAAAATAAAAAAGCTGACCTAAATTTGTAAGGTGGGTAAAGAAAAAGACTTCTGCTAAATAAATATTAAATATAACTATTTGAATCATCACAATTTCAAGAGTAAAGAATAAAGATTATTCTAATTTAATAATTTATATTCTGAATAAAAATACATCAGCACAATGAATGAATAAATATTAAACATAAAATTATCTGAAATCCAAGATACAATTTTACGACATACAAATCCCAAGAAAGCCCCCGGATTTGATTTGATCACAGGCAAGGTATTACAAGAACTATCAACCAAAGGGTTTAAAACCATACAGCTAATTTTCAATGCAGCTCTCAGACTTGGATATTTCCCTAACGCGTGGAAAGTAGCGCAAATTATTTTGTTGTTAAAGCCCGGCAAGAATCCAAATGAAACAACATCTTACCGTCCAATCAGCTTACTGCCCATTCTTTCAAAGGTGTTCGAGAAAATATTGCTAAGACGACTGCAACCAATTCTGGATACCAATGAACACATTCCTGATCATCAGTTTGGGTTTATATCCCAACATGGTACCACCGAACAGGTGCATCGCATAGTCAATATAATCAACAAGGCGTTTGAAGAAAAAATGTACTCCTCAACGGCGTTTTTAGACATAAGCCAGGCATTTGATAAAGTCTGGCATGAAGGCCTTCAGTATAAGCTTAAAAAAAAATCTTCCGTACAGCTTTGCTATTCTCTTGAAGTCCTATTTAATGGAAAGGCACTTCCTAGTTAAGTATCAGGATGAATACAGTGATCTCTTACCAATTAAGTCCGGTGTGCCACAAGGGAGTGTTCTAGGGCTCATCCTGTATCTCCTTTACACGGCTGATCTCCCAATGACTAAAAATACTACTATTGCTACGTATGCAGATGACACCGCAGTACTCGCCGTACATACCAACCCAACAGTTGCATCAGAATATCTCCAAGAACATCTAAATATATTACAAACTTGGCTAACCAATTGGAAAATCAAAGCCGAGTCAAAATCAGTACAGGTAACATTTACATTAAATCGAGATACTTGCCCCTCAGTCATGCTGAACAATCAACAACTGCCCCAAGCAGAGGATACAAAATATTTAGGTATCCATATTGACAGACGACTTACGTGGAGGAAACACATCTTCATGAAGCGGAAGCAGCTTGAATAAAGCTGCGGCAAATGCACTGGCTGATAGGAACAAAATCTCAGTTAACATTGCAAAACAAGTTATTATATAAAATAATTCTGAAACCAATCTGGACATAGGATACAACTGTACAGCAAAACTCAAATCTGGAAATACTACAGCGCTTCCAGAACAGGGTGCTACGAACAATAGTCAACGCTCCTTGGTATGTCCCAAATGTCGTAATTGCAGATCTACAAATACCCACGATTAAAGACGAAATTAAAAGATACAGTGTGAACTATATGCTCGAACTGAAGTACACGAATGCTCGTGAGAAACTTATTTGTAAATAACGGTGAAGTGAGACGTTTAAAACGTTTTAAGCCAGACTACCTACATCAAAGGTTCAATTAGGATTATAAGTATTTAAGTTACTATAAGATATCTTCTAAGATATTTAATAAAGGAGTGGCTCCAAGTACCTCATGTTATAATAGTATTTGTTTAAGTATATTGTAAAATTACTTATTGTCCATACAGGACAGATTGTAAGGGAAAGGAGTTATGTATAAAAAAATATATATATATATAATATAACTATTTGAATCATTACAATTTCACGAGTAAAGAATAAAGATTATTCTAATTTAATAATTTATATTCTGAATAAAAATACATCAGCACAATGAATGAATGCTGTTTGTTTACCTTATCTTGTTTGTTGCAGTTCTAGTAGTTTTGTAGTGGGTTCAATACTTCCATTGTATGGTTTGAAAAATTTCTGACATTAAAAGGTTTTGACGGTTAAACGCGAACTTACAACATTTTACCTATGCAAGGACGTTTTAAACGTGTAAACTCTAAACGTTTAATCACTGTAACCCTACTGCCTGCAAATATTTGTTTGCTTAACAAACCAAAACATAAATAGTTAAAATTATTTGAAAATAATACATTAATAAAAACTAGTCAAATTTAAAAAATCAAAAAAATGATTTTTAAAAAATATCGATTTTTGATTTTTTTTTAATAACGATTTTTATCAACCCTGAATTGTTGCCAACAGTCTTGTCGTAAGTTAAGAGGAACGTCATCAAAAATGTTAACCATATGATTTTCTAAAAAGTCAAGAAATCATGCAGAATTTAGTCGACGTGGCAAAAAATATAATATAATTTACGTAAAAGTAGCTTCATCAGTCTTTTGGAGAAACATTTCATCTCTACGGATGGAGTTAATCATCCAATTACAAAAATTTAGACGTAGCACAGCATCGCCGTGTATTAAATTTTGACGAACTCTTCGTAATATAAAAGTTATATAATCGCCATTTAATGCGTTATAATTAGAACTTCTCTTTCAGGTTTCACACACAATAGTATTTCACATTACTTCTTCAAAGAAATAAGTGTAACAATTTGTTTAAGACATTTAAACTACCGCTCGTATTCGATCTTAGAGGTAACACCTTATCACTGAATAAACATCGTTTTCATTATTTACTTTCGTTTTAGCAGCTAACTTGAGTTTATGTAAACCTACGTTTCTATATATTTAAGTTTCCATCTATTGAAGTGTCCATATAACTTTACCCTTACGATTACATCCAAGTTCATGTTTACATTTGGTTGTCTGGATTGATGTAACAAGAGTATCCGTTCTGTATCTCGTTGGCTTATTGCTTGGCTTGTTGCTGATAAACTGCGATCTGTAGCTCACATACTGGGGATTGCTTGCTCGTTGCTTGGCTGCTTTGAAAAACGTATTAAGCATTCGCAAACACAGGTCAGCTCTTTCCTTTTTTTTTTTCGCATGTATAAATAAATTGCTTTCTACAACGGAAAGAAGTACATCTACCTTAGTTCGGTTAACAAGTAGTTGGCAAACAATTTACCTCTGAATAAGACTCGCATCTAAATTGCCTTCAGCAGGTTACGATTGCCTATAAAGAAATTAAATATATTTATATTAATTATATCAACAAGTATTTGTTAAACATAGTTACCTGTTCGGTGATATTTTTATACCTGATTTCAGCTAATTTTCAACACAATTCTCAATCTCATGTAGATCTGCTATATGTTAATTAAATCATTCTTTATTTGAGCATCTATTTTATTTTTTTTTTGGTAATAGACCACTTTAAAAGAAATTTTAGAATATAAAGTAACGTAATCATGTAGTGAGCGGTCGTTGACCGAACAGCTGTTTGTTTTGTTTGGTGCATACGAAGGCTTTGCGAATAGTCGCACCATTTGGAAGTTGTTATATTATCGCGTTTTGCGGCTTTTATATGAAGCTTAGGATTTTGTTGAAGTTTAGGTGAACTTGGCGTAAATATTTTTGGAATAGAATTTTTAGTAGTAGAGTAGTTTATTTTTGAGTGAACGTTTTGGTTTCCTGTTAGGCCAATTTAAGATCTGTTGATGACGTTTTCCGGCTATAAATGTGTTTTAACAGGTGGCGCCTTTTTGACAATTTTTACCCGAATTTGACGTTGTTGGAGTTGTGACGAGTGCCCTTTTACAACATTAAGTAAGAACCCCGCCCACACAACTGAGCTATGCCGTGGCACAAATTGCCTTTACGGGCTTGATGCTTTAGTGAGTATTTAGCCTGTAACAGTACTTCACGGGATGTGTTTAAGTGAATATTTTCTCATGCAATGTGACATAATACGAGAGGCGAATAGAAAGGTACAAGTGTGCATGCAAAATGGAATGGTGATCATCCCGATAAACCAACGAAAAAGCGGCCCACTCTTACTGAAACAGAATTCTATGAATACTTGGGTATCCTAATAATTGCTGACGTGCGCCAATCTAGTTCAGAACATGTAAGGCAGCTATAGAAATGCGATGCGTACCCACTGTATTGAGCAACTTTGCTAATTACTAGATTTTGTGAAATAATCTAATTTATCCGATTCGATAATAGTGAAACAATGTGCCTAAAAAAACAAGTCTGTCATCTTGTTTTCCAGTATGCATAACGATAAGGGTCAGTGGAAAAACCTTATATCATTCACTACCACAATTCTAACACATTCTACGAAACCGAGAACCCTTGGATGGTCATCTGCTCTATTTATAAAATAATTGATATTGGATGTCTAGCCAGCTACCTAATTTATACTAAAAACAACCCTTTGGCTAAAAAGACTTCTCACAGCCGTCGAACATTTTATCAGGCTGTAGGACGTAGATTGCCATAGAAGAAATGACTGGTCACCCACTTGAGTGATATATACCTGGAGCATCGAGTACTAGTCGCCGAGGTCAAATTGCACCTAAACAAGTTGCGCGTTCATGCTATACATATATGTCGCGCCCAGTGACAAGAACAAAGAAAAACAAGAGAATCTTGCCGAATATGTAATCGTCCGATTTGCGACGAACACTCTGAAATTATTTCTAAATGTTATAAGTGCGAATTGTAATTTTTTTATTTCAATAAAATGTGACGTTTTGTTAAATTTCATTTTTGTACTAGTAAAACTTACACTTTTTTACGAATCCAATCCTCAGAATATATATACAGGGTGCCCACGACGAACAACATCGATCGATTATGGAAAAAGTATAAATAGGAAAAATCTGAAAATTTGGCTACTTACTAAAGTCGGTGGGGGACATCCCATAAATATTCTCAAGATTACAGCACTTCCGGTTATACAGGAAGTGGATATTAGCTTGCTTATTTTAAATGGGACACCCTGTGTATTGTTGCATTTTTGGATTCTACGTCCAATTCTAGACATACTTTATGTTTAATGTCATATACCTAACTCTAGCCGTTTTTGAGATATTCCAAGTTTTCATTAAAAAATGACAGTTGCATCGCCCAACAAGGTTGCCTATACTGTGCAAACGGAAAACTGCTTTGCACTGAAACTCTGAACTGTTGTAAACTGTTTTAGTTCACTAACAACGTGCAATGACGTATTTGTATACAGGGTGATTGAAAAACAATAATGTATTTGGCACGCAAAAAATAGAAAAAGTCATTTTTTTTAAATTGGAACCCACACTTTTTGCATCGGATTTGGATTTAGCACCAGAAATAACTATGATTTTCAATTTAAATGCCTATACCTAAATATAACCCTTTTCATTAAAAAAAAAGAAACGTTTTCACATGTCCATATTCGGTAGCGTTGTTGAACTTTTTATTTTTAATCTTAGCTGGTAATGTTGCTCGTTATCCAGAAAAAAAGAAGCCGTCACCGAAAGCCGTGAAGCAAATTGTTGAAGATTTTAAAAATACTGGTTCGTTAAAAGAAAAATTGTTAAAGCTAAATCTATTCTTAACAATGAAAATGTCGTTTACAATGTGAATAAAAATTAGAAATAAAAAAAATCATTTTAGTCAATGTTCGAAATTAGGCACTTGAACTTCGTGACACTTTTCGCACCATGGGATCAGTTGCTCGGGGGTTGCCGCTCTTATTGAATTTGGACTCAAAGAGCGAAATGCGTTTTGTAGTCTCTCCATACAGTTTTCCTTCGTTGTTAAAGGAGTGTTGTATACTTCACCCTTAATGGCACCCCATACAAAAAATCTAAAACCGACATGTCTGGTGAACGCGGTGGCCATTGAAAAGGCCCGTTATTAGCTATCCAATGGTCCTCAAAATGTATGCTGTAGGAAAGTTTTCACAATATGGCCATTGTGAAGCGGTGCACCATCATGTTGGTATAGCACCTCAGTTCTGTCGGCCAGAGGTAAATTATCCAGATACTTAGTTTCCAACTCTTGTAGTATTGCTAAATACCGTTCACCTATAGGAACATAGGAAATATTCCTTTTTGAATGTTTACATTATGATAGAACTTACCGTTCAAATTTTCGTCATAGAAACACATCGTAACAATTCGATCGTTTCTTGCTGCGCAATAAACATTAAAACTCCAGTTTTTTTTTGAAGTTTTGTTCCCTAAGAGCATGAGAGTTTGCGTCACCACAATAGTGCGAATTATGTCGATTAATCATGCCATTTTTAGAGAATTTCGCTTCGTCGCTCTAAATTATGTTATTCAAAAATCATTCTTTTCCGTAGTGATTAAATTCACTAAAAAGTATTCTTCTCGGAAAATCATCTTCTTTTAAATGTTGCACTAGGGAAATGCCAAAGGATGAAACGTTCTATCCTATTGAGCCTTTTGATACTCCTGAGTCTATCAAAACCAGTCTTATTGACATCATTGGATTTGCAACAAGTAACCCAAAATTGCAATTTCCCCATTTTAACTGTTACATTATTTTTCTTTTAACGAACCGGTATTTTTAAAATTTTCAACAATTTGCTTCACGGCTTTCGGTGATGGATTCTTTTTTTCTGGACGAGCAGCAAACGTCACACATGTTCTATTCATCACTTTAACACATTCTCCTTGCATAATAAACAGATTTAAACAATCTTCGTTTGAATATCCGAGTCGTGATGACATATTTTCAGTTGTCAACACTAATATCAGTGGCATATCTCCATAGTTTTCATGATGACTGGTTGGCAAAAGCATTACCAGCTAAGATTAAAAATAAAAAATTTAACAACGCAACCGAATACGGGCAAGTAAAAACGCTTTTTCTCCAATAAAATGATTTAGGTATAGGCATTTAAATTGAAAATGGTAGTTATTTCTGGTGCTAAACCCAAATCCGATGCAAAAGTTCCAATTTAAAAAAATTGACTTCTATTTCTTGAGTGCCAAATGCATTATTGTTTTTCAATCACCCTGTATACAAATACGTCATTGCGCGTTGTTAGTGAACTAAAACAATCCTTTGTTTATAACAGTTCAGAGTTTCACTGCAAATTAATTTGCCGTTTGGACAACTTTTTTGGCGATGCAACTGTCATCTTTTATTGAAAACCTTGAATAGGATCTCAAAACGGCTAGAGTTAGGTATGACATTACACACAACGTATCCCTAGAATCAAAAAATGGATCAATATACAGGGTGTCCCATTTAAAATAAGCAAGCTAATATCCACTTCCAGTATAACCAGAAGTGGTGTCATCTTGAGAATATTTTAGATGGATGTCTCCCATCGACTCTAGTAAGTATTCAAATTTTCAGATTTTTCCTATTTATACTTTTTCCATAATCGAACGATGCCGTTTGTCGTGGGACATTCTCTCTCTCTCTCTCTCTCTCTCTCTCTCTCTCTATATATATATATATATATATATATATATATATATATATATATATATATATACAGTATAATTGTTCTTTATCATGGCCAGCTATGTACTTGAAACTAACATTATAACAGGGAATCTCTTTACAAATAATACGCAAAAATGGCGATATTGATCCAAAAGAAACGAGGTTCGCAACTACCAGTAACACACGTAACCACATTCTTTGAACTCGAAACTGTCAATCACTGACAACGGTATACGATACGATATTATTTTACCGAGATGGGTCAGTCTAAACACTATCCCCATGAAGGGTTAACGGGGAATCTACCCCAGCAAATGCTCTTTCACCACGGTACCGACGTAAGAAGATAGGTGTGTTGGTGGAAGACGGATCACCACCAACACGCTTATTTTGAATACGCGGCTGTGCCGCGATAACGGGAATCTACATCGCTGCCTCTCTAATCCTACACTGACCGTAAAAACCACTAATGTCTCCTTTCCTCTTACCTCATCATCCCGAGCGTCACACGCGGTTATCCAAAACCCCAAAAAATGCAACTTAGAAGTTTCAAACGACGAAAACATGCTACTTCCAAGAACTGAAGCGCATAGCTTAATTAAAACGGAACCTAGTTGAGCAACCAAACAACACAATTAATCAAAACGATTCGGCAAACTTTTAAAAGGAATTGCAACACCATCTTAACTACGCGCGTAAAAGCAAATTTATATCGACTTCTTATACTTCTCAAATTACAATAGCAGATTGAAGAAAGAAATGAAGTCACTTAACGGTTCCTGATATACGTCTGATTTTAATACAACAAGCTATATTTAATAACACTTAAAACAACCACATATTCAAAAACTTTTATTTATTAAGGTAATAAAAACGAAAGAAAAACACATATCTGATCGTCCCAAAATTAGAATACTAAATGTTAATTTATAATAAAAACAGTTCTCAAATACGTAAAAATGTGACTTAAATGAAAGTTTCCAAAATGTATACTCTTTGATACCGGGCGGGGCCCTTACAATGGCAATATTTTTTAAACAAAGAGATATGAAAAAAATAAAAAATACCGTTTCTATAACAACCAGAAGGAATACAAATGACGTATTTTCAAACTACCCCCACTCCCCCCATCCATACTGAATAAGTAAATCACATTACCCCACTTGTGATACCTCTCTGGAAAGCTTATTAAACAAGCTAATCATTGATCATTAACTAAAAAAACTAACCTCAGAAACGGTATTTTTTATTTTTTTCATATCTCTTTTTGTTTAAGGAATATTGCCCATGTAAGTTTTCAAATGACCGTCATTTCGAACAATTATTGTAATTATTTTCTACAGTGTACTTGTTCTTCTTTAAATAAAAGTTTTCATGAATTTAAAGTATTAGATTCTATCAATTTTTTTCTCAAGACCATTAGCATTTTGAATAAGCTTTCCATAGAGGTGCCCCAAGTGGGGTATTGCCATTTAAGATTAACTAACTGCGGGTGAAGCTTAAGTGGGTTGAAAAGAATTTTTTATTTTTTTCATACCTCTCTTTGTTTAAAAGTCATTGTAATTTTTCCAAGAATTATCCACAAATTTGAGGTTAGTTTTTCAGTTAACCCTACTTTGGTAAATGATTGGCATGTTTATGTTGCCATTGTAAGTTTTCAAAGGCCCACCCGGTATTTAATTTTAAATACATTATTCAAAATATCTTAACAATCGCAAAAAAAACTTATATCCAATTTCACTCCTCAATACGAAACAAAATATTTTAAATTTTTAGCTACGAAATTCGAAAAAAAACGGAGGACCAAACTATCCACCGGGTGTTGCTTAAAATTTCCACACGACGTGACAGTATATGCCCAGGCCTCTTTTGAACGATGCTTCCTCATCTACTCATAATATTTTAATATTGAAATTGAGAATAACCCCTTACATGTATAGACTCGATGTTCTGAACCATCCGAAATGTAAATCTTGGAAAGCAAGACCTCAGGGTTTCCATAATCTCTAATTACTGTTACGGTCGAAAATGAAACTAAAACGGCAGGTAACAGATAATTAGAGTGCACCAGACTAGCTCGGTGGGACAGAGGGCGTGGGCGTGTTTTTGAGTTTAAAAATACTGAAGGTGGTTAGTTGTACTGCCGAAAGTCGCAGATAAGGGTCCGTCGTAATTAGATTAAAGTCAAGTAAAAGGGCGCCAGACTTATTAAGACTATATGGGTAAGAATACACCTGGGCACACGTAGATAAATCAGCCTTGAACAGTCAAAAGATCTCACGTACCTTACGTTGGCTACCTCCAGGTGCACGTCGGAGATGCTTCGAAGCTTTAGCTCTAGAACAAATCTTAAAAATATCCATGTTGGGTTTCAATGACTTCTTTAACTTTAAATTTCGTTAGGTTACCCCAATGCTTTTGAACAAAATAATTCAAACACAATAATACAAAAATAATTAACGTTAAATGTTCTTCTTAAATTTCATTAACTCAAATTTAAATACTACTTTTATTTTCAAAGCTCTGTCATTTAATTGAACTCCAAACTAAAATAATTAGACATAAACTAGATACACGTCATTTAATATTCTTCAAATCGGTTACGTTAAACTACACAAAATATTTAATAAAACTAAAAAAAAACTATGACCCTGAATGCTTCAAATAGGAAATTACCAATGGTTACTTTTAAAATGAATCAAAAAAAAAAAAATGAAATCGAAATTTAGCTCTCAATTAATTCTTTAATTTGAATAATAAAATTACTACTACTCTTCGTAAATTATTGCTTTTGCTGGTCGGGAGGAGACCACAAATTAACACCATAAAATTTAATTGATTGTTCGTCTATTATATCTAAATATATCTCAAAAAGTACACAAATACATAGATTATTTACACTGGTTTCGGTTTGAGTTAAAATATTAAATACTGGAAAACGGGCACATAAAATGGTCAACCTCGTAAGCTTACCAAGTGGCCTTTGATTGTAAACTACGGAAATAGAATTATCTAAATATGAATAAATTCAAAACAATACGTAACCAATTGGTCACTAAAAGCAATTTTGCCATGCGAAATGTTCATATACATAGATTTGCAGTACAATTAATTAAATAATAATAAAAAAACAAAATACCAAAGATATCGAAAATAAAAGCAGTTCGTCAACCTTCTATTGAGACGACGTGAAAGCATCAAATTCGGCAAAATAACACCAAAAAAAAACGATTGCGTTTATTCTCTCGTAAACCAATAATTTCACCAAGTTTACAAACAAAGTTATGAATAAGAATTCACAATAACGTACAATATTGAGTTCTTCTCCACCGAGCAGCAAGGAAAGCAACGGGAACCGTTCCAGGATACCAGCAGAATGTCCTCGATCGGCAAACCAATACGGAAATTTCCCAGTCTTAATTTCGATAGCGATACGTTGAACTTCATTGGTCCGGACGTTATATAGTTTATGTGCACAAAACGAGTAGCTTTTACTCACGACATATTTACACACTTTAATGTTCAACTAAATCGGTAGCTCTATTTACAAGTCTGTTCAATTATTAAAATGGAAAAAAAGGTCTATTTACAAATTATTTACAGTGAGACTTTCGTCTGTTGCAGCTGATTTTCTTTTACTGGGGAAACAAAACGTTGTGCCTTCACAATGGTTTCATTCGGTAATATAAATCCGCTTTAAGCGCGACCTCGCACCACCACTAAGATGCACTCAGATAAACACATAACTTAGTGAAACGTTCGTTAATTGATCCCACGATCCGTAACTTCAAAATAAATAACCAGGAGGGATGAACGTCTACACAAATATTCACCAAACGGGTGCTTTTAGTTGCAAACAACTTCGGTCCTCCGGGTATTCAAATAAGACACGCCCTCAAGCTCACATCTCATACTCACCAAAGTCAGAACGAGAATCCCCACGCAATTAACCGCGCAAAAAACCAGCTTCCTCCCCTCTTCATCATATTACACTATCTTTCTCTGATAAAACTGCTGACCGTGCGACGTGCACGACTCAAGTGCAAATTGTTGTCCACAGATTTATTTCTTAAACTATAATGATAATTACTTAACACTAAAGGATTGAGATACGGCAGAAAACGGCGTTAATTACTAAAACGCAATAAATAGAACCCATTAACAGCCCCTGCTTAAACAAGCAAACCAAGGAATGATCTCATCCTACCATTTAAAAGCGAACCTTTCTTATCTACAACTACATCTTATTTTAACATAACCTTTTATAAAAATTCACAGGAAAACTAATTTAGATTCAACTTAAAATTTCCTATATCCTATTAGTTAATCAACAAAACATATAATTGCCAATTCCAGAAATCAAATCTTAATTGCAATAACAAAAGTTTAATTCGAAAACCACTACAACATAGAAAATCGAACAATCTATTGTTACCTTCATTTGTACATTGATGAACTCAAAAAAAAACCAATACGTTTCGTTAGCGTAAACTGAGTCACTAGCAAAAAAAAAGAAAAAACGTACGTATATACAGGATGTTCAAATACACATGACATTACAAATATAAACTATTTGCATATAACATAAAGTAAGTTACCTGAGCACTATTTGGGATTTACTTGGCCTGTGGAAGCCATTCTGCGTCAGAATGATTATCACCATATATTTCATGGGCCACGTATAGTTAGATTCAGAATTTCTTTCAAAAAGCGATTACAGATATCCTTGTTTCCTATATCGCATACTAATAATTGATGTAAACGTATTTAAAAAGAAGCTGTTTAGAAAAAGAACCTAAGCGACAATGCATTTGTACCTGAATAACTCAACTATTAACGCGAACTGCTTTATTCCTGTTTGTGTATGATCGCGCATGCGCGATCCAAATTAACGTCTATTAGTTACAGTTTAATAGGAAATAGCTACAGCCATCGATAATTCACACTATCTTAATCTAAGTGCAAAAGAATACATAAGAATTATACCGGGTGTGAACCTCTGTAACTTTTGAACGGGTCGTTAAATTTTGGTGGGTTATATTAGTGTCAGTTTGTACTTTTTACATAAAAAAAAACAATATGGCCGACCTCCGGTTTCACCGGAGATGACGCAAAAGCTGAAAATTTGAATGGAACACCCTGTATATTTTTACATATTTGGATTCTAGGGCTTCAAATACATACAGTTCATCTGTCAAATGTCAACTCAGGCGCCATTTTAATTTTTTTTTTAATATTTTTTAGTTTTTGATCATTATGACGTCATTTAAATTATAGATAATTGACGTACACAATATTATTTTTCCTAATAATTAATTTTTGTGAAGTTTGTTAATGATCAGATTTAAAAATTACGGTTTTTTAACTAAAACTCACTGTTACCAATAGAAACATAAATGGGCCACCCTGTATATTAAATAGCTCTTTCAAGTGCTAGTAAAACGATATGCATAGTAATTTCCTTAGTTCGTATATAAATCAGTAATTTTTAATTTTCTAATTTTTATTAACACAACATGCTCCTGAAGTCGACTCATTCAAAACGAAATGGCGTTTGAGTCGATATTTGGCAGATGAACTGTATGTATTTGAAGCCCTAGAATCCAAATATGTAAAAATATATAGGGTGTTCCATTTAAATTTTCAGCTTTTGCGTCATTTCCGATGAAACCGGAAGTCGGTCATATTGTTTTTTATGTAAAAAATCCCAAACTGGCTCTAATATAACCCACTAAAATTTGAACAAAATCTAACGACTCGTTCTGAAGGTCATTTTATGTTCGGACATTAACCAGCTAGGCATGTTATTCTCAATATTAACGTGAGTAATATTGAGATGAATCTGATTTCGGACGTTAACCGTAACATATATACTCCAAAATGCAGAACTTTGTTCAAAAATGCTAAGCATATAGTTAGGTATGCAAAGTATTGTAAGCCATTTTATTCCAATTCGGTCAGCTTTTCAATTCTCATTGTGCGATCTCTTTGGGGGTTCCGGAAAATTCACCGCCAACAATTCACCGACAGCAATTCACCGACAGCAAATCACCGAAAGTAAATTCACCGCCACAACAATTCACCGAAACAACAATTCACCGAAATCAACATTCACCGAAACAAAAATTCATCGCTCATAATAAGAATAATTATTAGATATTTTAATTATCTTCAATAGAATCTTAACAAAAATATATTACAGTAACACACTAATTTTGTTTTCTAATTAGTTAAAAATAACTTACTTCCTGTTATTCGATTTTGATTTACCTTTAATTAATTCCTATGAAAAGTACATTATCATAACTCATTTAGTTTCGTTCTTTAATTAGTCAAATAATTACCTTTATAGATTCCTATTAAAAGAACATTACAATAATGGCCGTTTGCATCGTAATTCTTAAGCCATACTTAAAGTTAAATAAAGCTTTATTACTATAGAAAATAGCAAACTACGGTAAGTCATTAATTTTGTTTAATATTAGTGAAAAATAATATAAATAGGGGGTAAGCATATTTACCCAAGTACTATCTGGTGGTTATAGATAAGTTACTTTTCACTAATTAGTTAAATAATAATTTTTTTTCCGGTGAATGTTGGTTTCGGTGAATTGTTGTTTCGGTGAATTGTTGTGGCGGTGAATTTACTTTCGGTGAATTGTTGTCGGTGAATTGCTGTCGGTGAATTGTTGGCGGTGAATTTTCCTAGATCCCTCTTTGGGTTATATACTCTTTTCACATTTTGATATAATGTATACTTTTAGTTTAAATTTTATTTCAGTATTATCATAGTTAACAGTGCATGTTATGTAGATTTTTATCTACATATACTAACAATTTTATTATAACTAAAGTATTTGATTGTTTTTTAAAGAGCTGGTAATTTCTTCAGAGAACCACCAACTGTGGCTGCATCTGAAACACAACAACCAGTTATGATGTCATTTAAAGCATTTCTAGCTGCTCAAGACGATAACATCTCCGATAGTGAGGCTGTTGAAAAATATAATGAATATAAGTTAGAATTTCAACGTCAGCAACTTAATGAGTTCTTCGTTGCCCATAAAGATGACGAATGGTATGTACATTTTATGCAAATTTCAATTTTAAGACTTGGTGGATATTCAGAATTGATGTATAGTAAAAACAGCATACGTCTTATAATTGGTGTTTATTTCAGGATTATTTTCGCCCCCTTCTTTTTTTTTTTAAATAAATGTAGTTCAATAAATCCCCTCAACAAATTGCTTTATTAAACTTTTTCTCTGCAGCGCTGAGTCGAGGCATCCTGTTGTCTTCGTTAAGTATTATTATGTGTTATGTGTGTGATTCTACGTTAAACTTGTGAATACAATTAAAATGATATACTTACATGAAATGAACATAAAGGATTAGAATTTATCGTTTTTAAAAAGCTATGCGCGCAATGCATATGCTTTCGCGGACTTTGTTAGGGTATTATACAACAGGTGAGATTCACGTTTAACCACGTATGTTATATTTAAAGTCATTGTTTTAAGCTATGTATGTTGGGCAATTGATTTATTACGCTTAAAGTTGTATAAGTGTTTTGACATTGTTTTTTTTACTCGCTTATACCACTTTTAGCATTGAATGGTTGAGTATATTTGAATTTTTTTTTAAAGAAATTAATATAAATTTTTAGAAGCTAACAGTTATAAATTTTTTTGGTTGAAACCTTTTTTGCATTCTACCTTGATGGGGGTTCAAGAATGCAGTAAAGGTTTTGATCAAATGTTTTCTTTAAGGTTATATTAATTTACCAAGAAAGAGATTTAAACAATCAGTGAAGGTTTTACTTCTAAAAAATTTACACATTGCGTGAGTTATGTGCACATGGGTTGGTTATCGTATCTCGGTATTATGTATTTATTTTGTTATTTTGATTATTATAGGTTCCGTTTAAAATACCATCCAGAAGATTATGTGAAGAGGAAAGACGAACAAATGAATTCATTAAAGGTAGGCTATAACTGTACTATATCGCTTTCATTTAATTCATTGTATTTAATTTTAGAAACGCTTAGATGTCTTCATGGATCTTCTGAATAGTGAAAAAATTAATTCTGTGACTGTAGATAGTTCGCAAACTAATGAATTGCTTAAATTAATGGATACAGTTGTTATTAAATTAGAAGGCGGAGGTGATGAAGATGTTGAAGCTCTCGAACAAGAATATACAGGCAAGTATTTTAGCAATTCAGCTTCAGTTGTTTCTATAAAGGACGATACCTAGTTTCTTCAGTAGTTTACTTAAGCAAAACACTTTTTGTCGTCGACTAGCACTAGAATGCCTTGGTTATTAATGTTAATAATCGTTAATAATTTGTCACTTTATGGCTTACATGCTGTAATGTTGTGCCATAAAGTCGTCTTGATGACGAAATACAAACAAATTATTTATATTAATACTACAGTTAGAATATGATCTGTAATTAATGTAATATTAAAGAAATTATTGTTTACTGATGTTAATATTAATGGTGCAATTGGAATTTTTGGTAATTGAAGTTCCCCCAGATGTTTCAAGAAGGCATTCACTTGAACTGCTCGAAGATGTTGATATAGATATTTCTCGGTTACTCTTTGTTGTATGCTACTGTATCCTAAGGTTTTGGTAATTTTGTTCTTGTTTTCGATGGAGTCTGCCACTCACCCTTCAGCAAAACAGCATCGTTTTTCCAATCCCCATGCCGTTTTAAAGTTCTAATGTCAGCTCCACTGTCTGCCAAGATTGTGGCAGAAGTTCTATGAAATGCATGTCCTGTGTATTGATCGGCATCGGGAATATTTAAATACTTGACAATCTGTCGAGGAATCTGACCAAATGTGTTAATGCCAATAGGATTACTGGTACATTTTCACCCATTGTAGAATAAAAAAAACTTTTCAATCTTCACATGCTTCGGTCTTAAACTTGTACTTCTTCATTAGGTAAATATAATTTACTCTACTGTCATCCTTTAATATGGTAAAAACTCTGAGTCTATGTGTTTTGGTATTTCTAATATAAACCACAAAGACAGAACCTCCTTCTTTAATATCCCCAACACACAGATTGTACAATTCTATGTGTCTGCAACCGTCAAACATACCAAATATTGCAACTACCTAAAATGTAACATTTATTAAGAATAATCTTAAAAGTAAAAATTTACCTTCATAAGTATTTGTCGTTGGTGCTTCCAGAAAAAAATTAAGTAAGTGCTCTTTTGAAAACACTAATGACTGCTCTGATATGTACCCAACAGAACAGTTTTTCAAGAATGCCGAAAGTTTTGAAAACTTGCTGATGTCTACATCCTTTTTGAGACGTAACATACATTTTAATTTGGAGTACATGCACCATAATGAAGACGATTTGTAGTTTTTCGACTAATAAAATAAATACATACCTTTAATAAATGATGTAATGAACTTACCTGATCAAGGAAATACTCAAGCAAAACCGTCTCTGTAACAGTTTCTGTATTAAAGTCAATAAATCTGTCAAACTCTTTCTTATAAATGATGTTTGACTTTTTTGGCATAAGTCTAAACTCAGCTTTTTCTGTTTTTTTTTTAAGGATTTCTTCATCCACGTCTGAATCCATTGTTGCAAAATTTAATATTTACAAAAAATAAATGACCCTTATAATGCAAAACTATGGCAACTATAATAAGACCGTTCATGAACTCCTGTGAAATGATATTTTTTTGAAACGATCTGAAATTATTATTTCATTTAAATTGTCTCAAAGCGGCTAGTTTGATGACAAAATAGCGTATGAAGGTCGTTTATAATGCGGGATTATGGCATTCGTTTTCATTATTGTAATAATAATAATAATGGAAACTCCTGCCATAATCCCTTGCATTACAAACTAATTTCATAATATACTATTATGTAGCCGAATGGATTTTATTGTTCTTATTATATTATTATTATTATGTCTTTATTAAGAATTTCATTCAAGCTTTCAAAAATGTATAGATGAAGCAACATGTTATAATAAGTCATAAGAGGTCAAGGACCAGCTATTGCAGTTAACCTTATACAACCTGTTCATTCTCAAACGTCAACATAGGGATTTGCCTTGATTTTACGCTTATGTCAAAGTTTAATTATGAAAAAATGAATAATTATACTAACGAAGAAAGAGAATTTTTGGTAAAAACCGTGGTGTTAGGATTGTATGGTGTGCTTAGTACGAAGCGGATTTTGGTATAGCTTACACATGACGTCATGCAGATTTGGGGGGGGTCATTGATTGATTTCTGTTTTGGCGGGGGGTATTGCCCAACTGAATATAAAAAAAACTTTATTCACTTATATTATATTACATTCCTGCTTTAAATGATCTTTCGAATCACAATATATTACATTGACACATTCAACTATATTAAAATATCTTTAGAAATTTAGAATTATATTCAATTCTACGATAGGATAGGATACAACATTACAACAATTATTGAATTAGAAGTTGATTTAGACTTATTTACTAAGTGCAAATGTTGATAGTCACATAGTTGACTACATCTGAAATAGGATAGCTCTCCCATCTGTGGGTTGAAACAATTAATGCCCACAAAATATTCATTTTTGGCCATTTAATTAATAGAAAAATAAATAAAATAATAGTTCTTAATCATATTTCTTAGAATCTCAAGTTCTTAGATAATTTCTTATATTTAATTTGTTTAACAAATTGAGTTTCGTAAATTCGTAAATTATGTATCTAAACTATTAACATGACTCGTCATCGGTAATCCAATAACTAAAAGAAGTGGTTCGTTATCAGTTACTAGTAATCCACCGAGAAATTTCTGTCTTTGTTTATTAAAATAAGTATTGCAAGGAGAACGTAACGAATTTCATGTAAAGCATGCATGTTCACAAACTTTTAAAGTTGACAAGTGCTGCCATCTGTGGGCAATACTGCACACTCGTGCGAGTGTGTTTCGTGACTAAATAATGGCGCTTTATTGAATTTTACATTGCGCTTATGGCAAAAACTTACTAAATGCACAGTTTAAAAACGGTGTCATAAAATCCATTCATATTACACATGATGTTACTGCACACTAAGTAGTAGCTACCTGTCAAATAAAATCTTCATATGTTTTAGCAAATTATAGGTGAAAGTTACATAATTTTCTCAAATATTTCTTTACATTTGCTTGGAAAATAAAATAGCACAAGTCCTACAACAAACTTTCAACTACATCATTACCAAGTTTGATTTAAAACTATTACGTTTTAAGCATTTAGAAAGGAATACATGTTTTAGCATAGGTGGAAACCCCAGCCTTAAGCTTCGTGATGTCAGGTTCTACAAAAGACGTCAGTGATTCACTGATAAGGAAGTGGCCGGGGATAAGGTTGTTTGGATCTGAGAATATTGAAGTCAAAGGTCAGGAGTTTAAACAAGCTTCGATTCTGACTAACAATGTATACATTTCGTCATAAGGAAGAATTTCCAATAATTCGTTTTAAATGAGTTTCACATGACTTTACAGCAGCCTCTCACGGCTCTCCGAAGTTGGGCGATTGTGGCGGTATTTAATGTTCAGAATTAATAGTTCGGTAGATATTTTGTTTTCCAATTTTAATAACTTATTTAATTTGATTATTTAATTATTTGCTCCTATGAAATTAGTAGTATAGTCAGAATTTTTTATGTGACCACGGCGCGATATGAAACGTTTTAATGCGTTTATGAATCCATCTGTTGTTAAATCTAAGGCTATTTCAAGATGAATTGCTGGCTCTATGCATACCTTTGGTAAATCATCCATTAGCTCAGCGCATGATGACACAGCATTTTATACAACTATGCAATAATTGCCTTACAAGATTTCTACCACCAATAGGCCAGTATTTTTCTCGTAAGGATGAAAGTAACAGTAATGGCCCTGAATGCAGGAGTCGTTTATGTCCTTCGAGAATTAAAATTTCTGTTATATAATTCTTTGATGATAAAATTATCGGATGTTTTTGTTGGTAGGAGATCATTGTACAATTTTAATAATTGTAACTTTCGATTGTTTAATTTCGAGATTGTTAAATTACAAATTCGTTTTAACGATTTATTTGTAGCATTATGCACGAATGTGTAGATGTAAGATACGATTCTAATCAGTTTACTGAAATGCTAATATTTCTTAAGCGATAGTAGAGTCTCGTTTTTCTTACAGTTTGTAGTACGACAATAATTGCATGCCTTTTTTCTGGTACGTCATCCGTCACGTTGCATTTATTTAATGTAAGGTTTTTGGTTTTTAGAAAGTCGGGACCTTCCCACCATAATTTAGAGTCTATTAGACTGTTTACAGTGGTACCCAGTGATATATCTGCCTGGTTTTGTTTAGTATCAAGAAGATGATACCACTGATTGAAGTTGGAATATAATTGAATTTTTGCTACTTGGAGTATTTGATAGCCACGATAAGACGATGGTTGAATTTGTCCAGTAATAAATGCGATTAATATCCATTTTTTAGGTTTTCGTAAGTTTTTTGTATTAAAATTGTTAAAAGTGGGCGTAGCACAGAGCTCTAACCGAGGGATTGTAATCGTTTTTAATGGCGCAACCTTTGATTTGGCACAAATTAACCTGCTGTTGTAAATACCCTCGGTGTCAATGGTTCTTAAATAAATACAAGCACTGTAACTATTTTGGGATGGGTCTGCGAAACCATGTAATTCTAAATTAATTGCTTTATTAGGATTAATGTTTCGCGGTACACGAATTTGTTTAATTTCACATAATTGTTATGTGAATTCTTCCCAAGACGTTTGAATGTGAATGGGTAACGATTCATCCCATCCAATTTTAATTGACAATAAACGTTGGAATGAAACCTTCGTATTAATTATGATTGGTCCTATTAATCCTAGAGAATCAAACAGACTCGATGTAGTGCTTTGTTACTTTTTTTGTATAGTTTACCAAGTTATTAAGTGAATATTTAAAAATGTCTGCCTTGCTACCCCAATTGATTCTCAGCACCTTTGTTTCCTGTTTGTCTGAGTTTACTGAATTGTTATCATTAGCCTAGGATGGCCTTAATGCATCTTGAACATTAGACGACCATTGTCACAATTCAAATCGGCCTTTATTAAACAAACATTAATTCTTCGCGCAATTTTGTGGCGTTAGTTACATTGTCCGCTCCTGTTAACAGATCGTCTACATAAAAATCGTCAATAATTACGTTAGGTGCCAATTTAAAATTAGGGCTTTTATCCTTTGCTAATTGATTAAGAGTTCTTATTGCTAAATATGGAGCAGATGCAGTTCCGTACGTTACAGTCATTAATCTATATTCGCGGACTCGTTCGTTAACGTTTTCGCGCCATAAGATTCTTTGGAAAACACGGTGATCTTTATTAATTTTTGTCACATCAGCCGACAACGCTATCTCATGGGTATGAAACCGTATTAATATAGAAAATAAATCGTTCTGTATTGTTGGACCAACGATTAAAGCATTTATGTAAAAAGCCAATGCTGGCAACATATAGTCTTGTCGGTATTACATTACTGGCGAAGCGGTGGCATCGTGTACTGGGCCATTGCATTCAGGTCACTACGGCCATTAAATGGCCATATAACGGCTTGTCAGTATATTACTACCATGCCAGTATTTAACCTGTACCAAACTATTAAACTGACATACAACGATTTTATGGTAGGCAAGTGAAGGCAAAGTATACCTTACAAGTACATCATCTGTACTTTTTCAGCTCTCTACCAGTACTTTTTCCGCAATTCACCAGAACAGTTAATATACAGAAATAAAAAAATTGATTTAAAATTTTATTTAAAAGTATACAACACACTATAAGTATGAATATAGAACAATAGTACAAAAAGGTTGTTTCTATACGTGTCCCAGATAACATTTCCAGCATGGGGATCTCGCTTATTGTAAAAGATACAAATTTGGTTAAATTAGATGAATTACTCCTAAGAATTAGTGAAATTATAGGACACTTTCCAATTTCCAAATTTTCATGTATTTTAAGACTTATGGCAAGAACAAGAAAAATGTCAAATTTCTTTTTCTTGTAATATCTTTTTTGTTATATTAGACATATAAATTTTATGTGCACTTTCTTAAGATATTTTTTATGCAGAATTTAAATATCAATTTGGATTTTTATTTGCACTTTTTATTTTTTAGTTTCAACCCCTAAATTAAATTTTTCTTATGGAACGACAAGTCGGCTTTGAAATAATTGATTGTGTTTTTTTATCCTCTTTACAATGATATAGCACATGTACTATCTATTTTAAAACAACAAAGAAAATTTAAAAAATGTATTTTATTAAAGACTCTAACAATAAGCAGGCCGTGAAACATAAAAACACAATCGAATTTAATGTCACTTAAAATTATTTGTTCCAGAATATTTTGTGTCAAACATGGCTTTATTTACTAATACTGAAAAGTTTGATATGTTGAGTTGTTACATCTTGTCTCATAAAAAGCTGAACGGATGTACTTGAGGCTGTATCCTGAAAGAAGGCAGCCCAGTGCTCGTCTACAGAAATTTGGTAATTCATTTAAAGAAGATGGTTCATTTTCAAAACCTACTAGAAATCCGAAATTACGGAATGAAGATGCACAACTAAATGTATTACAATCAGTTATTGAAAATCCTTCAACATCTGTTAGAGAAATTGAACATAACACCGGTATTTCGAAAACTACATCACAAAGAATTTTAAAACGTCACAGGTATCATCCGTATAAGTACACCATTCTGCAGGGACTTAGAGATGGAGATCAGGGGAGAAGATTACAATTTTGCCAATGGTATGTTAATCAATGCGAGAATAACGATAATTTTCCAGCTACCATTTTGTGGTCTGACAAAAGCAGATTTACAAATAATGGCCTTTTCAATTGACACAATGTTCACTTTTGGTACCGTGAAAATCCTCACATTGTTAAGGAAAGTCGGCATCAAGGGAGATTTGGTTTTAACGTCTGGTGTGGCATTTTAGGCGCTAAACTTATTGGGCCCATATTTTTTAACGAAACATTAAATAGTGAAAGGTATTTGAATTTACTACAAACTGATTTAGAAAATAAACTTGATGATATACCACTGATTGAGAATATTAATATCTGCTTCCAACAAGATGGCGCCCCACCCCACAATTCAAACATCATCAGCGAATATCTTAATAATCGGTTTCCAAATTCATGGATTGGTAATCGAGGGCCGATTTTATGCCCACCCAGATCTCCAGACTTAACGCCCTTGGACTTTTTCCTTTGGGGCTACGTAAAAAATCGAGTGTACGTGCAAACATTTGAGAATGCCGAAGATCTTCGTGAAGCTGTTCTTGCAGCATTTGGTAGCATTAAACGCCAAAAACTACGCACAGCAATTACGTCGACACTACGCAGGGCACATTTATGTTTAGAACGGAATGGTCAATTGTTTGAACATCTTTTATAATTGTATAATTATCTCCAATACTATTACCTGCTTAACTCTTGTTTTTATCTATTATTTGTCGTTTTCTCATGTTTCACGGCCTACTTATTGTTAGAGTCTTTAATAAAATACAGGGTGTCCCAACGATAGAGTAAAGTAAGTTTATGCTTAACTAGAATTATTTGTGTAAATATTGTATGGACCATGGGGTAGAGGTAAGAAGTGTGCATTTTTTAAAATATTGGAAGTTATACAGGGTGTGCCAGAAAAGCAGGACGTGAAAAAGTATGATTTTTAAATAGAACACCCGTATTTGATTTTAGTTTTTAATTCTACGTGTCCATACAAACATATTTTGTCATATAAAAGATTGGCTGAAAGTTTTAGTTCTTGAGATATTCGCGTTTAAAGATTATTATGGTCATTTTCGTGGGGTTGATGAATGGGCAATTGTTCCGTTATTTCACAATAAAAAATTGATATTTCGTGTGAAAAATGAGTGATATTATACTAACGTTTAGACCGAGTAGTATTTCTAATTTTCTCAACAGGGTGTTTGTTATAACCATTCAAATTTGAAAATTCTCAAATTAAAAAAATCAGTTTTTTTAATTGCACACCCTATATATTTTATTTCATTTTATTCGGGATTAAAAATCTATCATTTTTGTCAAATATATCCTATATCTATCTTTGATAGTTTTCGAGGAATTTCGATTTTTCTCACTAGCTACGTTACATACGATACTATAACATTATTGTGGATTGTGGTAGCCATGGAAAACAATTGCGAAGAAATAAAACAAACCACCTAAGCGAGAATATTAATAGTTTTTATTAATGAGAAACAGTAATTCAATAATTATTCAACATTGCGTCTTAGTAAATGCTCAAATAGACGGCCTTTTTCTCATGTTCTGTCTCACTTCGGATAACATAAGAGGGGTCACTGTGCGACAAGCTTCGCGAATTCTATTTTCATGTTCTCCCTTGTTGTAGGTTTAATAATATACACCCGATCTTTATGTATCCCCATAGGAAAAAATCCAGTGGAGTTAAATCGCATGACCTGGGTGGCCATAATATAAAGCCATTACGTCCTATCCATTTCTCCGGGTATTGCTAGTTCAAGAATTCCCTTACGTCCCGATAAATGTGGAGGTGCACCATCCTGTTGCAACCACATATTTAGTCGTCCTTCTAAATTGATATCCTCAAGTAACACAGGCAATTCTTCACGTAAGAAATGCAAATAGCTGCGGCCCGTTAATGGATCATCAAAAAAATAGGGACCGATAATTTGGTCATTAAGTATACCACACCACACATTTAGTGACCAATAATTTTGGTTTTGAACTTCTCGTAGCCAAAATGGATTATCAATGGCGTAATAGTGCATATTATGCCGATTTACAGCCCCATTACTTTTAAACGTGGCCTCATCGGAAAACATTATGGAGCACAAAAAGTTGTTATTTAATTGCAGCCGTTGATTAATGATATTGCAGAATTCAATTCGTCTTGCAAAATCCTCTTCTCGCATTTCTTGATGAACCTCAATGTGATAGGGATGGTACTTATACTTCAGCGTTGTTCGATTCACGTTTGATTTGGAGGTATCACATATCGTTGCTAATGTTCTAGAACTCACTTGGGGATTTTCTTGTATATTTAATAATATTTCAAGTTCTTTTTCTTCATTAGCTGCCCTTTATTAACAACTTTACGTTTGAAGTATTTAACACTACCGCTAGAATCAAATCTATCCATCAAATTTTCCAAGCCAACAGTAGTAGGTATTCGACGTTCAGGACATTTCATTTTGTAGATTCGTTGTGCCAATAAAGGGTTTTTTAGCCTCGCCCAACACGTATATCATATCAATTAATTCATTTGTCGAATAATCCATAATTGATACAAGAATTGATAACAAGTTAAATGCGAAAACGACAAATTTAATATGTGTTTATTTTGACAAGTAGGAAACCTTTGTATCTTAGTAACGCAATTATTATTTTCCATGGCTACCAAGATCCATGCAATGCAATGTTATCGAAAATAAAGTAGCTAGTGTGAAAAATCGAAATTACTCGAAAACTATCAAAGATAGATATAGGATATATTTGACAAAAATGATAGATTTTTAATCCCGAATAAAATGAAATAAAAATATATAGGTGTGCAATTAAAAAACTGATTTTTTTAATTTGAGAATTTTCAAATTTGAATGGTTATAACAAACACCCTGTTGAGAAAATTAGAAATACTACTCGGTCTAAACGTTAGTATAATATCACTCATTTTCACACGAAATATCAATTTTTTATTGTGAAATAACGGAACAATTGCCCATTCATCAACCCCACGAAAATGACCATAATAATCTTTAAACGCGAATATCTCAAGAACTAAAACTTTTAGGCAATATTTTGTATGACAAAATATGTTTGTATGGACACGTAGAATTAAAACTAAAATCAAATACGGGTGTTCTATTTAAAAACCATACTTTTTCACGTCCTGCTTTTCTGGCACACCCTGTATAACTTCCAATATTTTAAAAAATGCACAGTTCTTACCTCTACCCCATGGTCCATACAATATTTACACAAATAATTCTAGTTAAGCATAAACTTACTTTACTCTATCGTTGGGACACCCTGTACATTTTTAAATTTTCTTTGTTGTTTTTAAAAATAGATAGTACATGTGGTATATCATTGTAAAAGGATAAAAACACCATCAATTATTTCAAAGCCGACTTGTCGTTCCATAAGAAAAATTTAATTTAGGGTTGAAACTAAAAATAGAAAGTGCAAATAAAAATCTAAATTGATATTTAAATTGTGCATAAAAATATCTTAAGAAAGTGCAAATAAAATTTATATGTCTAATACAACAAAGATATTACAAGAAAAAGAAATTTGACATTTTCTTTTCTTGCCATAAGTCTTAAAATACATGGAAATTTAGAAATTGGAGAGTGTCGTATAATTTCACTAATCCTTAGGAGTAATTCTTCTAATTTAACCAAATCTGTATCTTTTATAATAAGCAAGATCCCCATGCTGGAAATGTTATCTGGGACACGTTGTATAACAAAAATTCAATTTAAATAGATCTTCATTAGCATTAAATTGTAGTGATCCTACGTTAGCAATTATTTAGTTATTTTGAACTATTTTTGTTTAATTTTAATGCCTTGCCATTTATTAATTCACAACTTTAAATTACAAACACAAATTCAAATTCAAAACGAATTACAAAAAATATTTTTTAAGGTAATATGTAAATAGAAAATACTTTAGAAACCATTAGCAGATGCCTTCTTCCTAGCTTATCTTCCACTATTTCTATCGATTGCATTTCGCAGCCAGGGTTTTATACGTGATTCCACTTCTTTTTTAGTAAGGGTCCATACATTTTGCATTTTTTCTTACAACCACTAAAATTTTAATAACCAATATACTTCTTTAATTTCAACAGGTTTTCTAAAAACTTCCTTAATATCAATTTACCAACATTTATAAGTTTAAATAAATCTTTGTCTTTTCTTCCACACCAATTATATTTTAGACTTAAGTCATGTGACATTAGTGCTCCTAAAATGATTCTTGTTGTGTCAGAGGCATTATTCCCTCCATAGACCTTTAGTGAAGAACACTGTTAGAAAATTTTTTTTTTTGAAATGGTTAAAATATGGATTAACGTAAACCTACCACTACAGCCATATAATGCTCATCTTCCAATTTGGCATTAAATTCCTCGAATTCGGCTTCACTATTAATTGGCAAATTTGAATCCATCCCAGTTGTATGTGACGCCACCTCTGTATCTGAGATCTTCCCTAAAGCAATTTGTTGCTTCAATAAATTCAGATTATTTCTTAAAAATTTAATTTCCTTTAAGTTTGTCACAGTAAAACTTGACGCTAGTTCCATTGCACCGATACTGCCCCCGACAATCCATCCCAACAGCGCTTTCTGAAAGTATGGGTGGTTTTTATGTATTTTGTTTTGTCCGATCTGCATCATTTCCCAAAAGAAATCAGCTCCTACCAATATGTCAATTGGCGATGAAATATTAAATTTATCATCTGCCAGTTTAGTACTTTTAGGTATTTCTAAATTTTTTAATTGAAAACTTTGGCAGGTTCCTAGTGATCTTTGTTAATAGAAGACAGTTAATTTCCCTTTCAGAATTATTAAATCGCGACTTAATTTTAATTTTTGTACAGTGTTTAACGTTAGTTCCCGACTCGTTAATACCTAGAATTCGATGATTTATAGATTTTTAATTTAGGTTTAAATCGTTGCAGGTTGAATAACATATGAAATTACTTTGGCTGCCGGTGTCGAGTAACAATCGTACTAATCTTACTTCATTGTTTTTATCTTTAGTTTCCACTAATGCTGTTGATAAATTATTAATTGATGGTTGCTCTGCTACATTTTCGGTTTTCTTGACCTTGAAAAAAGGTTTAAATATAATATTTTTGTACCAAGTTAGTTTATGAATTTTTAATAATAATAATTACCAAATAATCTCAAAAAGGAAGTAAGTATAACATCTACTTAATTGAATTATTGTTTTTTGACAATATTTTTTAGTCCTTGGTAATGAATGTAAAATTGTTCAAAAGCTAGGAATAAACCTTACAAGAGTACTTTTTTGGTTTTATTTTGCTGCTGCTGCTGCTGCTGCTGCTGCTGCTGCTGCTGCTGCTGCTGCTGCTGCTGCTGCTGCTGCTGCTGCTGCTGCTGCTGCTGCTGCTGCTGCTGCTGCTGCTGCTGCTGCTGCTGCTGCTGCTGCTGCTGCTGCTGCTGCTGCTGCTGCTGCTGCTGCTGCTGCTGCTGCTGCTGCTGCTGCTGCTGCTGCTGCTGCTGCTGCTGCTGCTGCTGCTGCTGCTGCTGCTGCTGCTGCTGCTGCTGTGCTGCTGCTGCTGCTGCTGCTGCTGCTGCTGCTGCTGCTGCTGCTGCTGCTGCTGCTGCTGCTGTCTGCTGCTGCTGCTGCTGCTGCTGGCTGCTGCTGCTGCTGCTGCTGCTGCTGCTGCTGCTGCTGCTGCTGCTGTGCTGTGCTGCTGCTGCTGGCTGTGCTGCTGCTGCTGCTGCTGTGCTGCTGCTGCTGCGCTGCTGTGCTGCTGCTGCTGTGCGTGCTGTGGTGGCTGGTTGCTGCGCGTGGTGGGGTGGCGGTGTGCGTTGTGTGCGTGGTGTGTGTGTGTGGTGTGGTGTGGTGGTGGTGGTGTGGTGGTGCTGTGTGTGGGTGTGTGTAGTGTGTGTGTGGTGATGGGATGTGTTGGTGGTGTGTGTGTGTGGTGTGTGTGTGTGTGGTGTGTGTGTGTGTGGGTGTGTGTGGGTGGTGTGGGTGTGGTGTGTGTGTCTATATATATATATATATATATATATATATATATATATATATATATATATATATATATATATACAGGGTGCCCATAGTGCGACAACGGAGGATATCTCCTTACACAATAGGGAGAGAAAAAAAGTTTAAATACAAGTTTTTCAGTAATCAAATCCACATTTAAAGAAAATATTTTCATTTATACAGGGTGTCTCATATGAACTGGAGAGCATGCAACTTCCATTTTTTAAAAAAAATTTGCCCGAACTTGTGCTATAATCCATTCCTGAGATATGGCCCACGGCCGTTCTTAGTTGGCCACTCGGTACAAATCATTCCTTTCAAAGGCCAAATCAATGTCAAACAATATCTTACAAATAAACCTAAGAAAACTGGAATGTTTTACTACTTTATAATACATCAAGGATCACAAACTGAAATAAAAAAATTTGGACATGGAGCTGGGACTGTTATGCAGTTAACCGAGAGAATCGAGCGTAAATACCATGGCCTTTATTTCGATAATTATTTTAGTACGTACAATTTGTTTCAATATCTAAACCGTAAATCTATAATGGCTGTAGGAACAATAAGAGTAAACCGATTTCCTGGTGTAAAACTAACAAGTGATGAAGCACTGAAACTAAAAGGTAGAGGCAGTCTTGACGTCGCTGTTAGTACTGAAGGCACAAAATGGTTCGATAATAAACTCGTAGTGGTTTCTTCAAATTTTATTGCCGATGGAAAATTGGAGAATTGCAAGAGGTGGGATAAGAAATTTGGAAGTTATATAGAAGCATCACGCCCCGAATCTATAACACTACGATGCAAATATGGGGGGTGTTTACAAATTAGATTTTTGTTGAGTTTATATAGGTCTTGCCGACGCTCCAGGAAATGGACAGTACGCATGATTACGCACTCTTTGGATATGGCGGCAACAAATTCGTGACTTGAATATAAAAAAGAAGCACTCCAATTACGTATTCGACCAAATAAAATAATGGATTTATAGGAGTTTAGACAAAAATCCGGTAAAATAATAAAAACAGAAGAAAGACCTCATGTGGAGCAAAGATACGGTAACTACTGGCACTTTCCAGAATGGGACGAGATGTAAATTTGAAAATTGTAAGGGAAAATCGAGAGCTTATTGTGTAAAATGTAATGCGCATTTATGCATTGTAAGTAGCAGAAACTGTTTTCGTAAGTTCCATAGGCAATAATTTGTCATTCAAGAACTTTGTGCGTAAAAATGTTTTGTGCCTTTATGTTTTGTAAGTGACTGAAACTATTTTCGTAAATTCATACGCACTAATTTGCGATATTACTTGTTTTAAAATTTCAAAATTAGTTTTTAAATTTACTATATTATTAAAATACTTATCTTTTTGGGTTTTTTAATGGTGTACTTTAAATTATACAATCTAAACGTTTCGATAACACTTATAGCAAAGAGTAATAGAATGTAAAGAGAAGCGGCGTAATGCTTTAAAGGGTATACAATTTGATTACAAGTAAGTTGGGTTGCATATCTATTTTTGTGGAATATTTGAACACAAAGCTTTAAGGTGCTCGAGGTCAACGAAATTTACTTGTAAACATGTCATTAAAAATGTTAATCTTTTGCGGTGTTGCCAGAAATTCCTACGTACTTGTAAACTTTTACCAAAGAACAAATTTTATTACTGCTCTTTACTTTAAATATTTGTATAGCACTGCAACCCCTGAAAATTCGTCTAAAGGGTGAGATTTGAGATTAGTATAAAAAATAGGCAATTTCATTCAGAAATACGTATTTAATACCAAACATAATTTAGAATTGCGTAAACTTGCAATGCTGAGAAGAACAAAAGCGCAGCTTAAATTTGAAAAGAACACTAAAATTTAAATAAACAATTTTTTTATTGAAATTTTAGAAATTTGTTGTTACAAATATAAGTTCAATTATAATTAATGCTATGAATTAATAAAAATATTATTTATTAAATTTTGTTCTTCGAAAATAAAAATTACAATAACATAATGAAATAAATTTTTATTAATTTCCTAAATGTTTAACAGTAACTGTTTTCTGAAAGGATTATGACAATTTTCATTTCTCTCTTTCTAACAGTTTAGCATTTGTGTGTCCCGAGCGATCATTTTCTATCAAGCGTTAGCTAACCTAGTCTTGAATGGTGTATACATTTAAACATTATTTAGGTGTTGTAGTTTGCTGTTACGTGTGTGTTTCGTTGTCCTTAAATCGTGTGATATCCATTTAAGGGACTTGTGTAGTTTACATTTAATTAAATGTTCGATTAAATATAATTTATGTTGGTAACACTCGTCTTTTCATGTAACCAAGCCGATAATAACCTACTTATTTTACGAACACTAGTATCAACAAACGTTTTTAAAACCTTTGCAGGATGGTTTATTTTTGAAATAAAGTTCAAAGTTCTCAAACAATATTGTTACTATTTTTATCACTACACTAGATGGCCTTTTAAATGTGAAATGCATTCTCCAGCACTGAAATCCTTTTGGATTATAAGAAGTTCACTTGATTTCAATTAGCGTCGCTGCACATACTAGCACAATTCTCACACGTGAAACGCTTCAGTGTTTTATAAACCACATAGCCAGCAAAGTACACAACAGCACAAGTTTCTAAGTTTGCATTTGTGTAGTTTTCGATTACTACTGTTTCAGCGTCAGATTCATTTTCATCATTATCCGTATTACAATCCTCAGTTACGTCTTTATTAACGAAATCTTGGTCGGGCTTGACGAAATGCTTTAGCCGTAGGGTTGGAAGAATGACCTCCTCTGTAACGCAGCACTGCAAACAGATTTTCCAGTGGATCCTGATTCAAACGACTGGTCAATAAAATTGATACCCTTCTTGTTTCAAGTCGTTCCACAGTTGTAGAATAGAAATAATCGGCAAGAGTAGCCCCTTAAAACAGTAAATACCTTCCTTTATTCTGCTATTAGCGGTACGGGCTTGCCAGGACTTAATCCAGGATATAGAATTTTAAGATAATTTTCAGTGTGAGATACCTTCACAGAGACGCGCAAGCGTAAGGGTTGCGATCATTAACAATCCTACTATTCAAACAATCGAATATGTAGTTCATTTTCCTAAAAATTCCGCAGTGTTAAGTGCAGTCTCGCTTTGTAATTGACCTGTCCCAACAACAGTCTTTATAATTGCACTCATAGTGTTAGAAAATATTTGCGTTGCAAATTTTACCCTCATTTTTTGAAAAGTGTTGGGATTTATATGGGCGTCGGTAATTTTTACAGCAGCTCGAGCTGTATTTGCTTTTTTATCAATGTCATAGGCCTTTTCGACATCGGTCCAAGAAACCTTTTTCCCATCTACATAAAATTCTTTGGTTAAAAGATTATTTCGTACACTTTTAATTAAATGAGGAACATCGTATGTACAAAAATTTTATAATTATTAATAAAAAATACGGTTGCTCCTCTGTAATACCCAAACCTAAAATAAGTATTATTGTGTTAATGGTGAAAGTTTTTCATATTACTATATTACTATTTGGGATATGTATTACATAGAAAAACTTGAAAATTAGAAGTTTATTTCAAATTAGAGTTTTCTTACGCCTTATCGTCACATCAGATAAATCTTTAATAAGTCACCATATCCATCAGAATAGACATGGGCGTATCCAGCTAAGGGCAGGGAGGGGCAACTGCCCCCCCCCCCCTGGAAGAGCAAAAATAAATTAAATAATTTTTAAATTTTAATAAACAAAAAATTAAATCTAAAATATACATATTTTTCTGTTCTTCATATTTTTTTTGTTATCTGTTTTATATATTTTGTTTGTTGTTGTGGTCGTTTGGTTGCTTTTATGAACATTTTAAAATTAATTAATAAGCTATAATAAATAAAATTATTCGCGTGTCCTTTGTCACTAAAATATATTTCATCAGCAAAAAACAAAGCTGTTTGAAAAACTGAGATAGCGTTTTCGATCTATGCATTTAATGCATTGGTGCACACCAGAATTGTCCCACACCAGAATTGGATAAAAACGAGTGTTCGATTTACTCTCAGGATACGTCAATTTTTAGTGTTCGATTCAACCACTTAACAGTCGGACATTTTTGAGAAAAATGGTAAAAAAATTGTCTCTTTTTTTTTTGTTTTCATTTAACTACATTTTTTAATCCTATTAATTAATTAAAATAAATTTACTCAATTAGTAGTTTTAGTGTCAAATATTTTGAAACATTCAATACACAATCCTACATCAGAATCCGAAATAAATACTCTTATAACGTACGTAAGACCTGCACCAACAAGTTAAAACAAAAGTTGCCTGAACGAGACTCGGGATCGTCAGTGTACGGAAAAATGTCACGCCCGAGTGCGGTTCGTGCAAAACTAGCTCCAAATCCTAACATAGGACAATATTTTTTTGCAACAACTATTGAGTTAGTGTAAGTGCTCTTGTCTAGCGACAGTGTCCTATTTAATAGTGTAACGAAACGCCACTGGTTTTCTTCGAGAAAAATCGAGATACAAGTGAGAAATATACGGGAACCGACGATGCGAATGTTCTGGCTATTTCTAGACTCATAACGTGTATATAAAATTGCCTATCCGGCGCGAAGACAGACAGTACATAGTGCAGGATACGAAGTTGCATACGGCGAATAGAAAGCAAGGCGCGAGATTTAAAAGCGGAATAGTTAAAAAGTGTTGAGAAAGTGAATATTTGTGTTTTTTTGTTAACTTTATTGGTTTTAAATAAAGTTGGTGTGAATAGTTAACATTGTTAAATTATTTCCTGAGAAACAAGAGGGAAAATCCGTAACAATAGTTTTACCACAGAATAAAGAGACAGAAATCACAGAAAAGACAGTATGGATATAAGAAATTGGTTACAAAAAGGTAAGTTAAATAATTTCAGTAGAAAATTAAATTTTTAATTAAAACTTTAGAGTCATTCCATTAGAAATGGTCCAAAAATTTGAAAATTGGTTGCTCGACCAGCACCAAATAAAACAAAACTACCATGTAATGATAGCTTATAATGTAGATATGTTATATCCGATGTTAATTTTTGTTCAAAATTATTTGTATCGCAACGTTTGGAAAAAAATTCAATTGCAGCCCTTTACAAAATTGCCAATTACTCTTTACTCTTTGCTTGTATCTTTGTGAAACAATTTTTATTAGCTTTGGCAAAAGATTCTGTGCATTATTAATATAATTTTATATATTTTTCATTATTATGATGTTGACTTTTTTGCCTTCCAATTATAACAAAAATTACAATAATGCACCGATTTTGACAGCTGATATCTCAAATGGGACTAAATATAAAAACTTCAAATTTTCACATATTAAAGATCAAACAGCACTTTATACATGCTATTAATTTCATTTTGTGTTTTTAATCTAGAGAAAAAATATTAACATCGGATATAGTATATCCACATTATAAGCTATCATTACATGGTAGTTTCGTTTTATACTAATTTTTATACTAGGGACTAAGAACAAGAATGATATTAGGTTATTATTTTAGGTCAAAAATCTCTAAAACGGAAAAAAGTTCATGATGACAGTAGTGGAAGTGGAAGCAATGATTGTGATGAAGATGAAAATAAAATGGTCGGAACATCAAAATCGGAATCTATTTTTGAAGGAGGCTCAAGTAGTTCTTCAAATCTACATGAAGCTGTCTCTGGAACTGGGACCTCTAAACAAACTGAAGAACGCGATGGCTACCATGAAAATGACATTGGTCGTTATGTTAGTTGTGCCAATAACGTGCCTTCTGAAAAAAAGAAGGAATTGTTCGAGGGTTCCATCATCCAATTACGATTTTGCTTGTGATGCTATTCACTTGAAAAGAAAATTTAACCATCGCTGGTTAGATCAATATACTCCATGGCTGGTGTACTCAAGTCGTTTGAAAGGTGCTCTATGTTTGTATTGTGTTTTATTTCCGCCAAAAATTGCTACAGTTAAAGGAGTTCTGGGGTCATTTATGGTAAGGCCTTACATGAAGTTTAAGGATATACATGAAGATTGTAGAAAGCATGTTGGCAGCCATTACCACAAATCTTCAACAGCTGCTGCAAAAGCATTTCTTGAAAATGCTCCTGTTGATGCCCAGTTACAAATAGGGCACCATAAGACGATTGAAGAAAATAAACAAATATTGTCAGCAATTATTTCATGCATTATTTGTGGAATACATGATTTGTCGCTTAGAGGAAACAAGGAAATGAGGGAGTTTTCTTTGACCTTTTAAATTTGAGGATTGACTCTGGTGATGAGAAGCTAAAGAGCCACTTGAATAAATGTAAAAAAAACGCAGTCTATACCTCACCAACAATTCAAAATGAGATCATACAATTATGCGGTGAAGTTATCAAAGAAAAAATAATCGAAGACTGTAAACGGGCAAAAGCTTATGCTGTAATGGCTGATGAAACAGCAGATATCGCTGGAAAAGAGCAGCTTTCTATTGGATTAAGGTTCTATGATGAAAGCCAAAAAATAATCAGGGAGGAATGTGTAGGCTACATTGAGTTCTAATGTCAAGATGCTTCTACAATAGCTAGCGCAATTCAAAGTTTTTTAGAATATAATAATTTTCCGCCGATAATTGTATGGGATTCGGATTTGACGGGTGTTCCACGATGGCCGGCAAAGAAGGTGGTGTACAGGCCATTCTTAAAAAAAAGTACGCTAAATCTTTATTTTTCCATTGCTCCAGCCACAGACAATTATACTAGCAAACTACCAGAAATAAGAAACACGATTGCAACGGTTAAAGACACAATAAACCTTCTTTCGTGAATCGCCAGCCCGTAGGAAATCGGTTCCAAATCTTTCAAGGCTTTGTGAGACCAGATGGTCGGAAAAATATAAGAGCATAAAAAAATTTTCAGAAAGCTTCACTGACATTGTTAAAGCACTAGAACATCTATCTGTCGAAGGAAACTATGCAACAAGAAAATCTGCTTACCAATTGCACTATGCAGTTACTAAACCAATATTCACCTTAGGCTTAAACATAATTGCAAGATACTCTGCAATTTTGGAACCCGTTGTAAACGTTTTACAAGGTAAAAGTATGAATTTGGTTATGGTGAAGAAGCATGTTGATGATATTCTAGATGTAATCAAAGAAGATAGACAAGATGTCGAAAATGTTTCTTATGAATTATTTAAAAATCACTTGATATCGCAGAGAAAGTAGGGGTTGAGTTGTCAGTACCACGAGTCACTCAAAAGCAAGTACACAAAGTAATCCACCATCTAAGTCTGCAGTTGAATACTGGAAGCGGTCAATAATCATCCCTATCTTGATTTTTAACTTCGTCTTTGGATGCTAGATTCTCCAACGAAAATACACCTGCTTTTGCTTTAACTTATCTTCATCCTTCAAGCATGCTCAAAATGGCTTCAAAAGATTTCAAAAATAATGCAGAATCTTTCATGGAATTTTATAAGTTGGGTGATGTCTCTGCAGAATTAGATTTGTGGTATAATATGTGGAAGAAAAAGAATTTAGCTTAAGACAAATTAAAGGACATAGAAGTGGCTGGACTTTTGGAGGAAGCTAACGTTTTTTTCCCTGCAACAAGGCACGCACTGCTAATATTAAGTGCTTTTCCATCCACTACCTCTACCGTGGAAAGATCATTCAGTACCCTGCGAAGGGTAAAAACCTGGCTCAGGAGTACAGTGGGTGATGACAGACTCACTGGGTTGTGTTTGATGAGTGTGCATCGAAAATTTTTGAAGGAAAATCAAGACTGCATAGTGAAGAAAGTTTTGGATAAATTAGTTTAAACCCAAGAAAATGTTTTAGTTTAATTTAAGTATGGCGGCAACACATTCGTGACTAGAATATAAAAAGAAGCACTCCAATTAGGTATTCGACCAAATAAAATAATGGATTTATAGGAGTTTAGACAAAAATCCGGTAAAATAATAAAAACAGAAGATAGACCACATGCGGAGTAAAGATACGATAACTACAGACACTTTCCAGAATGGGACGAGAAGAAAGATAGCACAAGATGTAAATTTGAAAATTGTAAGGGAAAATCGAGAGCTTATTGCGTAAAATGTAATGCGCATTTATGCTTTGTAAGTAGCAGAAACTGTTTTCGTAAGTTCCATAGGCAATAATTTGTCATTCAAGAACTTTGTGCGTAAAAATGTTTTGTGCCTTTATGTTTTGTAAGTGACTGAAACTATTTTCGTAAATTCATACGCACTAATTTGCGATATTACTTGTTTTAAAATTTCAAAATTAGTTTTTTAAATTTACTATATTATTAAAATACTTATCTTTTTTGGGGTTTTTTAATGGTGTACTTTAAATTATACAATCTAAACGTTTCGATAACACTTATAGCAAAGAGTAATAGAATGTAAAGAGAAGCGGCGTAATGCTTTAAAGGGTATACAATTTGATTACAAGTAAGTTGGGTTGCATATCTATTTTTGTGGAATATTTGAACACAAAGCTTTAAGGTGCTCGAGGTCAACGAAATTTACTTGTAAACATGTCATTAAAAATGTTAATCTTTTGCGGTGTTGCCAGACATTCCTACCTACTTGTAATCTTTTACCAAAGAACAAATTTTATTACTGCTCTTTACTTTAAATATTTGTATAGCACTGCAACCCCTGAAAATTTGTCTAAAGGGTGAGATTTGAGATTAGTATAAAAAGTAGACAATTTCATTCAGAAATACGTATTTAATACTAAACATAATTTAGAATTGTGTAAACTTGCAATGCTGAGAAGAACAAAAGTGCAGCTTAAATTTGAAAAGAACACTAAAATTTAAATAAACAATTTTTTTATTGAAATATTAGAAATTTGTTGTTACAAATATAAGTTCAATTATAATTAATGCTATGAATTAATAAAAATATTATTTTTTAAATTTTGTTCTTCGAAAATTAAAATTACAATAACATAATGAAATAAATTTTTATTAATTTCCTAAATGTTTAACAGTAACTGTTTTCTGAAAGGATTATGACAATTTTCATTTCTCTCTTTCTAACAGTTTAGCATTTGTGTGTCCCGCGAGCGATCATTTTCTATCAAGCGTTAGCTAACCTAGTCTTGAATGGTGTATACATTTAAACATTATTTAGGTGTTGTAGTTTGCTGTTACGTGTGTGTTTCGTTGTCCTTAAATCGTGTGATATCCATTTAAGGGACTTGTGTAGTTTACATTTAATTAAATGTTCGATTAAATATAATTTATGTTGGTAACACTCGTCTTTTTCATGTAACCAAGCCGATAATAACCTACTTATTTTACGAACACTAGTATCAACAAACGTTTTTTTAAAACCTTTGCAGGATGGTTTATTTTTGAAATAAAGTTCAAAGTTCTCAAGCAATATTGTTACTATTTTTATCACTACACTAGATGGCCTTTTTAAATGTGAAATGCATTCTCCAGCACTGAAATCCTTTTGGATTATAAGAAGTTCACTTGGATTTAAATTAGCGTCGCTGCACATACTAGCACAATTCTCACACGTGAAACGCTTCAGTGTTTTATAAACCACATAGCCAGCAAAGTACACAACAGCACAAGTTTCTAAGTTTGCATTTGTGTAGTTTTCGATTACTACTGTTTCAGCGTCAGATTCATTTTCATCATTATCCGTATTACAATCCTCAGTTACGTCTTTATTAACGAAATCTTGGTCGGGCTTGACGAAATGCTTTAGCCGTAGGGTTGGAAGAATGACCTCCTCTGTAACGCAGCACTGCAAACAGATTTTCCAGTGGATCCTGATTCAAACGACTGGTCAATAAAATTGATACCCTTCTTGTTTCAAGTCGTTCCACAGTTGTAGAATAGAAATAATCGGCAAGAGTAGCCCTTAAAACAGTAAATACCTTCCTTTATTCTGCTATTAGCGGTACGGGCTTGCCAGGACTTAATCCAGGATATAGAATTTTAAGATAATTTTCAGTGTGAGATACCTTCACAGAGAGCGCAAGCGTAAGGGTTGCGATCATTAACAATCCTACTATTCAAACAATCGAATATGTAGTTCATTTTTCTAAAATTCCGCAGTGTTAAGTGCAGTCTCGCTTTGTAATTGACCTGTCCCAACAACAGTCTTTATAGTTGCACTCATAGTGTTAGAAAATATTTGCGTTGCAAATTTTACCCTCATTTTTTGAAAAGTGTTGGGATTTATATGGGCGTCGGTAATTTTTACAGCAGCTCGAGCTGTATTTGCTTTTTTATCAATGTCATAGGCCTTTTCGACATCGGTCCAAGAAACCTTTTTCCCATCTACATAAAATTCTTTGGTTAAAAGATTATTTCGTACACTTTTAATTAAATGAGGAACATCGTATGTACAAAAAATTTTATAATTATTAATAAAAAAATACGGTTGCTCCTCTGTAATACCCAAACCTAAAAATGCCGTTCTGTTTGTGGCTGCTTGATCTCCAGTAATTACGCGTACATTAAGCCCTATCCTTTGGAGAGCTGTAATATTTTCAGTAATCAGTGCAGATAACGACTGATGTTTAGTTGAACCAGCAGACAGATAGAAACTGACAGGAATTTTCCACTTTTGAAGAAGTCCTCTTACCATGAATACCAGTGCGTGAGTGGCAATCTTGCTACTTCGTCCGAGACGTCCCAAATCTTCGAAGCCCTCTATAATGTCTTGGTTGGCGTTGTATTCGAGACCTTTCTTTAAATGAATTTCATCGAATAACAAGACGCATTGCCTTTGATCATTGGTCATAGTTTTCACCTTAACGGCCAGCTTTGTAAAAGCTCAGTGTTGGTCCCTGTGTTTAATTGGTCTAACGCAACCAAGAAACTACCGTAGATTTTGATGGAAGTGTAAATTGTAATTTCTGTCTCATAAAGAGATATAATGCTGAGATTTATGGTACATATTCAAAGCAAGTTCCTTTTCTTCATATGTCCAAGGTTGGTTTTTTATGGAAAAGTTGCATATTAACAAAACTCGAACACTTTTGATTTTAGGTTAAGCACACTTAGAGGACTTTCTTTTGTCGTAAATCTTTTTGCAGACGATGAATGCTTGAATTTTTGCAACTACCTTTTACGTAATTTTGCAATTTTGTGATGTAATACAGTTGAATTTGATCGTTTTCTACGTTTAGTGGGTGATGGCATTTCGATCCAAGCCTCGGATAACATCATTTGTAAAATAGTCAACAAATAATATATAAAAATTGTGCCTATTGTACATGTTTCAGAAAAGTTGCCATGAAATGTTTCTCTTTCATGTCAACGTGGAAATTAAAATATTGAATTTTGTATTTTTCTTTTTACATTTAGTTTATTTCATTACTAAAAGGTTTTTAACATCTTGGCCATGTAAAATTTATACAAATGTCTTATTGACAAGTTAGACTTAACGATGACTTGACACGAAATATAAACGTCACTTTTGACTTTTCATTTATTTAGTAGAAGTTAAATAATTTCAATTGTGGTAAATCTAATACAATCGAGCAAAAACAGTATGAGCATCACGAACATTTAATTGTACCGGCCTCCGGCCAAATCAGAGGCTTCGCTGTAGCCGTCGTCACTTGATACTCAATATACCAAATTTATGTTTAATTAACTTACCTTCACTAAAGAAGAATCTTGTGAAATGTTAGTTTCTGCAACCAAAGAAACATTGCCATCAAGTACACTTGGAGATGATTGAGTAACTATTTTCTCTGAATAAAACGGCGATTTACCGTAAACTTTTGGAGCATTTTCTCGTTTTAACGTTAATTTTGTAGGTGATATGGGCAAGTTTTGTTCTGAAATGACGATTTCGCTTATTTCGCCGATTTTGTAATTTAACGGGACAGCACTATGAATAAGTCTATTTTTTAGAGGATTCATAAATTGATCGTCGCTAAAATGCATGGCACACACTTTTTTTTCACGTAATTGGTCCTCAGATACATAAAAAAGATTAGAATTTCCACAATTCGCTAACCATATATTCCGCCTAAACTTTTCTGTTGGAAAACGAAAGAAACTTAAGTCGTTGTGGGTTTTGCGAGTTCGCTCGCAGTTAATGTATACGCACGAGTTAGAAGCCATACTTCAGTCTAACGCTCTCTCAACTGAGCTATTTCGTACATACACGTATTTCAAAAGGATCAATTAAAATCACACAATTTATTTTACTACGGAATGAAAATGAATATTTTCGTAAAAGACGGAAAGATAGCAAAAATGCAGCAAGTCATAACTGAAGAACAATTGAACTTGTTTTATGACCTTGCCGCAATACCTGTATGACATCCTGTTCTTTTGTTTTGCGTAGCAGGTATAGAAAGAAGGTGAGCTTCGCTTGAGATAAAGTGGCCAAGTAGAATTAAACAAAAACATTTTATAGTGATTTTAAAATATTACAATGAAAACATTTTCTTATGAATATTTATAACCTACTTACTTGCAGTTTTAATATTTTGAAACGTTATTTAAATATCTATTTCTTTGCTGATTGGGAAGTAGTTAATATGCCACCCGTTTGTTAAAATTCTAATATATAATCAAAGAGTATACTATTTGATATAATAATTATTGAATGATTTTCCTTTCGACAGCAAACACTTAATTAATTTTAAGTCGGTACAATCATGGTAAATTTGACATGTTAGCTATTATTTTTTATTAATTCTCCATACTTCAAACACAAATAATGAATAATTAAATTGATCCATTTTTGATCCTCAAAGTTGAGTTATTTGATAACATTTAATAAAAATAAAATAACAAATCTGCTCCACAAATTTATTTAAATAACTACAATTGTTTCGCCTGAACTCGTCATCAATTTATTTATTTATTTAAGATAAAGGCATAGGTCCGAAACAATTATAGTTATTTAAACAAATTTGTTGGAGCAGACTTTGGGTATTTTATTTTTATTAAATGTTGAGAAATAATTTTAACATTACTATGCTTATACTTTCTTAATTACGAACTTTTTCCAACTAAACTATAGGAATATTTTTATAGATGTAATTATAAAGTTATACATCCACATACCTTGTATTTTCCTATATTGCGACAATCTGACAACAATGTGCTTCTGCACTACGCCAAAATGGTAAAGGTACCTGTAATTTCGTCACTCACCTGTACAAATACAATCTGTTTAGTTCGAGTCACGATTGGCAGAGGGCTAACGGTAGAGCCCTCACGCGGACGTGACTGTATTTCTGATACGTAATTTCCCGTAAACCTACATCTCTTTACATTCTATTACTCTTTGCTTATAGTTATCTTCGTCAGTAGTAATGTTTGTTAAAATTGTTAAAGATGTTGTAAACAATTTTGCCAAATTTTAAAATTAAAAGATAAACATAAGTCTGCTATTAATATAACAGTTTGAGAAACTTATAAAGCCAACTATAAAATTTTTTTTTAAAGTACACCATTAAAACCCCAAAAAGATAGTATTTTATTTTGAGTGTTAATGGTGAAAGTTTACATTTTCATATTACTATATTACTATTTGGGATATGTATTACATAGAAAAACTTGAAAATTAGAAGTTTATTTCAAATTAGAGTTTTTTTACGCCCATGTCCATCAGAATAGACATGTCATAAGTCACGTGACATGCGACATATCAAAGTGAAAAATTGTTAAAATTATCCAAAAAAAGTGGAGACTGAAAGAGTTAATACTTTTGTTGCAAACTAAGCATAGTGCACTACACTTATTATTTTCTTTTAAAAATCTGTAGCCTAAGCTACCCCAAAGGTTGTGTCTTGGTTTTCCCGTGTCTATGTTTAACACTTTCCTGACTGAGGTTGAGAGCTGACTAATCAACCAGGTGCATTTCAGACAATATACCCCATTTTGCAATAAAACACACTAGCAAATGGAGGAGATTATAATTTTAATTTTTTAAATGCAGGTGTTTTTCTAGATTGTGTACATTTTATACATAAGGTACATGTAGAATATGTATAAAAAAGCAAAATGTATCTGTTTTGTTTTAAACATCAGTATTCTACGTATTTTATGCATTCTACTCCACAATTTTCTACATGTAATGTGCAAAATAATTTTCTATATGTAAAATTACAGCTCTGATTAGAACTCCATAATATCTTTTGGTAACATTGTTCTGTACTGTCTAAATCTAAGTAAAAATCGAAATAATATCATTTTGCAAGTTTTTACCGGAATGTTGTATACATCATTTAGTGAAAACCTGAATTTGTTTTCACGGAAGCATCAAAAACAACCCTAACCTTAGTTGTAATGCTACTGTCCTTTATTATGGCATTGTACGGTAAAAAATATTCTGGATTTTCGTCTATTGTGCTATCAAATTCTGTCATGTGGCTTAAATTAATATAATCTAACATAAATTGACTATATTGAACCTTTAAAGATGGATTAGATTTGAGCCTCCTTTCCAGTGATAAAAATCTACTCAATGCATTTTATCTCAAAAATAATTTTCACAGTACTTTTCATTAAACAACATATTGTGGAACTGAATTTTACCGCCAACAATCCAGCCCAATTTTGTATCCTGTAGATCAGGTTTTTTGGGACCTAATGTTCCCAATAAAACGTCTATTGAATCGCTTTTATTAAATTTACTATCGGCTAATTGAATATTACTCAGTAAATTTACTTACTCCTTACTAAAAGAATATCTTGGTAATTTTTAAGTTATTTTGTCTATCGCTAGGTATTTAATTGTACTAGAGAAGTTAGAATTAATGGAGTTAATAGAAATTGTAACTTTACTTGATGGGTTTTGTAATACTTGTCCTACGCCACTAATTGCATAATTTAGATTTTTTGTTTTCAATCTTAACGTAAGAACATAATTCATTTGTAATAAAGTTGCTTTGTGATTCAATTAATTTATGTAGATTACCTAGCTTGTCTGGTATTAAAAGTGTTGGTGTAGACAGTAACACAAAAGTTTCATTTTGAAAAGAATGCATTGTAATTGCAATTTCGTTCTTAGAAGAGGATTGAGCAGGTAACTTGTTATTGTTAGAAACATTAGTAATATGTAAAAGAGTATTGTGTCTTTTATTGCAATTCCTACAAGAGTTTGTTCTGCAGTCAGGTACTCTGTGATTTGCCAATGAACAATTAAGACATAATCCCTTTTTCTAAACTTGAAGTTCCAGCTCTGGGAGACAGATTTAAAAACTCCTAACGTTTGTATACTAAGTGATCCCTTTTACAATAGAAACAATGAATAGTTTTTGTAATATTACTTAAATGACACTGTTGTAAATGTATTTCTGTACCTTTGTTTGAATTAAATTGCTTAACATTTGTTTTTGAACCTGAAATTACATTTGTTATCTAGAAAGTGATTCCTTTCTTCCATTGTTAGAAATTCATTACTATATTTTAAAGATTCCCATTCACGTAAAGTAATATCATCTAATTTAGACGTAATTAAATAAATAATAATATCATCCCATGCATTGCAAGGCAGTCCTAATACCCTCATTGTTCTTAAATTCTTAGTAATAGTATCCTATAAATTTCGTAAATCAAAATATGATTCGGTGTGAATTTTTTTAATCTCAGAAATACCCCTTTAACAAACTGCGAACAATTAATCTTTTATTTTCACATCGTTCTGTTATACTTTTCCATGCAATTTGATAATTATCTGCGCATACCTCTATAGATTCAATAATTTGTGCGGCATTACCTTCAAGAGATGATTTAAGATAATAAAATTTTTGAGTATCGGAAATTTCGTTACTTTCATGAATAAATTCATTTAAAGGCATCATGAAACTCTCACCATTTGTCATAGTTTCCTCTAAAAGTTGGTAATTTAATTGTTGGTAACTTAACAGATTGTAAACTATCGTTATTTGATTGAAACGAATTGTTTGCCGGGATAGATTATCAGAGTGCTTGTTTTTAAAGATGTTACAAAATGTTTAATTTGTGAAATTATAAAAAAAAAATCTGATGTGTGCAACACATGACCTCACAAAACAATGTAATTGATAATTTAAAGAAGCACAAGTAAAATTGAAAAAATTTGATGTGGTTTATAACTAGTGTACTGTGTTTTTTTTTGCTACTAAAAATTTTGTACCGTTTTTCATATCGTTAAATTGTTTTATTAAAAAATCGTAATACTTCGACAGAAACAATTAAATTTAAGTTATTATTTAAATAATACCTATTAAGCTTGACGTACTAAACAAAAATGATCACGATCGAAAAAGTTGATCAGAAAAAGTCAATAATCATAATCACCCAATATACATTTATTTAGTTCTTAAATTGAAAACGTGTAAATATGTGCATAAAAGTACAATTTTATAAACATATAAATCCACTTGTTACGTATATGTTTCTATTGATGCAGTTATCATTTTACATTTATTCCATAGTTAACTTTGTTGTTGCAAAACAACAAGTTGTTTATATAATTCCTAAATGACATAAATTCTACTTAGTAACAAAAAAAAGTAATTACAATTCCGACATTTTAAAATTTATCATAACGTGTATAAATGCAAAAAAAAATGCGAAAATTTTTGACCCAAGGGCCAAAATTTTTTTTACAAAAAATCCTCTGAAATGGTCAGAAATGGCTCAAAACGATAAAAAATACAAAAAAAATTTCGAAAAATTTTGACCAAAGGGCCAAAAATCTCAAATGGTCAGAAATGGCTCAAAACGTGTAAAAAGGCAAAAAATGCTTTTGAACATTTTTTAGTAAAGGACCAAAAAATTGTTTTTCAAAAAATCCTTTCAAATGGTCAGAAATGGCTCGAAACGTGTAAAAATGAAAAAAGTTTCGAAAATTTGACAAAAGGGCCAAAAAATTTGTATTTAAAAAATCGTTTCAAATGGCCAGAAATGCCTTAACGCGCCTAATAAGACTAAAAAAAACCTCATATATTATTCGTCTTGAACCCGAGACACCGGCACATCAACCAAACGCGCTACCACTGCGCTACCGGAGAAGTTCACGAACAAACGAAAAACTTGTTAGATATTCAATTCTAGGATGGTTCACTTAGTTGCCTACGTAAAGATCGAGTTATCTTTGTGGACGCTATCGCACTGGAACACAAACATACATTTTGAAACTTTCATGTTTGTATCTATTTTTTTCGAACTTACGGTAACGCAATTTTTAAGTATGGTAGCTCATTTTAAAGGAAATTTAATCCTCTTTATAATAATACTCTGGGATCTATTTTCTATTTTGCAATAATTCACAAAACCTAAAGTGCTGCACTCGAAATTCCGCCGACCGATTACAATATCTCCCAATACTTTCGTATTGTGAGTTAATAATCAGTTTCAAAACTCTCCCGTTCGTCTAATTCTACATTTGTTTGATCATCATCCTCACACGCGGCCTCAATAGAAGTTTGTAAATTGTTAAAGTTATCCCATAAGGGTTCACATTTATCTAACTAAGTTGTAAGTGTTCTATAGTACTACTTGTAATATTTTTATCTAAATTTTCAAAATAACTACCTTAACGAGTAAGTTGAGACTTACAGTACCCCGTTGCTGTTTCAATGTGTCCAGATCGTAACGTTGATAAAATTGTGGATACCGTAATGGCCAGCGTTGTCTGCGTCTTCAGTAAATCTTGAATTTACTCGATCTAGCTGGAAACTTGTAGATCCGGCTCGAAGGACCAAAAATGTTTCTTCAATTTCAGTGGACTGTATATTTAATTGAATAAAGTTTGTTTTTTCTTAATTGGCTTACTTGAAATCACTCTACTAGAGAACTCGATGAGACACTCGTGCCAAGTAGACTTGACTCGATCTTAAGTATAACCGAACTGATACTATATCTACTTTCGTATCAATGACTTAAAAACGATCCCTTAATTACAAAGTTCATGCGCAATAGCAGCAAATTGCAGTGACAAATAATGGCGTCAACAAACAAATAAAAAGTCGTTTCAACCGATACAAACGATGCCTACGAATGATAAACCTAGAAGTTCAAATAAGTTTGTCATTTTACCTTTTCTTTCAAACACAACGAATAAAATTGGTAAAATATTACAAAAGCATAATATAAAAGTAACTTACAAAAGTAGTATTAAAATTTGAAATCTTCTGTATTCTGTCATAGACCAAATACATAAATGTGGTGTTTACGAAATACTATGTTCTTGTGGTCCAGTCTACATTGGTGAAACTGGAAGAAGCATTCACACCAGATTAACAGAACACGAAAGACACTTAAGCTTACTTCATGCTACTAAATCAGCAATTGCTGAACATGCCTTAAATACTCTGCACACTATAAACATAAAACTGGAAGAAGCATTAACACCAGGTTCACAGAACACAAAAGACTTAAATACTCTGCACACTATAGAATTTGGAAACAAGAATTCGATAGGAATTGGTATACAAGGAAGATTCGAGAAGCTATTGAAATTCTGTTATACCGTATCAATGTTTGTCACTTTGATGTTAAGCATGACGAAGAACAAAGTTTCTGTCTGAAATCTTGCGCAAAATAAATAACTAATTCACACCATTTTCCCAAAGAAAATGTTACTTACTATCATGATCTTTTTACTTGTTACATTAAAATAATATAAGTGCGGGGTGCGGAACGTGGTAAATATTGCTGCGGGTGCGGAGTTACACGATCGACACAGCCAAGCGAGTTCAGTCAATGATATTGCACAAGGATCCTATTTTTTTAAACGTACTACATAAAATCAAAAGTAGGATTGTGAAGTTTTAAAAAAGTACCGGTTTATGGATTTTAGTACTATGAATAAACAATAACTAGATATTACGCACCGCACTTACGTAGTTACATCACTCGGTGGCGCCTCGTGCCGTCCAAAATTGGGGTTGCATAAATTAAGATCTAAATGTATTTGCATGCCAAGCTTATTGGGTTGCGCCGTTTCACAATTCCCCTTAGGACACTTTTCCAGAACGCGATTTTTGGGGTGAATATTCTGGGGACAAACTTACCAGAGGCACATATTCCGGGGTCGAATATTCTGGGAGCGAACATTCCAATAATCCGGCGGCGAAAGTTTCTTCTAGGTAAATCAGTTTTTTTGTTCAATATAATCAACTTATGTTAACTTTACTGTTCTCGTATAGCTCGACATTACACTTTAATATAGCTAAGCATAAATTAGTAATTACATTACTAACTCGTTTATTTAACTAAACCAACTTCTGTATTAAAACCTAACCCTTTGCTTTTACTACCCTACCAAATACGAACATCGAATTCATCTAACTATCGCCTTAAGTATCACTAAAACTTTGATTATGCAAATTGAATATCTAAAGATTGCTGTTTAATTCGTGGTGTACCACCTCTAGATCACATCACGTTGCTGTCTACAACCCTAATCTATAGCTCCACAACTATTGGACTCCTTTTAAACTTATTCTTGTACGTGCTCCCTGATTTTTAGTTCAACTCGGTCGCTAATTTGCGCTAGGCTTATTACCTGCCTCGTTCATACTTTTATCTTGATAATCCCAGTAGAACTCTCATTACTTAAATGACCTTTATGTCATTACCTGGCTACCGTATTTGAGACAGATGTGTTTTATGTCAGTCCCACAAACAGTTCTCCTCGAACAAGGTTAACCAACGTTCGCGGTGTTGATTTATATACTATAGCACGTGTTAAACTACCTCTACTTAGTTACACATAAGGAATGCGTTAATGAAATTGTTAGAAGTTTTTTGTGGAAAATTTTAAGACATGTACTGAGAAATATAATCTTTACAGTCAATCATTTTTTCCTAAAACACAGAATTCACAATTTCTGTACTGCTTTGTATATTTTTTGTAATGTATTGGTTAAAAACTTGATAAACTGTTTGCATGCAATTCAAATTTAACTTTGAAAGGGATAATATACATGTTTACAGTATTTACATGTTTCAATGACAGTTGCAGATCTCGTTCTCAGTAAATATGGAACGTTAGTTACTGAGGACGACAGCTGCAATTGCTGTTAAGAAGTATGTTTTATAAAATTTCTTGCACGATTTTCCCATTCAAAGAACTTACGTTGGCAGATTATTCCTTCTCTATTTAAATAATTAATACTTACTTTAATAACTATAGAATTAGAAAAAAAAGAGCAAAAACCATCGGAAGAATCAGTTGAAAAAAGGAATGGAGAAGATAATTCTGAAGCAACCAAAGAAGATGGTGAACTTGAACAGGATGAAAATAAATCTAGTGATACAACTAAAACGAATGGTGAAACTACAAATACGGATGATGTTAATACACAAGATAAGGAAGATGGTGAGCATGATGAAGGTGAGGAGGAAGATGAGGAACCTAAAAATGAAAAGCAGCCCGAAGAAAAAATGGATACAGGTGAGGTACCTGAAGAGGAGGAGGAGGAAGAGGATAAGAAAATTGACGAGGAACAGAAAGAGGAAGAAAGTGTTCCAGAAAAAACGGAAGAAAGTAAACCTAAAAAAGAAAAGGAAAAGAAACGTAAGCGTTCGTATTCTGGAAGCAGTAGTAGTTCATCGAGTGGCAGTGATGAGAGTGATGAGGAAAAGGATGAAGAGCAATCAAAAGTTGTAATCAAGAAAGAGAAAGATGAAGACAAAGATGAAACGGAGAAGGAAGAAAAAGTTGAAACAGTGGAGGAAGATGTTAAACCTGAAAAACCACGACTTTTACACAAGACCACATCAATATTTTTGAGAAACCTCGCACCCACTATTACTCGACAAGAAGTTGAAGCAATGTGTGGAAGGTAAGGTTTCTTCATCTTGTGAAAGACTGAATTAATAAGTTATTTGCAGATATGAAGGCTTTTTAAGGGTCGCTTTAGCTGATCCACAACCAGAACGTCGATGGATGCGGCGAGGTTGGGTGACGTTCAAGCGGGACGCAAATATCAAAGAAATTTGTTGGAATTTTAATAACATTCGCTTACGAGAATGCGAACTTGGTGCTATAGTTAATAGAGATCTCAGTCGACGAATTCGCCTTGTTAACGGTATTACAGGTCATAAACAAGTAGTACGATCTGATATTCGAATCTCTGCAAAGGTTGTACTGAATTTGGATAATAAAGCTGGTCTGTGGTGTGACGATGATGATAAAAATGAGAAACCACAGCAGGTACAGTATGTACAATTTGTAACTTTATACTATCCGTTTTCTTATAGACATTTGGATTAGTATCAAATAATCCAGTTTTACACAACATCACTGATTATCTCATAGAAGAAGCTAGTGCGGAGGAAGAGGAACTTTTAGGACTTGAACCGACTTCCGATGCACAGGATGCAGCAACCATTGTTGATCGTGACGAAATTTTAATATCAGTTTTAGACCGAATAATTCTGTACTTACGTGTTGTGCATTCTGTTGATTATTATAATCACTGTGAGTACCCAATGAGGATGAAATGCCTAATCGTTGTGGAATTTTACATGCAAGAGGACCTGCTCCTACAACTAAAGTGATTGATAATATAACTAGTAATTGCAGAAGATAAACTTTTTGTTTTAGACTGATATATCTCAATTTATCGGAGCACCGATCGAAGCTAAAATGGTGCATTTCCTTCCTGAAAAAACAAATCGTGAAGAAAATAAAAATGACAACAAACTTATAAATTTAGCGCTAAAAGATGTTGATATGGAAATCGATAAATTTGTGCAAGCCAATACTAGAGAATTAGCAAAGGATAAGTGGTTGTGTCCTTTATCAGGGAAAAAATTCAAAGGGCCAGATTTTGTCCGCAAACATATCTTTAACAAACACACTGAAAAAATCGAGGAAGTCAAAAAAGAGGTAGAATTTTTTAATAATTATCTTCGTGATCCAAAACGACCAATGTTAGATATACAACAGGCAAAGAAAGAGGAATCATCTGGATACACTCATCCTGGGTTAGTACTTAATTACAAAAGTGATTTCTACTGGCAATTGCACAGACTTAACTTTCCTTCTAGAGCTTATGCTAGTTCATACACTGGGTATGGACCTCCGTCACGATATTACAATCAAGGATATGCTAGACCACGTCCATACGCACCAGCACGCGCCAGGTTTGCGTTTTAAATTAATTGTACACTTTAGTAATAATTTTGTTACAGAGGAGGAGGTACTAGTGATTTTCGTCCAATCATTCATTACCGAGATTTGGACGCACCACGTGAACCTGAAGAGTTTATTTAAGTTAATTTTATTTAAGAGAATGTATTAATGTTGACTTTTGACTTTGTTCTGTTTATTATATTAAGCAAAAACAAAGCGGAATTTACTTTGTGGTGGCAGTTCGGCAATCGTTTTATACTAACAAATAATAAAATTTGTAAGAGATATAGCTGAAATACCATATATTACTTTGTAAATTATAAAACAATTTTGATGTATTTATTGCATTTGTGCAAATAAATTATACTTGATTTATTTCTTGTTATCACAATTTGTCATTTCATTTTTGTTTTATTCATGTATGCACAGGTTCTCCATTTTCATGGTTTTTAGGATATCTCGGTTATGAGTGAAGATAGAGGGATGCAGTTTTTACAATACTGTGCTGCTTTTTTATCAAACGCACAATGTAGTTTTCATTGAACAACAATTTGGTGTATGAATTCGTTAAATCTGTGTGCGAGTGTACCTTTTTTGTGTTACGAAATATTGAAAATCTGGCTTCAGATTCTGAAAGAGGACCAAAAGTAATAGAGATCACCATTTGTACCAACTTTGTATATCATCGGAGACATGGTCAAATCGGGCTCAAAAGCGGTTGCCCTTCTAAGTACTGATCGCTCCTGACGTTGCTTAACCACTTAACATATTCACCTGAGTTAACTTGGCTTAGTCCACCGTTTCCATTTTCGCTAATGTGGGTACATAAAATTTATTCTGTTACTATTGCACCTACCCGATTAACCCAGATATGCCCACCGTACTACATGTAGTACACTTACAACTTGTTCAATCCTGTTTAAACCTGCAACCCAATACGTTCTATACTGCTTGAGGTTATTTAGTAAGCTGCAGTGCATGTGAGTGGATGTAAAAGTTATCGTTTGTAACTGCATAGTGATTATTATTAGCGGCTGAAATTTGTTAAACTGTGACAATGGCAGATTATGGAATACGTTTTTCAAGGTAAGGTTTTTTTTTGCTAATTTTAAATTAATTAAAATTTTAGTTATATATCATATAATATATACAAAACATGTAAGATTCGCGTAATGAAAAAAAAAAATTTCACAAAATTATTTTAGAGTAACTTTTATAACCTTTATATTTTAATGTACTATAGGTAGTACAGTGGGCACTTATACAGTCACTTCATTATTGTTTTAGGGGATTTTCTCGGAATGAGGCATTAGTAATGTTGGAAGACGATGAAGATGTAGTAGAGAATGTGGATTGCATAACCCTTTTTCCGCCAGAAAATGCTTGTGGAAATGAAACCGACGAAGATTCTGGCGCGGAAGATTTTGTCAATCTAAATAATTTACCTGGATCGCAACTTCGAGCACCGGTAGAAATTAATTTACGGAATATATCAGACAATGAAAACAATTTGAGTGACTCTAGCTTCTCATCTGAAGATGAAATAAATGCCTCTTTCAGTTTTGAAATGTCGATTACGAACTAAAGTAACTAAACCCAAAAAAATAAAAAGAATTTATAAATGGGAAGACAATGACTTGCCACTTGATAACAATATTTTTGATGATACAGATATAGCACAAGCGAATCTCGAAAACCCTGCGGATTTATTTTTTAAATTTTTTGCCGAAGAAATATTAGAGACAATTGTAACAGAGACGAATCGGTATGCACAACAAAGAAACCAGAATGTGTTGATAGAAAAGTCGGAATTGAAAGCGTTCATTGGCGTATTATTACTGAGTGGGTATATACAGATACCTAGGCGACGAATGTTTTGGGAATACGAGAGAGACTCTCATAATGTATTGGTATCGGAGGCAATATCGAGAAACAAATTCGAATTTATTCTGTCTCATCTTCATATAGCAGATAATAATACAATAGATGTGACTGACAAATATGCTAAAGTTAGGCCTTTATTTATACACCTAAATAAAAAATTCTTAGAATATAGCAAATGTGAGGAAATGCATTGCGTTGATGAAGCCATGGTTCCATACTTTGGTCGCCATGGTTGCAAAGAATTTATTTATGGGAAGCCTATTCGATATGGCTATAAATTGTGGGTAGGGGCAACACGATTGGGCTATGTTAATTGGTTCGAGCCTTACCAAGGTGCAGCTACAAATATTAGCCTTCAGTATGCTAGTTATGGAGTTGGACCATCTGTAGTTCTGGAATACGCAGATGTTTTGAGAAAAAGGTGGCCAAATACGCAGTATATGCATTTATTTTTTGATAACTTTTTTTCTACTTTACCTTTGCTGGAACTGCTTTCCAAGAAGAACTTCAAAGCTACAGGTACTATTGGGGAAAAGCGCATACCTAGCAGCCCTCTAAAGACTTCCAAGCAAATGAAAAATGATGCGAGAGGATGTTTCGACTATAAGAAAATTGAAGATAGTAACATAATTGCCGTGAAATGGCACGATAATAGTATTGTGACTTTATGTTCAAATGCCGCCGGAATTAATCCAATCCACGCTGTCAAGAGATGTTCTCAAAAAGAAAAGAAATCCATACAGGTAAGTCCAATCGATTACCATTCTGCCCATAGATCTTGTAATTTTAAAAATGTTTTAGGTATCCCAGCCGCATTTGATTAACTTATATAATGCCAATATGGGAGGTGTTGACAGGAGTGACCAAAACATAAGTCTTTATAGAATATCGATCAGAGGTAAAAAGTGGTATTTTCCACTCATATCACACTGCATCGATATGGCAGTACACAACTCTTGGCAGTTACATAGGCAAAAGGGGAGAACTGATCAATTAAAATTTAGAGACGAATTGTGACTACGCTATTAGTGCAAAACAAAAAACAAAACTCTTCAAAAGGTCACATGTCACGTAATGAAGGCATCGATATTCGCTTTGATCGTTTAGATCATTTAGTAATACTTCAAGATAAGCAAACCCGTTGCGCACATTGTCATGAGAGAACCACAACTAGGTGTACGAAGTGTAACAAAGGACTGCATGTAAAGTGTTTTTTGTCCCACCACACAAAATGTTAAATTCTTTAATAACAAAGAATAGTTGATAGTTGCCATACATTTGCCCACCGTACTAGGTGTAGTACGGCTTCAATTTTGTATTATTTTTCAATAAAATTTATTTTTTCAGAGAAATTGTGTTTATTTGTACTCTAAACAACTACGGTTTTAAAAAACTATTTATAAATACCTCGCGTAAGCATATGGGCATATCTGGGTTAAGATCGTTCCACTCCCACTACAGCTTTCTCACTCGATTCTCCCATCGACTGAATTGTTGTGGTGTGATTTTAATTTAGTATTTCCTCTGAAGTGAGACAAGTACATTATTGTAGTGCTTGAATATATGTATTTGCTGCACTCCATCCACGTGAATTATTTTTACAATTTATAATTCAATATAAATTCTGATGAGGAAACGCTATATGATGATTTAGATGATTCAAATATTCAAGAAAGTGGGTCAGATACAAGTCTAATGATTCTGTTGATATGTTTGCTATGCATACTTGGTGCGAATTACCACCTAATGCTGCAGCACCTCCAGCTTTTCCATTTATGAATCTTCCAACTATAAATGTTGAAACTACTGACTGGGCCATATTGCAGTTTTTTGAATATTTTGTGGATGATGACTTGATCGGGCATATTATAGTGGAAACCAACCGGTATGCAGAACAACAAAAAGAGGGAAAAAATGGTATCCGGTAACTTCCGAAGAAATAAAAGTGTTTGTAGACCTTATTGTATTGCAAAGTGTTTATAAAAACCCAAAATACAGCAGTATTGGTTCAAAAACCCATTACTCGCAACACTCTTCTTCACAAAGTCTATGAGCAATAAGAGATTTGAAGCAATAATCCAAAATCTTCATTTCTAGAACAATGAAGACTATGTTGAAAGAGAACATCCAAACCCGAAGTTGAATAAAATTTGGCCCATATATAAAAAATTATCTACAAAATTTCGTGATGCAGTAACTCCTGAAAGACAAATTACAATTGACGAAATCCTTTTATTATATAAAGGACGGTTTGGCTGGATACAATATATACCCCTGAAACGAGCTGGATTTGGAATAAAAACATATCTTCTGTGTGAGTCGACTTACCAGTTACATCTCAGGTAACTGGTGATGGCTTTGTCACAATTGCTAAATCAAGGATATTTGTTTGATCATGGACAATTTTTATAATTTGCCGCAACTTGCTGACCTACTGATTGCAAATAAGACTGTTGTTTACGAAATGCTAAAAACTTCAAGAAAAGAGTACCTAAAGAACCAAAATCTAAAAAGCTACAGAAAGGAGAACGGACTGCATTACAAAGAGGCGAAGTTTGTGCACTCAAATGGAAAGATAAAAATGAAATTAATTTGATTTCAACTATTCACACAAACATTTGTGGAGAGGTAGAGAAAAGATCGGAGGTAAAAGTTAAGCCTAAGGTTGTCCTGAATTATAATCATACGATGGGAGGTGGATTGTGTCGATCAACATTTAGCAGATTACAGTCTACCGAGAAAGAGGGGGAAAAAATACTACAAAAAATATTTTTTCATTTGTTGGATTTGGCTTTGTGGAATTCTTTTGTATTGTTTCGCAAATCTGGAGGAACCAAATCAGCCTTGAATGATAGAATGAAGCTCATTGAGCAAATCATAGAGAAATATCAACGTGAATTCTCCTGTAGACAAGGACGGTCTTCGGCACAACTTCCTTCGCCTAGGCTCACAGTACGCCATTTTTTGAATATATTCCACGAACAGAGAAGAAAACATCCTAAATGTCAGTGTGGAATATGTAGCAGAGTTCGAGATGCATGTGGTAAGAAGATTTGCACAGAGGCTAGATATTACTATCCCGATTGTGATGTGTCATTATGTGTTACTCCGTGTTTTAGAGTGTTTCATACAGTTAAAATATTTAGAACGGTATTATTATTCCTTTAGACTTATATTTTTTTATGTAGTATCACAATGTTTTATTTTACCTGATTTTTTTAACCCAAGTTTACTCATTATTATAATATGATATATAATTTTCAATATTTTTATAGAAGCGGGCGGTTTTGGAATTTTTTTAAGTTAGCATCTGGATGTCTATTAACCTCTATCTGACATGTATTTTAAATGTCTGTTTCGCATATATTATCGTTTTTTTAAGAATATAGTTTAAAATTATTAGTTTGTGTTGCACTGCAACTTTGCTCGGTCTGGCAATGCTAGAAGAGCATTCTCAACTTGTTATAATTGTCATAGCCAACCTAATTTTGGGATAGAGGAAAATACAATTTTTTTTCAATTTGGCACCCTCGTGTGTCTTATTTTAAAAGCTATCGAAAATGTATGTTGTACTTTATGAGATTTTAATGGTACAACTTGTTTAGTTTCAGTTCAATAGGCGCTCGTTTTAAAGTGTTTCACCGGTATACAGCATTACACAGATATGTCTACCAGAGTTGTAGGGAGAGTGAAAGTTTGCAAGCTAATTCTTATGTGTTGTGTTTAATCCAGTTTTTATCTCATTCTTTGTTTTACTGTGTTTATATGCTATTATTGTTTATTTTGTGCTTGCACATATGGCGGGAACCCCGCAATATCTCCAATTTTTCTCAAATTGAGTGGTACATAGAATTCTCCACACAATAACATGCATATTTAGCTGCAAATGCTCATTTGGAAAAAATTCTAAATGTTTTTAAAACGCCATTGAAATTTCTCCCACTATAAACTGTAAGAACTGAGCTGCAAATTCTCCTACTACGTTAGTTTTAGCTAAGGAATGCATGTGTGTGGTTGGCCTAACTGAAATTTCAGATGAAAATTTCTTTTTAAATGTAAGTACCAGAGCAATCTTATTGTTTTGCATGACTATTAAACTTTAAAGTATCATTTATATTAATCATTCTGTATTGTTAATTAAAAACTAACTTCTTAATTCATTCTCAGATAGGAGGTTTTGCCAGTCGAATATTTTCCACTTAGGAGAAATTGCATCGTGTTGTTCTGAGGAAAAAAAATGTGTCGATGCTAAAAATAAGATTAACACTATTCCCAAACATTGATCTGCCCAATGTGCGGTTGTTTTTGAAGATGGCCAGATTATGAGTTAAGGTAGAAATTACTTTTTCACTAAATCAATGCAAAGTAACGATGTAATGATTAGTTCTGATGTTGCCAACATATAAAACCAAAATCTCGAGGTCCAAGACGATTTAGTAACTACACCAGGCTAGGTTTCGGATATTACAATTTTTCAAGTGGTACCGTCCAAGTAACCTTTCTTCCATGCAAGAATATTTTTTAATACATAATAATAGTGTTATAGAAAGGCAGTATTCAGAAAAAAGTTTGAATACTCGAAAAAATGAAGTTTTGAGACTGATTGCTTAAGTAGTGAAGAGGATGCAGATAGAATTCATGAAGATAATAGCTATGAGCCAGAAAGTAGAGAGTCGGAAAGTGGTGATGACAGTGATGTGAATATAGGGCAAATGGGGAGAATCGTTAATAATATAGATGAACATGAAAAATTAATGAATATGCAAGTATCTAGAAAACGAAAATTAAAAGACAACAAGAAAAATTATGTATGCAAGGTTTGGATTATTTAGGCTTTACTAAGAAAACAGGTGAGAAAGAGATGCAGGATAAAAGTCGGAGCCGAAGAATATTGCAACCTACTTGCAGATAAATAAATAAAATCCACGAGGAAGTAAAATTGTTGGTAGTTCACAGAAACATGGAGACAAGAAATATTTAATATGTTTTGGAAGAACATGGACTGGAAACAATGTAAAAATAGTCCCAATGAGGGTTTGTACCAAGAAAGAATCTAGAAGGCAAGGTACATTGAGTACTTTTTAAACGACGGGGTGAATAACTTCAGGTATGTCACACAATGTTTGTTAACACTTTAGCTCTAAGCTATAAAGCTACAAGATTGGGTAAATAAGACCTCCTGAGGAACGACATTAAACAATACTAACAATTTATCATGAGCAAAACAATTTTGTCCCGATACACTAATGAACGCCAACTTTTAAATACATTATTTGTTAATTTGCCCAAGCTCATTATTATCGACGGATTTCAAACCATGATGTACTTATACAAGGCATAAAAAACTGTATTCATGAATTGTCAATGTTAGTCTATCAGTGGAAACATTTTTAACAGGACGCTTCGAGAAAACAACTTGTGTCTTTTTCAACCGGAAAGACCAATGCAACACATGTTTCTCTTTTAAATATAAAAACATAGAGGAAGAATATATAAGCATGTAAGGTCAGAAAGAGTAAAAGTGAAGATAAAGAACAAGCAGAAAGGGGAAAATGTGTTGTGTTGACTACGGATCTTCAAGCAGTAAAGGTTTGTCCATTTCTTCCTGCAGCTAAATTATATTTTAAAACAAAACATTCTTGTCATAATTTCACGATCTAACCTCGAGACATGTAACATGCTACTGGTTTCGGTAAAATCTAAACAACCAACATTTACAAGGTGTATCATCGATTATATTACAAAAATTGCCTGAATAATAATGTATTGTGACAGTTGTGGATATCAGAATAAAAACAATATTTTATTGAATACATTGCTGAACTTGACCATGCAACGTAAAAACACGATTTTTCAGATATATTTAGAGCTGGGTCACACGCAAATGGAGTGAGACTTGATTCATAGTTTAATTGAGCGGAAATTAAAAATAGGGAAATACACTTATCTAGCGATTACGCCACTGTAACTAAAGAAGCAAGGACAATACCAAATGCTTATAATGTAAAAATATCACATTATAGCTTTTTGAAGGAGTTTTATCAACCACGCCATTTGAGATGTCATCCATGCGACCAGTTGCTTCCGATCCAAAGATTAAAACAATATCAAAGATAAGGTGTACAGAAGAGGGAATTCAAATAAAGCTTAACTACGGTGAAGACTGCATTGACCTACCAGTAAGACGAAAACCAATAGAGTCTATTTTGAAGTATCCCCAGTTGTTAAGTGGACCTTATAAAATGAAAAAGAAAAATGGCTTCACCTGCAAGACCTAAAAACTGTGTTACGCCAAAACACTCAATACTTTTATAATAACCTGTTATACACTTAAATGAGTATGTTTGGATTTATCACTCAATGGTTTAATGTATTTTATTTTCTTATCGTATTGTCTTGAAAACAATAAGTGATATTTTTTAGATATGTAACTGTAAGATGTTTCAATACTTATGTCTGAGTTAAGTTTTTTCCAAAAGAAATGTTTGTTAATTTTGTGATGCATTTAGATAATTATTTCTGAATATTCTCTGAATATAATGTACAATTAATCACCAACATTTAATTACCCCAAATTGCTTAAGACAACAGGTAATATTAATTACCTGTAAATACAAAATTTTTATGGGAGTTTTAAAGTAAACAGTTTTATGTGACTCCTGTAAAGTTCACTCCAACAGATTAGTAGATATTGTACGGTCGTCCGCGATATGCAGTATTATATAAAGCACTTGTTCGACCTTTGGATGATCAGGTTAAAAAAGTTATTCTTCCGTTTGATAATGTACTTTAAAATGAAACATTTGCATAACTTGTTAACCCTTTCGGCACGACTTTTGACTATTAATTTATTTTTTGTACTTAATGCATAAATATATTATTGCATATAGTAGGTATATATTTATAAATTTTAAAGAATACCTATTTTTTTTATGAAAAAGTTGCTTGGGTCAAATATATCCGAGCAGTAAAAGAATGTGGGACAAATAACATTTATTTTCATTTCATACATACATAGTGCAGGCATGAATATATCCCATATTATAATACTTTGGCCCACTCACTATTTTTTTGTCATTTAGTACGAAAATCGCAGAGCAAGAAATCCACAACACTAACATCCCATTCCAATGTATTTCAAAGCGCTGTTTCAATTTCTTGAATATGATCTTGGGACAAATATGTCCCCGTAGTGTCGAAAGGGTTAAAGGATGAGTCAAGATTGAAAAAAAATATATAATTGATTAAAACCATTACTTAGTATTTATGGGATTTAACATCGCTATTTAACATTTATTAGTTACTTATTTGTACAAACTTTTAAATGCATGCAGTACAATAAATATTTTTATTGCTAATACTTTTCTTTATCGTTATGTATGAAATTAAACGTTTTACTTTAACATATCATACCTAAAGAACTTGCGTGAATTTGTTTGTATTCCAAACTATTCAGTGAAATCATGTGCGGACTGGATCTAAATTGTTGCATTTCTTCATAGGTATACAATACTTGGTATCCATCTTATTATTCACTTATTATTTGGCTTTGAATTGAAAACGAAGTAGGCTGTGACAAGTATGAAAATGCCAGCCCTGCGCTTGCCTGATAAAAAAGTAGCATAGGACTTCAACAACCTCATCCCTCTATCTTCATTTATAACTGAGACGCATTGAAAACCATAAAAAATTGGGATACTTTATGCATGTGTGACTCTTCTGCTGCTAAAAAATTGATTTTTTATTGGTGATGCCATTTTTCAAAAATTGCAGAATATTTTCAGTAATTTTAGAGGAACCTGCAACTTGGAGTAGAAAGTGTAAAGATCAATTGTAATAAAAAACAAACTTCAGTCAAGTTTTTTTAAAGTAATTAACGAGCTCTAAAAATAAGTAAAAAATCTTTTAATTTTGTTAAAGATAATTCGATCTTTGGTTAAGTTTTCCATAAAGTGTTTCGTAGGGTAATAAATAAGCCATGAAAAAGGTACTTCAAAAGAGTTCAAGTAACTTTTGTGAATTTATCGAAAACTATGAACTTTAGAGTAAAAAGTGTGCATACTTTCTTTAGTCAAGTTTTTTTTTTTTGTAAAGGTTTAAAAGTGTCTTAAACATCTTTGTGAATATGTTAAAAAATGATTTTTTTTAAGCAAAGAGAGATCTTTATTAATAATAATCCCATTTTAGTCATTTTCATTTTAAACATTTTTCATAAATAAGCTTTGAAAAGCAACATTTTTTGATAATCTTTTAAAGCTCTCTAATTTTCCAGTTGAGACATTTTTGATTTGATAGATCTAAAATTCGTGTATTTTCTAATTTTTGCACGCTCTAAAAATAAAACTCAAACCTTATTAACGTCAAAATATTTTCTCTTTGAGCACTATTAAAAATAAAATTTTTCGAAAAATAAAAAACTCCAAAAAAAGTTTCCCATATGAAATCAACTTTTTGGCGAACACTGTATAAATTGATGGTTGTAGATAAAGTATAGTATTTGACTCGCGTATAATGGGCCATAATAGACTCTGATTATTATATCGCTCGCCTCGCTTATTATGACCTACATTATACGCTCGTTAAATAATATACTATTATTTTACTGAATTATTTTCAATAATGAAGTTTCCCATATGAAATCAACTTTTTGGCGAACACTGTACAAATGGATGGTTGTAGATAAAGTATAGTATTTGACTCGCGTATAATGGGCCATAATAGACTCTGATGATTATATCACTCGCCTCGCTCGTTAAATAATATACTATTATTTTCAATAATGCGAAGCCGGTGCCAGACTTTGACGTTTCCAAACAAATATGTACAACAGTCATGAAACTGTCATTGAATCAATTTTTTTCGTTAAGCCAAATTTAGCAGTAAAACATAAATCTTTGTGTGCAACTCGTCCATAATAAGGCTATATTGACCTCGTCCTCTTTATGGCCTTATTCGCTCGGCCATAAACCGCACTCGTTCAATAAAGCCTTGATACATAAACAGCTTTTAAGGAGGACGGTATTTTGCTGTATTTAAGGGGACAGATAAGGTGCACACTATTTAGTGTGACGTCATATGCTGTTGTTATGTTGTAGTGTTTACCAATTGTTATTCATTATTTATGGCGTAGTGCTTTAAACATTTAAAATTGTGACAAACATAAGCAGACGGCGAGGGTATCCCAAATTAGTTTTTATCTATCTATCCATATCTACTTCGTGTAATACAGCCATATCTAATAATTCTCCCATTGTCTTAAATATATCTTTAACCGTAATAGATGTAATTAAAACAAAAAAAAGTTAAGTATGGTTATGTTGTTGACATGGCAGTTAGCGTTAACATACACTGCGGTGTGTTAAATATCGTCTTCAGCTGAACCTCAATACCGTATCTAAACCACTTTATTTAGTCGTACGTTTTAGATAAGTGGATTTATGAAATACATCAAAATAACAACTGACTAACGCCATCTCATAAAGTGGGGACGTCTCGTACGGAGGAATTCAACGGGCCCCCGAATTTGAGCTGAAACGAAAAATTAATTATGTGAAACATCTTTTTTGTAAAAATTAGATTAAAAAATTAAATAATTAAGATAGTATAAATAATTACAAAATTAACTACTCAAAGACGACACGTTTCGAGGAAGCTCCGTATTTCTATGACTGGACATGAGTTTATTGCATGTATGTATATTATTAGAGCGTGCATTTGTAATACTATTTTGTGCTGATGAAGATTAGTTAAATATAAAAAGGAGTGCTTAAAAGGGTAGAAGCCTAGGGCACACATAACCCTAAATTAGCCTTGTAAAGTCACATTGTACCAATTACATAGAAACAGTATAGATACTGCTTAACGCCGCGCAGTTGAAGTCATACGCCTCCATTTGAAATCACCTTGTAGTTAGCGGGGTATATCGATATTATTTCTCAGCTATTAATTTACAAACGCAATTCCGCGAAACCGATTTGTTAATACGTAGTGCTGTCTAAAAATGTATGTGAAATGTTACGTTTCGCTTTACAATGCAATAAGGAATTTTCAATTTTGCAAACTGATTATGTCGATGACGGTAAGTAGTTCACTCACTACGGATGGTTGGCAAAGGAGGCCATTAAAACAAAAAAAGTAGATTAATTGTAAAATATCTATCCCATAAAGCGTATTTTCAAATTTGGCGAAGTAAGATTATTATGGGCTGAGTAAATATTTATTTTTAAAAGGAGAATCAAATTTCAAAATGTGCGAATGTATACGTAACTTTGATTTACATTACGTGGATAGATTGGAAGGTGCAATAAATTTTGAATTTGAATGAGTGTACGTGTATATAGGCATTAATTATAGGATCAGTATACATAGTTATCGATTAAAGAAAATAATATTCGAAGTTCTGCATAAAAAATACAACGCAAATTAATACTGATCATTTAAAAGTAATGTCTACAGTCGCTTAAGCTTTATGAACTAAAAACCATCATAATTAAAAATTCTTGTCTTCATAAAAATTTTATTTTTGGAGTTTTATGGAAGAATTTAATATTAAATTGTTTTACTTAAATTTAATGTTTGTGCTAAATACATTTATATCAACAGATTAAATATAAACATGATTTAAATTAATCGAATAAATCAATAGAATAGATAAAAAAAATTATTTTTATTGAAAATGTTAAGGTGTAATAAATTGGATGAGACGCCACTGTACAGTTCCCGGTTAAAATTGTGAGACTGTGATTGGAGTAGAAAAAATTAAATTTATTATCGCTTTCTATCGACATGTCCGTCCATAAGTCTTTCTCATATTCAATGATTGTTAGTTTACAGCGCCACTTGCGCCTTATTAGGAACTAGACTTTGCAGCTTCCATGTTTCTTGTTTGTAGAGAAGCTACTTCGGCCATATAACATTTTCCAACGATTTTTAGTTATTTAAAGGTAAGTACTTATATTTTAATGTTAATTCTACTCAAAATGAATTGGGGAAAATGCTTAATTATTTTTTAAACTGTAATTAATTTTAATGCTTGAATTTGCACGAAGAAAATTATTGGCGGTAGTGCCGGGTGTTACAATCAAGGTCGGTGTTAGTTTTCTATTATTTTACTGTTAAAGATTAACGTTAATTGTATTTATTTTGCGTATTTTACTTAATTAGATGCTAAATACGGTAGGATTTTGTATTATGCCATAAATGTACTAACAGGGAAGTTCGTTTACCCTACATTTAGGGACGCGTGCTTTAAGCTTGCATTTTAATGGCCGCCTTGCGTCCTTTTTGATTTTAATAACCAATAAAAAATTATTACGTTATTCCGAAAAATTTAATTCCTACAAAACACTTGAACAATTTTTCATTTTTTTTAAAGAAATTTCATAATGGAAAAATTTGAGCAAGGACGTGTATCTGAAAATGAAGATGATCCTGATGTATATGAAAGCTCAGGTGATGAATGGAATGAAGAAGTTGAAGAGGTAGGTTGAACTTTTTTTTATTTTCCATTTTATTCTTACACCATATAAATGAGTGTAAGTTTAAAATTTTTTTATTAGAAGAAAAGAGGTAATCGACGTAGTTCTCAGCGTTTAAGTAAAAAACCACGGGTGTCACATGTTGAGGTCAGCAGTGACAGTGATGGTGGTGGAAAGAAGAAGAAATCAAAGAATGGTATTAAACGTCAAAAATTAGATCCCGAACAAGAAGAGGACGTTGAGGAAGAAGAGGATGATGTTGATGAGGAAGAAGAGGAGGAGGAGGACGATGATAGTGCTGACAGCGGTCAACCAAACAGTAAATCTTCTGGGAAGAAATCTGGAGAGAAAAATTCTGACTTTGTGGTATGTATTTTTAATTATGTATTAGTAAAAGTGTAAGCTTTTAATTTCAGAATGGAGGATTTTTGATACTAAAGAAAGATGCACAAGTTGGCGATCTTAGTAAAAAACCATGTTTGTGGAGAATAGATGGTAAAGCACTTTTACAGAAATATGAACCTTTTGAAGAGGAGGGACAAGTAAGACACCGAAATACGTCAATTGTAAGTGGTGTTCGGTATCGAGACTTTGTTTAATTTTTGTTTGTTCTAGTACACTGGATGGTCATCACTTGATAAGGATATGTATTACCCAGTGACCGTTAAAGTCCTACAACACCAGGGTCAGAACATGACTGTCGAATTAAACTGGGAGAAATTAAAGGAGATGCATAATGAAAGCGAATAATTTTATTTTAAATTCTGATTTTTTTATACATATATATTATAAATAGTAATTGTTTTCAAAACTTGTGTTTTCAAGACGATTTATCTTCAGTTCTGATTCAAAAATTCAATCCACATTTTTTAATTGTAACTGTAAACTAAATCGATCTTGCCTATAGTTAAGATTTTGATAAGAACATCAGTTTTTATTTCAGCATTTAATAGGATTGCACTTACAGGCACTATGCTGCCTTTCATTTCTAGGTAGAATTGATGAAATTTTGTTTCTTTTTTTAATGTTAAGACAAACCGTTTCTTGTAATGTTTTTTTATATTTCGTGTAGTTTCTGTGTACCATCATGGTTATGATATAAAAAAAGTTGATTTGTAATTATTTAGCATATTGAAGTCTCCCCATATTTTGAAAATTAAAGTGTATGTGAATTACAAATATGTGTTTTATTTTTTATTATAATTTGGTAATATTGGGATTGCATTGTTCCTGTACAGATTTGGTTATACAATATTAAGGTGAAAAATTCGCAGCTTGAAGATTGTTACAAATGGTGAATTTACTAATCTAAACAATAAATTAACCCCAAATTAAAATGGTAGCTGTAGTGAAGTTGTACCGAAACGACAAAAAACTATGCAAACTTCTGGTTCTTTAAAAACTGCATCTTTTAAAGTGACAATTTACGGTTCAGCATTTCATGTGGATTATTTAATTCTACTAAAACAATCGATTAGTTGTAAATAATGTTCCTACAAAAACTAGTATGTTTGATCATGTTAAATTGCATTGTGGTCAACTGTTCCACGGTTTGTGCTTAACCGTTAGGAAATTGCTATTGAAGTAGATGATCCTTTTTACTGTAAAATGTGAGTAGCGAAATATATGCTAATTTGCAAACTGTATGAGGTTATGTAGTGATAATCAAGCATTGGGAATAAGGGGTAACGATTTTGTTCCATTTAGTATTAGTGTTATTATTTTAAACTAGACAATGGTGTTTGGGTTAAATTAATTTTGTTGAAGTTCCTGTTAATACATCAGATTTTAATATGGGTGTGTTATTGAATTGTTAGTACACATTTCAATGATTTAAACATACGTATTGTATAAACCAATTTATACAAAATGTCTGAAGATAGTTTGAATTTCGCGCGATAACAGTCGTAGTGATGTTTGCCATGTAGCATTGGCGGTATACATTACCAGCTTGTAATCAATGGAAACCTTAGAATATGAAATGAAATTGATGTGCAAACAAAAGCTTCACCATTTTGCATAATAAATGCTGAACTTATTTAGGAAAAATCAGTTATTTTAAAATATAGTTATAAACCTTTGTTTATACAACAATGTTATAAACTATACCAACTATATGTATTAACAGTGATTTCATCTGCTTCAGTAAGGAACGTTTCATAATTAAATGCTAATAGGTAATATCAAACTGTTTGTGTAAAGAAAAACATTTTTGCGATAATATATCACCTTTACTTTTTTGCATAATTTGCAATATAAACTGCATTCTCATTTATCATAAGCGTAGGGGTATAATCCACAGTACAGTAAAAAATAAACGTACTATAGAAATAATCGACACGTACTTTTCATTTTTTGATCATACAGTAGATTAAAAGTGTAATTACAGATAAATAAAAAGTGGAATTACTGATAAAGTAAAGGTTTACTAATTCTTGTCCGGGAATCACATAACATTGCGTCAACAATATTCTGTAATGATGGTTCTGGAAGTTTCCGTTGTACAAAGGATGGTCTTTGCGCAGTACAAAAGACAATTAGACAATACCAAGATCACATGATCCGGTGTCGCGGTTTCAGACATCCGTTTCCGGTTTTACCAATGTGGTTTTAAAATCAATTTTTATACCTACTTTAAATTTTTTTAGTTCTAACGTAAGCAATATGCTGAACTACTTCCATCAACCGGTCGTAGTGTATAACCACAGAATAATTTTACTCTTTGGTATAATACAATCCAAATAAATGGAAAATATACACAAACAGAATATAAAAACAATTTATTAATAAATTTAGTTGTAATCTAAAAACTATGATTTACCACATATACTTACAAAGTTCGTTTAAATTAGTCTTTTTATTTCTATAGCAACATTATTCCAATTCAAGTCTACAGGATATCTGATACACAAATCAGAAAAAAATTCATTATGATTATGTACGACCCCAATTCATTTATGACTGAATGAAGTGCAATCACCAATTGTGAGTTAAGCAATTTTACCATTCAACCTCAATTCATGTATAATTCAGAGTATTGAAATCGCTGATCAAACTTTTTTAAGGCCTTTTTATGTTTCAAGGCTTCTTTCATAATTCTCAGTTTTAATAGCGGGGTCGAAACTCTCGAAGTATAGACAATAAATTATGCGAGGATTTGTACTAGCATTTTTGGAGTAATTTAAATTGATTTAATCGAACCGTAACGCTCTTACATAATTCTCAATCTAATTCTATTATTGTTTTTTTAATTTAATTAATATGAATTTTATTTGAATAAAATGAGTGATTGCTAGTACTGGTGTATGCCTTAAGCCCTTATTTTGTAGGTGAATTAATGTTAATGAATTCAATGCAGTGATGCTAATGATAATTGCCCAACTGTGCACAGACATGCTACTTGTTTTAGTTAAAAATTAAGTGCTGAAATCCAATGATCCATTGATGAGTACAATGAATAGGTTCATGGTGAACAAAGAAACAGGAAGTTAAAAGCTTATGTAGGTTATGTATGAAAATCAAATTTGAATCTTTGTTCATTATCTACGTTATGTATTTTATTTGAATAAATTGAGTGGTCCGGCTTTGTTAGTACTGGTGTGTACTATTATTAAATCAGAAACAAGTTGCAGTTCCTCTGATAACGGGAGTTACACATGCTTATTAAAATTGTGTCCCCGCATAAGTACATTGAAGAAGTTTAATTTTGAGATCATGTTTACGGAAAATTGTTTAACTCTGTCTTTATAAGTATAAGTACCTATTACACTGCTATTTTTGAATTTTACAGAAACATGGTAGAATTGCAACCAAGTTATGCTTATTGTGTCATTGGTTAAGCACTACAAACAGTTCTGATTGTGCTTGCATTCCTCATGGGCATGCTTCACAAAATAGTTGTAAAAATTAATAATGAACAAGTTCACATGTATATTATTTGGCCATATGGATGCAAACCCTAGTTGTTGAGGTATGTTAGAAGATAGTATGATGCCATAAAAATCAATAGTTATTTTGTAAAGTTATTAAGAGCATTTGAAAATTTGTCTGACATCTTACAGCATGATTTACATGTTTGCAGCAATGGCAGTCTCTGACATGCGGCTAAATATTACAACCCATTCTGCAACGTTGTCAAATTTTGCTGTCATCGTGTGAAGTTTGTGACCTAACCTATGAAAGAACTGTTTAAACTGTTTTGTATATGTTTGAAAATGGCTGTTATGGCCGCTATAACGCGAAGAATTGTCGTGACCCGTTTGAAGCACTTTTGGATATGTTAGGTTAGGTTAGGTTAGTTATTTGTACTCAATAGCAATCTATAAGATTAATGGTTTTGACGAAAAATTAAAAAACTCCATAGAAATAACATTACACACTAAAATGCCTATAACTTTTTTATTTTACATTTCCAGAACAAACTAAGTGCAGATTCGGATTCAGGAGACAATTTCCTGTCGTTATAGCTACTTTAGGCCAAAAAAATTCAGCTTTCTAAATCGAACTTAGACCAAAAAGATATTCATAATGTCAAGAATACTTTCGACATTTCAATTCAAGAAGGTGTACGTCATCAAACAGATTCAATAAGTGTTGAATTATGGGTAAAAGAATGTGAGGATACACAACAAGTACTATTTTACAAAAAGCAAGGAGAAGAACTTATGGATTTCAAGAATGACGACTTGTGCTTGATATATATGAATGAATCACAAAAGCTAATGTTGAAAAATTTTGGAAGTAATATTATTGCAATGGATAGTACACATGGACTGAACATGTATGACTTCGAGCTTACTACTATTCTAGTGATTGATGAATTTGGTGAAGGATTTCCAGCAGCTTGTATGTTCACAAATCGTAAAGACACCAAAGTTTTTGAATATTTTTCCACCATAATTAGAAATAATGTTAGAATTATAAAGCCCAATGTGTTTATGACAGATATAACAACTGTCTTTTATTCAGCATGGGAAAAATAATGGGGCCAGTCTCAACTCATTTCTTTTGCTCATGGCACATCGACCGAGCATGGCAAACCAATTTATCCAAAATCTCTGATTATGAAAAAAGAAAATGGGTCTATAAAACTCCAGGAAACTATACACCTCCTATGTAATGATAATGAAACAAAACATTTTGGAGCTTATTTTTATGATAACTATGCCAATAATCATAGACAGTGGCACGATACACCTACAGACGGTATGTCGATGCGCACTGGATGCGTCTTGTTCTGCTGACGTCATCTGCGATGCAAACTCAAGCGCTTGTGTATGTATAAAGCATGCAAATTTTGGACGTAAAGTGGGAATTGTGAAGATTTAGCTTGAGCAATTACATTTATTATTAAAGTAATTACTTTTTGGCTAGGTATTTACACAAAATATCAATCAGAAATTTTAAAGAAATCAATTTTATGAAAATGGTAATATAAAATCGCCGTTTTTGATTTTATTTAATAAACGAATATAAAAATGAAATGTAATAGAAAAATAAAAAACATAAATGTTTAGCAGGTATTTTAAGCAAAAAGGTGTAGATTCGAGAGCTGACTTTTCAAATCTTACTTCTTGTAGTCCACTTGCTGAAAATTTTGGAAAAACTAATATCCTAATTTGTTTTATTTGTTATAACTTTTTTGTTACTTAAAATATTGAGATGCGGTTTGAATTAATTTGCATGATAATTTAAATACTTTTATACTTTTGAAAAGCTGAGCTTATTCGTTTTACCGGCAGAAATCACATGTGCCATGATCACAAAAACTTTGTTTTTTGTTTTGTAACTACACTTTTATACTTTAGTGTTTGTAAATTTTTGCATTTTCTTGTCTAATTTTCGTTGACAATTTTGAAAACTAATTTGTCGGTTTAATTCCCTTAATCTAATATATGTCCTCGTCCTACTTAGGCAGAGAATCACTTGAAATGGAATTTGTGTCTCCCCCAATTTACACATCGTTTTCTGCGCCAGTTGTAGAAAAATATTTTTTTCATCACAATGAGCTACCATGCATATACAGAAACTCAGCATCAAGTTTTTGAGCTGCTTCATATAATTCCTTACTTGGCTCCATTAAATATCCTCTTGAAATTGTTGCAACCAGTCGGGTATATTATTAGGTAACTGACAGTTATTGGTAGCGACTCCCAAAGAATATTTATCTTTGAATTTATAAGCAACATAGCCTGCTATATATTTGAGAGATTCACTGTTCACCTTCTCTTTTACTTCCACTCGAGAACTGTGTCAATTGCAGCGTCCAAAGCTTCTTCATCTAAGTATTGCGGATGCACAAATGAACTAGATGAAATGACATCCTCTACACAGTCATTTTGCTGATCTAAATTTGATTCACTTCCACCTATATTAGAAAGCAAGTTTTGTGTTAAACACATATCTTTTATCGGTTCTTGAGATATACTAAGCATGCATTCTTCAGAATTCTCTTCAGTGTTTCTATTTTCCGTAAAAATAGCTGTAGAATGTTTCCCAAGTATAAACCACCTCATTCGATACTTAAAATCAAGTGGAGAGGGATGGTCATTTGCTGCACCCATGCCCCAAATATAAGCAAAAAAATTTTCAAGAACATCTTGATTCAGACGCGATGTTAAAATGTACTCGACACCATATTTATCGTGCAAATAATAAATCATTTCTGACAATGATGAGTTTGTTAGTAATATTCCTTTCTGAAAAGGTATAATTTGTTTATGCTTTCCAATTCTCATTACACTTGCAATCTTTGTCATTTCATTTAAAGCTTCTTTTTGATTCTCAATGTCAGTTCCAAATGCATTCCTTCCAGGACAACTTCCACTATGTTTGGATCTTGAATTTAACAAATCAAACCAATTGTTGAATAATTGTACAACTTCGGCAGCCTTTTCCCAGTGACTATGTTTACGCATCAATCCCAGTTTTCCACTGTACTTAATTGCTTTGGCGACAGTGTTTGATAAAAGTTCAGCAGCAAGTCGAACTCTTTGCCTCATCGAGCCTTTAATATCAAGATGTTGCCGTGTTATTTTATGTGCGAAAGTTAGTTCCGAAGTGGAGATATTTATTAAACTATCAAAATAATCTCTATTTATTACACAATTCTCTAAAACAAAGCCATGATCAATCAGGTGATTTCTTGCAAGTTTCAAAAGATGAGGCACGTCTGCGTAACAAACATTTTTAGAGAATTATTTTCGGGATGTGGAAAAAAGCAATTTTTGTCATAGCCCACATTTAACTGAAACCACAATTTTGTATTTCCAGTGCCCATGTCACTAACTATGGCTACAACAGTAAAATTTGATCTGTACAATTCTGAAATTAGTTTTTCAATAATAATTTTCGTCATCGGTTGATCAAACTGTTAATATATTGGTTGTTTCCAATGTGAAGTAAGACCTCATACCATAACGGTCTGACAAGACTTGTGTGAACGTACTTTCTGCTGTTCCTTTTTATCAATCTCCATTTTGTTGGAGACATAAACTTCATCAAATGATAAAACACAGAGCCTTTCCATATCATTAAATTCAGAAGATTTATTTTCCATTAATGTGAGAACGCTTTTTAAAACACCTTAAAATTTAAAACCCATTTTCGCAGAGTAGACATAGCGGGTAATGGATAATTATGTGCTCGCAGGTAACGATATGCTTTTGGACTTACACTTCGTAATGAAATAGCAGATGCAATATCATCTGGAGACCAATGCACTTTTTTTGTTTTGTCTAAGCATCATAGTTTTTTTATTTACCCCTGAGTAAAAACAGTGGATAGGACATCATCATAATGTTTAATTTTGTTTTCCAGTTGAATTTTGTCATCCTCTGCAGCCGTCAATGCTTCTTTAAGCTGTTCAATTTCAACTTGTGCTCTGAAACCAATGTAAAAATTTAGTATAACTTGAAAAACTTATACCTAAAGACTGCATCAGTAGAGGAGACCGGATTTGGCAGTCAACGATTTTTGTAAAACTTCCGAATTGTCAAAATAAATATATATACAGTCTGTCCCTTTTACAAAACCGCCCCCCAAAACACAAATCATTAACTACCCAAAAATTCCACAAGACCTTTCGTTCAGTTAAAAAAAATAATTTGTTAAACTCTAACAACTGGCCTCGCTCTCCCTTGTTATATTATTAACAAAGGTTACCTTTTTAACTTAGAAGTTGAATCCACTTGAAGAAGTTCCACATTGGTTGCAATACTCTTAGAATTTTCAACTGTTATATTTTCATAGTTTCGATTACAAGATACCGAACTCTCAGCTTTTAATATTTCATTAACCTCCATTCTGCGTATTCTTTTGGAAATGCTATCTGAACTTTCTTGTATTTTTCGTTTATTTTCTTGTTTGTGATGACTAACTGGAAGATTCAATGTAGGTATTGCATCAGGTTTTAAATGTCTACTGTTTTTAAATGTATAATTTAGAAGTCGTTTCTTTAGAGGTATCTCAAAGCTCCCAGCATCAAAATGTTCTGAACAAAGACATGCTAAAATAGTAGTAATACATAATATAGGTTTAATAACTTCTTACATTATATTAAGAACATACCATTTTTCAAGTTTATTTTATCCTCACGATGGCAAGCAACAATCCATTTCTTAGAAAGTTTGTAACAACCTTTTTTTGTGGTTGTATTAAAAAATACATTGGTTTGGGATCGTTCTTTTATTTGGCGTAATAGTAGAAAAGTTTTTAATTATTAAAATGTAGAATTGAGAAAGGCAATTTAATTTGCATTTCCTAGAACACATCTTTTTGGGTGTAATATTTCATAAATAGTTATAGTTCCCTTTCTTAAAAAAATTGGATTCTGATCATTGTATCCGCGCAACGCCTGACAACCTCTTGAGGGGAAACATTTAGAGGAGCTATTCTGAAAGCCGCTATATTTGTCACTTAATGCTGAATGTTACAGCAGAAAGCATGGTTTTTACCTAATTTTTTATTTAGTGCCATCAGATTTTGATGGTAAGTTATTTTCTAATTCATAATATTTTAAATTAAAAACATTTGTTTTTTTAGGCACTTGTATTTTACTTATTTTTTTAATGCATTCTTTTAGAATGCACACTTTTTACACTTTTTGCACTTTTATAATGCATACTTTTATATGGCATTTTTATAATAATTATTGTTAATGGCACTTATAATTCCCACTAATTTACTATTCTATTATTTTTCTAATTTAAATGGAAATTTTTACTTGAATTACATTTTACAACGCAAGTTCTACATACTTAAACTTCAAAGAAATTCAATAAATTTATGGACACAATATATTAAGGATAGATTAGCAAGACATTGACCTCACCAAGTTCACCATTCTGCTTCATAGTTACCAGCAGTAATACAGTTTATGTACCGAATTGTTCAAAGGTAATGATTTTTTATATACTTTTAGAATAGTAATAAGACTTCTGATTTTTTAACCTTTTCAATTAGATATTGAATAAACTTAAGTATATCATGTTATTTTATTTTCATTTTGGTAAATTGTTTATTATTATTCATTAACTAGGTTTTATTGTTCCTATAATAAAAGACAACATGGCGCTCGAGATTTCATTTCATTATATTTTCATGATTTTTTATATTGCATTTTTTTATTAATTAAGTGCAGTGAAAATAACTAAGCAGATGGGAAACAAGCAGCATTTCAGGTAGGTTAACAACTCAGTATATTAGAACTCTCCCTATCTTAATATACCGACAGAGCCAACGGCAGTAGCGATTGTTATTTGGTAATATTTTTTATTAATTAAAATTATTTGATCAATTGCAAATTGTTTATTACATTTGCGTTTTGGTTATTACCTCATCGCTTTTGTTTTAATATTATAAGTTGGCCCAGTTATAATGTTATAAGTTCATTGTCTTTAGGAAATCTAAAGTATTTGATTTCGGTCCCTTTTGTTTTTCGGTTGCAATTGCCGCACTTTGTCACGGCACAAGTAGGCATTTTCGGTTAGGTACAAGAGTGAAGTGTTAACAAGTAACCTTAATCACTAATGTTTGTCCAAATAATAAAAAAAAATATTCAAGCAACTGTAGAACACACAAACGCCGCGTATACCACGTAATGAGGCAGTGCAGTGCACCCAGTGAACGCACCGAACCACAATACACTGTATCGTGTACCGAACACAGTTGCATCTCAGGTGACGTCATGCGCAAAGCGAACGCCTTTGAGACAAATAATTATCATACCGTCTGTAGGTGTATCGTGGACAGTGGGCATATTGTTTCTGAAAAAATTGTGCAATAAACACAAACATGCATTGTGAAAGTATGCATAAGAGCATTAAATATTTTTACCTTGATGGCAAAGTAACCAAAAGACTAGATAAAGGTTTGCATGCTTTGCTGAAATTCATTAGAGATAAAACAGTGGAACGAATAATCAAAATAACGAAAGGAAAAAAGAGGTCTCATGTTCACCATATTCATGCACTTCATCAAACGCACCTAGTGACTTTGTGATTTCAATAAATACGGATTTGGTCCGTAGCAGGAGCCTGGAAGCTTGTTGCCATTTAACCTGCTCCTGTTCAATATGCATCCATAGTTTTTGCTGTACCTGTAGCGATTTTTGTATTCGCAACACTATCTGCAAACACATTCATTTTATTGTAATGAAAGTGATTAATGTAAGAGACACAACTTCTAATAAAAATGAAATTCTTTTTGGGGAAGATGCTAGTAATTCAGAGATTGAAAAACACTTGAAAAACTTGGGAACGAACACTTTACTTCAAGATAAAGATGCTACGAAGAGCTTAATAGTTCAAGAAGCCGTAAAAGTCTTGGGCAATGTTCAATCTGTGAGTAATGGACCAATGTTACAGCAGACGGTAAAAATTTGGAAAAATGTGAATAATCTCATGATGGTTGCAGAAGTGACAGGAATATCTCAGCAACTCGCTAAAGCACATGAAGGAATAGCAAAACAGTCTGCTAATAAGAAAATCAACAAGCAGCAAACATTCTATTCCACAAAAAAGAAACAATCAACAAGGAGCCAGCATCAAAAGAAATCTTTGAGTGCTTATAAAACTAACATAAAAAATATGCTTAATGGTGAACATGTTGAGTTTGTTTCAGGTACCCACTTTATTGATCACAATTATACAGTAATGAATAAATAACTAAGTAATTAAATAGTTGTATATATATTTTAAAGCCTTTGTATTTAAATTCCGAAGAAAAAGTCAACAGAATGATCTTAAAAAACCTTCAAGTTATGAATTTAAATGTGACCAATGTGATTATGTAACACATGACAAATCTTATTTTAAAATTCACCTTAAAATACATTCTTCAAGTTATGAATTTAAGTGAACAATGTGATTATGTAACACGTCAAATCTTATTTTAAAATTAATCTTAAAATACATTCTTTAAGTTATGAATTTAAATGTGACCAATGTGATTATGCAACACATCTGAAATCTTATTTTAAAATTCATCTTAAAAAACATTCAAGTTACGGATTTATTTAAATGTGATTATACAACTCATCTTAAATTCATCTTAAAAAACACTCTTCCAGTTATAAATTCAAATGCAACCAGTGTGAGTATGCATCACATTTGAAACATCTTTTAATATCTCACTTTAAGACGCATTCTTCAAATTATAAATTCAAATGCAACCAATGTGAGTATGTGTCCCATCACAAGACACAAAACTAATTTCAATATTCATCTTAAAAAACACTTCGAGTTATGAATTTAAGTGTGACCGATGTTTTTATGCAACACGTGACAAATATAATTTAAAAAAACATCTTAAAACATATTCTTCAAGTTATGAATTCAAATGCAACCAATGTGATTATGCAACAAACCTCAAATATAGTTTAAAAATTCATCTTAATAAACACTCTTCAAGTTATGAATTTAAATGTAACCAATGTGTGTATGTAACACATCGTAAAGACCTTCTAAAACATCATCTTAAAAAGCACACGCAAAGTTATGAATACAAATGTGATTATGTGACATAGAAAATGTTATTTAAACGTGCATCTTAAAAAACACTCCTCAAGTTATGAATTTATATGTGACCAATGTGATTATGCAACAAACCGCAAGTATAGTTTAAAAATCCATCTTAAAATACACTCTTTAAGTTATGAATTTAGAGTGACCAATGTCTCTTATTAAAGAGGCATTTGGCAATGTTGCGGAATGGGTTGTAATATTTAGCCGCTCCTAGTCTGCCTGGTTTAGTGGAGTTTTATTCATGTTGTTTAGGTTATGTGTTTGTATTGTTTTTATATTATATTTATTCCTAATGAAAAAAACATATGGCTGACGGCACGACCACTCTAAGCCACCTAATAATTTTTTTTTTTTTGTATAGCAATTGTTAAAGTGTGCTTTGAACAACACAAATCAATAGATCAAGTTTCAATTTAACCTCAAGGGTAGATAAAGTTGACCTTTAACAGCAAGGGTAGATAAAGTATCTTAATTTTTTTAATTTTTATTTATATAAATATACAACTTATTATTCATTTTTATTTGCATTAATTGCAATTTACATTTCTAGAAATATCAAATTTTGGAACAGAACCTGTTTCATATGAAAAACGTACAGACAACGTAGAGTTAGATGAACTTTCTATTCACGGAGTATTTTCTTTGATACATCAATTTTTTTCGCTGCTGAGTCTTCTAATAAACTTTGGCGGCAGAAGATGACTTCCATCCCCCTATATGCTTTACTGCTATCAGGTCAGCACCAGAATTTGCCAGCAGAGCGGTGAAAACAATGGCCAGTATACATGTCTGAATTCGGTAATTTAAAAAAATCGGCAATTTTCTTAAGAATATTATGCAAGGTATTTATCCCCACAGGTTGAACTGTATACTTTCTCTGTCGATAGTTGATGAGGAACTTTTGGTGAGGCACGTTTTTAGGACGTGAAGCAACTTATTTTCTCACAATATTCAAAACACACCACATTCCTTATCAGTGATGCAAAATGAGCGATCTTGCTTAGTTTTTGTGTCAATAACTGAGATGATTATGACATCGACATTTTAACTTTCTAACTTGTACAATTCATTGGACCGATATGCTCCATACAAACCCAGTACCGCAACAACCTGTAAAAGTCACCATTTCTAAACGTTTTACCTTCACAAACAGATAGTCGTCATCTGAAGCTTCTTTTACAAAACATAACATCTTCCGATTCAAAGACTGGACTTTTTAGACTTATAACAATTACTCAGCTTCTTCAGCAATTCAATCAGTTTGCTGTATCTGAAAACATTATGTGTAATTATTTGACAGAGCACATACACTTGACATATGTCAATTTTCATTCACTAGCAGCGTAGACTTTATCATCCAGTAATACGACAACAATGTTGATGGCTTCACTTTCTTTGACTTTTCCGAAAAGTATGCCAGAAGTACCTTTTCACTCACATGATGTATATTCTTTACACTTTTCCACCTTTGAAAGCACGTATATTCTTTTTGGTATATCAACCTCGTTTTTTGAGGCACCCAATAATTTACTCACTGTCTCCATCAACTGTTCTTCCACATCTGAGGGAAGTTGTTCTTGTTCGAAATCGGTTTCCCAATTATTTTCACTCAGTTTTACTTGCACTGTATTCAAAAAAGCATACAAAAGCACGTAGAATAAACCACAAATTCTGATAAACAGAATTTTGTTTTATTCAGTGTCGACCCTAGCAACCCATACTACAGAGATTTTAAAACATGACTAACTCAATTAATATTTCTTTAATTTTTCGTTAAAAATTTGAAAAAAACAGAATGTTATACACGACGATAAAATACAACTGTTGACTCGTAAAAGTTTATCATTTTTCACTCATCGATAAAATTGCATTTTATCGTCTTGTACAACAAATAACTATTAATGAATTTATTTTCGAGTTTTTTAATGCTTTCTTTTATTTAATTTTTTTTGCAAGTTCCCTGTTTTTATTTCAGTGTGGTCTGATAAGGAGGTGTGTTCTGTACATCATCTAATCTATTTTTGGTAGATTGTACACCTGATGTATTTGGAGTTGCATCCCATACTTATTTACATATGTTCATTCTGTAAAAATGAAAATGTAGATAAACTGACATATAACCAAGCAAGTACGGATATAATTGTTTTATTAAAATTACCGATAATACTCCTGTATTTTTCTTCATCTCGCACTGTAAAAGTGATGTCATTATAGAATAAAGTCTTGGTATGCATTTTAATTCAGGAACAAGAAGTAATTGATGAATGTAATCTCAAATGTTGTGTTTTGCATGTTAGTAATGTGCGATGGAAATATTCATCGGAGTAAAATTATGATTGTAAGTGGGGTTTCATTAATGGTTTTATGCTCAATGTAGAAATAGATTGATTACTTTCAGTTCAAAGTCATTGATGAATAAAAGAATGCTTAAATGAGTTTGAGCTGTAAATGCTGAGCTAATCTATCAAAAATGTAACACGTATTAAATATGTCCAAACTACTTTGCCTTTTTTCCACTCTTCTTTAACTTTGCAGGTATTGTAATATCATTGAAAACAAACAGTCAAATGTTATTGCACTTGATAAAAAAAATCTAGCCTGAATACAAAATATACTGCATTACAATCCATCGCTAGTATCAGGTGTAACAACATCAATTAACGATGTTAAATATTTGAAAGTAAATATAAGGAAAGAGGTCGCTACAGTGAATGCGAATGCTTTCTTTGTTTTATAGCAGTATTTATATGATGAGAATCTTGATTGTACTACAATTGCTATGCTAACTAACTATTTATGGTTCGATAAAGTTCGCTATGTTATTTAGGCTAGATATACTATTGCACAAAACCCATTTTATTGGTAAATATAGAAATGCAGGACAAGGTCTGCTGGTCGGCTAGTATAATTATATATGCATAATATTGAACTTGTTCATAATGATTTACATTGTTATACCTATAAATTATCATTATTTATTACTCGACAGACTTTCATCCAATTACAAAGTAATGGTATAGTTAAACGCAATATATACAAAAAAATTATGTAATAGCGTTATTGTGATTTGCCTTGTAATAATGAAAATCTCACTAAAATCGTTTGATTGCATTATACACATATCACAAAGGTTTAGGGGTATATGTTTGTTATAAATTAATTTTGGTACCAAATATTTCTGTCATTGATCAAGAATGTAAGCGCTAGTCTGTTGGCTAGCGACAGCAATTGTTACAATAATAAACAAACAAATGCAAACGCTCAATTGTCAATTAAACTAAAATAAAACAATTCCATTGTTATTAGGGAATAACTTAACCATCATTTCCAGTTGACTCTAGCGTATTTTTTTTGGGTTTTTTAAGTTTTACTGGTGCTAATATTATGGAAGGCAACAAACAACATCAACATTTAAAGTTTAGTTGAAATGAATAGAGCTGTAAATATGCTAGAAGCTGGCCAAGTTGATGTTGCAGCAGCTTTAAACACCTCTCAGAGTGTTATTAGCAGATTGTGAGGTAGAAATAGGACAGCCAGAGATCTTAGCAAACAACATCCAGGCCGTAGACGCCTGAGCTACATGATGACAAACAATTGGTCGCACAACTTCAGTCTACTCAGAATGTAACTGTATGCCCTCAAACAATTAGAAATCTGTTGCATAAAGCTGATCTGCATACCCGACGTCCAATAATCCCTGTCAATTGGGCATGGTAGTCGAGCATGCAGAGTAGAATGGGCTGAAGAGAATATTTTGTGGACAGAAGGTGAATAGTCTAGGCTTTTGTTCACAGATGAATGTTGTTTTGGAATATACCTTACCAGTCGAAGAGTTAAAGTGTGGAGATGAGTTGGTTCAGGAGGTCTATTGTTACAACGTAGGTATGTACTTTAATGTTATGGGGTGGTATCTGCATTAATGGATAAACAGATCTCGTTTTTTTTGAGAGGTTTTTAAACGCTGATGAGTATCTAAATAGGGTACTGCAGCCTATAGTGCTTCCATTCGCAGGTGCTGTTGGAGCTGGGTTCACACTGATGCATGATGTCACCCGCCACATTGCAGGTGTTGTTACCGAGTTTCGTGATTCCCTTGTAAGATACTGGCAACAGTTACCACAAGATGCAATACATAATTTAATTCTATCAATGCCTAGTTTTAAACCAAAGATACTCTGTACTAAATTTAATTAATGAATGCTTTAAGAGTTACCACTCCAATTTCTTGTGATTGTACGTATATAATCAATGTTTTGCTAATAAGTTTCATTACGGCTTTTTTAGATTGTGTTATTTTGTTGCAAATTAAAATTTTAATTTCGAATGTTGAATGTTAATTTATTAATGCAGACCATGTCCAAAAAAATCAAATTACTTCACTGTTTTATATAAAAAAAAAATATATCCCTAGATTTTTGTGATTTGTTTATTATATAATATGTTTAGGTATATAATATAATAAACAATTTATATAATAATTCAAAGCTTAGAACGATTCCAAAACCTAAGAGTTATGTTAATCATACTCCATGTGTAGGTAGAATTGCCGAATTTAATTAGATTTAGGTTTTGCCTTGTAACTCAAAGGTCGGAGGTGTGGTCTTTTTAAATAATAATTTAATAAACACTATGATTCCTCAGAAAAACTTGAGGTATTTGGACATGCTGACCGTAGCGTTTCAGAGAAGGAAGCGCCTAGGAAACGGATGTCTTGGATATTTAAAGAAAAGATCATTACCTTGTTACAAGTACGTACAAGGTAGGTACGTAAATATTAAGTCAACGTTTTATTCTTAAAACATAATTTTACCTGGATTTTCTTATTAAAGATAAAGCAGGCGGAGAGGTATATTCTTTCTTTCAAATATGAGATAGTTTATGATTTAAAGAAATCAGTATTTTTATTTTAATAAAGTGATATATTTGCATCTTTTATTAGTAATTAATCTTACAAGTAATTCAATTAACGCAAGAGTACAAGTGTGATTACACTGAATTCAGAATTATCCTAATTTATTTATTCCAATTTCAAGCTTTTATCAAGCGTTCTACTGGTGACTGTTAGCTCTTAGTTCGTGTAATGGAAAATAGAAATTTCTCTGAACGTGTGGTTGAAGGTGGTAAAGAAAGTGAATTTAATTATTCTGTTCCATATCACCGGATTTAAGAAATGTGTTTTAGTCTACCGCCGGGACAGAAATACGGAAATTAATTCGGGAATAATTAGACGAAAGGAAAATTACGTTGTTAGTAAACTCTCTTGGTTTTACTTCCGGGGTATCGGGGTTTGTAAACTGGACCTGGAGATAATTATATTGAACGAGATTGTCTAGCGGTTTATGCAAGTGGGTCAATTTTTGCACACTATTTACTGTGCACGTTCATTCTTATAGGCATGTGTAGGTATGTGCAACTGAAGTCACTAGAGAATAAAGGTAAACATCGCGCCCTCCTAGCTATTCAAGTGTTTGTGTAGGTGTATAGAAGTCATTTAGAGCACAAGGGCAGATATCCCGTCCTACTAGCTACTTCGTGTGTCTTGTCGGAGAACTAGGATTACTCCCCATCCTGCCGACAAAATTATGAAGCGGTTCCGGGCTTAATTTCCTTTGTGCTTCCCTTTGTGTAGTGTACTTAATTATTTTAGCTTATTAGTATGATTTTTCGTAGACTGTTCAGGGGGCCTTCTGCTCTTCAGCCCTGGTCAATCTTTTCTTGATGGTGTTGCGTTGTTTTGTGTTATTGTATGGTTTACAATCATGGGTTTAGTTTTTTGGTGTTTCTAAAATGTTTTGATTTTATTTGAATTATTCCATTGAAATGTGTGCGTTTGTTTAGTTTAGTTTAGTTTAGTTAGGTGTAACGTGCTGTATGGGGTTAATCCAATTTTGTTTCGTTTCCGTGGTCGTCATCGAATAGACGAAGGAAAGCGGTGGACATATGAAGCATTGCCCAGGAATTCTATCTCGTCACGGAGGTCGTCAAGGAGTTGTGTTAGGATTGTGGTAGGGTGATTGAATTTGAGTTTGGGTTCTTTGCGTGGGACTGGAGGAAATTGATAGTTGTAGGGAGTGGTAAGGATCTCTGGTTGGGATGGTGTCTCCGAAAATCCTTTTGTGTGCAAAGTTTCTTTGTAATGTTTGTATTCTGTTTGTGATTGATGTTATGTTTGCGTGTTGTATTGTGAGGTCGTAATGGTATCTGAAAGGTAGCTTGTGTATGCGTCTAAGTATTCGGCGTTTACATGAGGCGATAGAGGAGAGGTAATTACAGTTTATGTTTTGTGTATATGGGTGCTCGGAAATTCATAAGAGGGCGTATGTATGTTTTGTAGGAGGGTTGTAGTGTTTTAGGTTGGCTGCCTCTGATTCTACCCCGGAGGGCACCCAGTAGGTTTGCTCGGATTCGTATCCTGTTAAGTGTTCCTTGTAGGTCGGCGGTTTTAGTGAAAAGGATTATTAAGTGCCTTCTTGTTGGAGTGAGCCTCTCGTTTAGTGTACGGGAGACATTTGTGTCGTGGTAGTTAGGATGTTGGAAAAGGATCGCTTATGTTTTGATTAGATTGAAGGAGACGCCACCGGTTGGCCTTGTTGAAAACGTTCTGGATTGTTTTGGATATAAGACGGGAGGCTGCTTCTCTGTTCCAATGCACTGCGCAGAAGGCAGAGACTCTCCAAATGGATTTCGGGAAAGGTTAAGGCTACGGAATTCTTCAAGCCGACAAAGAGTTTCTTGAGCTAGATGTCGAAATGAAGATTTTTGGGAGATTGTAAAATGGATTGAAAGTGATGACCGAATAAGTCGGCTTTTCCTATGTTCGGAGGAGATTATGTTGTCCTATGGGTCAGTGAGGTGATTACTTTTCTCCGGGTAAGTCTATCAAACTGTTGCGAGAAGACTTTTCCATTTTGGTAATCTAACTAGGAAGTGGATTTGGTCCTGGAGTCTTCGGTGTGTTTGGCGATTTCTCACCTGATTAAGGCGTTGAGGCGATTGTATTGGGTCTTGAGAACGGGATCCCTAGATCGCAAGAATTGACGATAGATTCGTCTTTTCTCTTTGATACAGTTCACGAATTTCCGTGGGAACAGTTTACGGGAAACATCGATGTTTTTCAATGGGAGTGAGGTTTCGACCGCTTCCGTAATTGCGGAAACTAAGTCTCTGATTGCTCTCTCGAGATCTTTAGTGATAGAAGATTGGGCGTTGGAAGGTTGTTGGAGCGCACATTCCAGATTGCGTTCGAAAACTCTTTGAATACTGTATATAACAGCGGTGCCGGGAGGGGGCTGGACAGAATGATCAGTAGTGATAGCACTCCCGATCGAAGTAATGGTTATGGATTTGGATACAAGGAATTGGTCTATTATAGAAATACCCATATGCTCGAAAAATATGGGTTGTGTGTTAGTGACTCGCAAAAGCAGCAACTGTAATAATGCCAATGATATCCTGATTCTGTGGCTATTCTTTTTGGAGTTGCCGTATTGGGTATGGCGGGCATTGAAATCACCTAGGATTACTGCGTTGGGAAGGCTGGAGGCGTAAATTAGGTCATCAGAAAGGGCATTGAGACCGGTCGGGTTGTAGTAAGAGAAGAAAACGATAGGAGTGGGTAAATGCACCGTCACAGCTAAACATGTGAGATGCTGTAGGTGTGGAGGAAGTTGAAAATGGGTGGATGGGAAGCAATTTCTTATGATAAGGGCGCTTCCATGTTGGCTAGTTTGTAGGTAGGAGTAATAAGTGTATTAGTTTTGTTTCAGTGATTAAGAGGGTGTGCATGTTGTGTTCGTGGAGTAAGTTATTTGAGTAAGAAGCGTTCTCGACGAACGACCCTGGCGTTAATTGTTCCTGTTACGAAATCCATGATGGAAGGATTTATGGACTGGCAACCTTCGTAAGTATACCTGACACGCATACGAGGGTTCTCCTTTGGTAGTCAGAACGGAGGTAACGTCGAGGACACGATTGATCCTAACACGTTGCTCGCGAAACAGACTGAATAGGATGTGTGTGAGGCTCTGGAGAAAGTGTTTAGTGGTAAGTGGTTTGGTATCTGGTGTGAGTGGTTTTAAGTGTGCGGTGTCTTCCCAGTCGGACCCTTCGAAAGACAGGATTGGGGCTAAGATTGCCGTTTTCGACTGGGAACTAGGAGGTTCCCGCAGCTTCTGGCACTGGACGGAGTAGGTTGGGTGCGCTCCTCTGCAGTTGCTATACTTTGGGTTTCCGCAGGATTTACAGGACGAGGATCTGTGATTTTCGTCACAGTTGGGGCACCGGACGGAGCGGGTAGGACTATCCCCAGCGGTGTGGCCCACCTGCTTGCAGGTAGAGTAATGCTTGCGGAGGGATGGTGTGATTAGGGAGGGTTTGCATCGATAGTGTTACTGGAACATGGTGATTCCGTTTGCGAGAAGGAAATCGAGGGTGATTTGGGATGGGGTGATGAGGCGGATTAAGGAAGTAGCAGTGTTGGTGGCCTTTGACGTGATACGGATGGCCTTGAGCACAGATGTTAAAGCTATCGCATCGAGGATCTCTGGATATCCCTGTCTATATGACGAATCACGAAGGAAAAAGGAGGGAGGTATTGGAGTGGAGTTGGAGGAAGTTGAAGGGTTTTAAGGATGGCCTTTCGGATATTGCGGATGCAATACCTCAAGGATTGGGAACGGGTAGGATTAGGTTGTGAAGGGGGAGCGGGTATACGTAGCAGGGCAGGGAATAATCTCAAAAAGCGACAAACTGACAATTGTCATGGCAAATGCTGCGATGTGACAAAATTGTGTTGCATAAAACTTTGCCACCTGTCTGACACAATGACAAGAACTATCTCCATTGTTATGACATGAATTAATATCCCCCGGCTAATGTGGGTTAGAATGAAAGTGGAATTTCGAAGAATTTTTGTGATTGCAGGATATGCACCGTTGAATGGAAAAAGAAACCAAGAGTGTGAGAACTTCTGGATTGATGTAGAGGACGTGTTGAACGTATGTAAGCAAAACGAAAGTGGTGATGTTGGGAGGTATGAAGGGATGGGTGGGTGTACAGAGAAAACATATTGAACGCGTTCTAGGAAAGTTCGGAGACCAAACAGTTACTGAGAATGGTGAACGCCTGGTGAACATCTGTGTGGAGAAAAACCTATTTGTATCTAATACAACATACATCTAATAAACATACAAATGTGCATATATATATATATATATATATATATATATATATATATATATATAATTCTACTGCATTCACATATAATTTACGGGCCTACCAGGCCAGGCCTTACCTCTAACCTCACTTACATATATTTGCTTCTTTAATCTTGCGTTGTTCATTCTCTCAATGTGACTAAACCAACGTAGTGTACTACTTTTATACATATCTATCATCGTCTTTTCCTCGCCACACTCCGTCATTATACACTCATTCTTTAGCTCATCTCTTCTCGTTTTACCATATGCGCTTCTCAGCAATCTCATACCCACAACATTTATTCTTTTTTCGTCTTTTGTTTGACATACGCATGTCTCACTTCCATACAGTACTGACGGGACAGACACGCCACTACAGATTACCCGTTTCGCAGCTAGGCTCATGCTTTCGTTTCTCATTATCGTCCACATACTTCCAATCACTTTCCTTCCAGCATTGACACTTCGTCCAATCTCGCCATCCATTGTACCATCTGCAGTAAACGTTCTACCGATATATACCAACTCGTCCACTTGTTCCACAATTTCATATTGCAGAGTAAATAATACTCTACTCCCCTTTCTACCTTCCCGATTGAACACCACAATCTTAATTTTGTTGACGTTTACCTTTAGGTCCATACTCTCACAGACTATATCAAACTTCCTCAGAGCGGTTTGTAGCTCATCCACACTGTCACTTAATAAGACTGTGTAATCTGCATACACCAGACCTCGTACATTTAGGTCACCTACCATTACACCATTTGTATCGGTATATACTTGTCTAACACATTTATCCATGTATAGGTACATTGAACAATCACGGTGACATCACAGAACCTTATCACACTTCTTAATCGATATTAAAGTAATCACTCACACCTCCTCTCACCCTAACATATGCCCGGCTACCGTTATATACTGCTTTTATTCGGTTTATTAGACCTCTACCTACGCCATATTTATTTAATATTTCGCACAGCTTCTCCCTATTCACTCGGTCATTTGCTTTCTCCAGATCTACAAACGCACAGTACAGCTTCTTTTTTACACTGAAATACTTTTTGATCATCTGCTGGAGAGTAACCATATGATCAACACATCCTCTCCATGTCATGAAACCACCCTGCACATCCTAAATTTTAGTTTGTGTATTTTCTGGTATTCCATTAGTCAGTACTTTTCCAAATATTTTACCAGATACACTGAGCAAACTTATTCCTCTGTAGTTCTTGCAATCACTCTCGTTCCCCTTATCCTTATACAGTGGTGCAATGATCGCGCTCTTCCAATCACGCCGCACTTTTCCACACTTAAGGCATACATTGAATAATTCACACAATATTCGCATAAACTTTGCACCTCCATACTTTAGCATTTCACCAGTTATTTCATCCATGCCTGCGCCTTTACCGTTTTTCAACCCTCCTACCTTTTTCTCTACGTCATTTAACCCAATATCCTTCTCAGTTTCATTCGCCATTCCTTCTAGATTCTCCTTATTTAACCCTTCGCTCTTATTTTCCTCATTGCTATACACCTTTCTGATGTATTCTTGACAACATTTCCTCACTTCATAATCGCCCCATACTATTTCGTTGTTTGTATTCATCACTCTTGCAGCGTTGTGTTTTGGGCCACGTTTTGTATTTTAGACTCAGTTTTTTGTTTCCCTTAAAATCATTCTGCATTTTCTCTCCTTCCACAGCCATCACTTCCTTTTTGCTTATTCTCATTGCCTCCTTCCCTTCTTTGTTTCTTAATCTGTACACCTCATACAATCGTTTTTTCTCAGTCTTATTTTCTGCAGCAATTATTGCCATATACTCATCTTTTTCCTTACATACTACCTTTTTACCGATTTATTCCACTGAACGCATTGTTTCTGTCTATCTAAAGTCGCTCTTCCATATATCTGCACGGCACAATTGACAACACAGTCTTTCAGGCAGATCTATACACTTTCAGCGTCATTGTCTTTTATTTGTTAGTTTCACACTGTTTCATCCGCATTCAACTCTTTACTCACTGCATCTGCATATTTCACTCTCGCACCATTCTCTACTAGCTAATCTACCCTAATTCTGGACGCTCGCACTATGTTTGCTTTCCTGCTCCAATCCCACTTTTGCCCTAAACACCTATTTATGCTTTTATAATTGAATGGATTTAGAATGATATTTTGTTTGTCATGTTTTTAAGTCCTATCTATTTTTACAGTCCCAATTATGTAGTCTCAAGTGATGCACAGATATAACTAATAAATGCAATAGTTTGCAGCATATTAATATATCTATAATTTATTTACTGATGATTTACTATGACATCTCCAGTGATAGCGATGGAGAAAATCAGCTTGTCCGGCGGGCTGAAAGGAAATTGTATCAAATAATCAAATTTTTCGAAGTATCGATCTCCACCAATATCTAGAGAAGTTCCGAATTCCTACAGCAGAGTTAGAAAACATTGTTGCGCGAATTGGTGACAGAATTGAGCATCAAACTGATCGCAATTACGCCTTTTCTCCAGATCAAGTGACGACTGCATTTCATTGATTAGGAAACGGATCTCTATATTACACCATAGCCGATACTCTCAGACTCCATCGTTGCGAGATATGTGCACCGTGCTGTTGACGCCATTGTGGACATTATATATCCAGAGGAAGTACCTTGGACAAATCCCCCGAAAACATCAATTGCAACGAACTTTTTTCAGTACTCACAATTCCCTTGTGTTGGCTAATATGTGGATGGGTCCCTAATACCAATTGACGCACACAAAGAAAATGAAGCAGCGTTTGTCGACAGACACGGACACCGCAGCATCAACGCAATGCTCGTATGTGAACCCAATACGCTTCTAAAAAATGGCGTGGGTCAGTACATGACTCCAGAGTTCTCAGAAACGTCAGCTTATTTGTTAGCTGGGAAGATGGTGGGCGTCCATTCCCAGGAATTGTTTTATTAGGAGATTATGGTTATCCCACTTCGGAGTGGCTACTTACACTCATCGAAGGACATAGTGTGGATCCAGTGGGTTTGTCTAAATCATTTGCGTATCAAAAATCCCGAAGATTGTTGCTGAGTGATCCTTGCCTGTGTAGTACTCTACAATATACGGAAGAAGTTTGGGATTGATGATACTGATGAGAATGTTGATAGTGACGGTTAGTACATTAAATAATAGAACATTTTAAACAATAATCAATGACAATAATAACGCCATTCATTGTTTTACATTCCGAAGATTATACATACGCAGACAGCGAGTCAAAAACTCCATCTACAACGGTCTATGAAGAATTAGTTAGCAGTTTTGCTGCTGACCTCAATTTTATTTTTATCCTCTACATACCTATTTTGTAATTTTCCAAATTATTACACTGTTAGTAATATTCTTATACTTTCCAAGTATTGTTAAATTATCTATCAACTTTTTGTAGATACAATTGTAAAACTAGACTTATTATTAAACAAATGAATTATTTTTTTTTACTAAATCAGATTAGTTATTCTACATTGTCTTATTTAAACAAAATCAGTAAATATTACCATAACTGCTGCCCGACAATAATAAAAAAAGTAAAGTAAGAAAATGTCATTTTAGCGTCTTTCCTTTTGCTTCGCCCATAGCCAATCCGCGAATACTATACATTGGCGTGGCGTTTTCACTGCACAGTGGCGGCTGGTCAGTTTAATACGTAACACCAAGTAATGTTTTATTATCAACTTTTCAATTACAATTTGTACAATATAAATTATTACATTTAAAAGTGTAGAAATATAAGCTTTTAACAAACGAAATACACTCACGTACCACACAAAATTAAAAAAAACACCGAATGCGTTTCAATAGCTACGCTATCATCATCAGCGGTCGACTAGGTTTTATTAAAACTAACAGAACACTACCGTAAAAATTATGGGTTAAAAATGAAACATTTAGAAGTTCAATCGTAATAATTTTTCTTTAAAAAATCGCGTATTAGAGTGACGTACTCCGGTAGCCTTCTCTAATTACTGTTGTACTGTTGAAGATGTCGGTTGACGGGTGAAAGAATGTGTTTGGACGTTGTTAGAAGTTTGCGAGGATGTGACTCATGGGGCTATTGGACTGATAAGCCTTCGAGTAATGAAGGGTTATTACCGATGATTTCAAAGATGAGAAGATCCCCGTCGTCATACCGCAATTTCCTCCTTCTCGATCGTTCTGTCTTGTTCTTCTTATCACGTTTTTCCTATTGTAAGTAAAAGTATGATTAATATCTTTGTAAGTTTGATATGACACCATTTGGGTTGAATTTAAGGCCAAACTCACCACCGATTTCTTACGCCAGTTCTGATACGTGGTATCTCGAACATACTACAAATTTTTGTCTGCTGGAATTATTCCTAAGGCCTTCGATTCATCCGAAATTTTCGTCCACACGCTCTCCTTAGTCTGTCTAGTATTTCGTTAATTGAAGATGTCGTGTTTGAACATTTATTCACAACTTAACTTTACATAGTAACAGTCGAAACAAAAAAAATGGAATGCCATGTGTAGCATCTAACAAAGCTTAAATCCAAAGGAAAACGATATAAAACGAACAGTGACGAATATTGACCGAAAAATAAAGATACTAAATTTAAAGTGTACAACGTATTGCCTAACCAACAGGCGAAGTTTTAAACAGTCTGATTAGTGATCGTTTTGATTCGCATTTGCCACTTGAGGATGGGAGGGCGCACAATCCACATATAATTCCTTTAAACAGCGAGTTGCTACAAAGCTAGCGGAAGTGCCATACATAACGGTGTTTAGCTGAAATACGCAAAGGGTTTTTTCTGGCTTAAAGCCCCAGAGGATTCGTTGAAAAGCCGTATCACTGTCTGCTATCAAAACCTGTCAGTACCTTTTCTCGATGTTAGCAGAAAATGCATGGACGTACTTTCGGAATTGCATCAAGATAGAAAAGAAATCGGATTGCAACACAGGTCCAACACACTGTATATCATTAAGTGATTTGCCTTTACTGGTGGATGCGCTGCAATCAAACACTACCCTTAATTTGGTAGTAAGACTATGTTCCCTTACGACACAGTGATGGGGAGATAGAAGGCGTTCAAGTGGTTCTCCACGATAACGGGGGATATATAACCTAGCTTAAGGCATTTCTACATAAAATTGCAATAACTATTTTTCAAACACGGATTTGATTTGAGTCTTCTATCTCAGCTATGAAAACGGCGCTCAGCCTGCTGAAATGATTCACCAAGCACCTCGGGGGGGCTGCTTGAAGGGAATGGAAACAATGAACAGACCCGAGCTATTTCTACTAACAGTTTCCTTGAGGTGAGTTTCACAATAAGATTTCTCCTTAGAGTAAGTCTTAGAAGAGGGAATTTCCACCAGCTCCATAAAACGAGCCAGTTGATGTTAAACATCAATCACCTTTATGAAGTTGCAGTTAGTTTTAATCAAAGATACGGCAGTGGTAATAGTGTCCGAGACGACCCAGCCTAAAGCAGTTCGTTGTTTTCACAGATGAGGATCTAATCCCCAGTTCAGCCTCTACTACGGCGTAACTAGTTCTGTTATCTGGTTCCAAAATCTTCCTCACAGCAGCAACGTTTTGCTCTGTCCCAGCGGCAATGGGAGGGACTGTGCCTTTCTGGTGATCGACTGTGGTTCTTACACGGTCAAACTCCTTGTACCGAGTGTAAATTGTTGCCAAATGTTCATTTCTTCGCAGTCATAGTCACTTAAGCTTAACTTAACAGTTATGAAACTTAAAACTATCTTTTCCAAATGCTATTTAAGATAAATTAGCAAATGAAGCGGCAAATGTCAAGTAAAGAGTTGATCTTACTGAGGCTAAATTTGTTGTTTTCCATGGCCTGTCTAATTTCTTCATTCTCAATAATAATAGCTTGTCCCTCGGTGTACCGTGCATTTTCACATTCCAGTCTACATATACAGATGTAGGTATAGAAGGATATGCAATCGACTTTTTTTCGCTAAATCGACTTATTAGCTCATTGTGTGTGTGCGTGTATGTGTGCGTGCGTACATGCGTGCGTGTGCGTGGATGTACGTTAGTACCCAGAATGAAAATACCTACGTACTTAATTTAGCGGAATACGTAAAGTAGAATTTAAGTGTTAGTTCAAATTTTTTCATTACCTGAATAAAGATTAAAATGGAAAATGAGTAATGGAAAAAGAAAAGACCAAGAAAGGGAACTAAAGGAAAGAAGGGAAACAGTACAGGAAGATACAAAAGAGCTGTATGCGGTGTTCTGGAATGTAGCGGGAATAAACATCAAGAGTGGTGGTAAAGGGAAATGCCAGGGGAATTCACATGGGAGGTGCAGCTCGCGGAAAGAGATAACAGAAAAGGGAGGACAACGTGGGGAATAATAACGGGGAAATGTTTGAAACAAGAAACACTGCAACAGAGAAGAGGAATTATAGAAAGGAATATAAAGCAAGGAAACACAAAAATAAAAATAATGACCGTATATGGTAGGTTGAAAGGGACAAGGGGACACCTAGAAGAGATGATAGAAGAAAGGAAGGAGGGTATGATAATAATAGGTGGATAGATCTTAACACGACGATAGGGGAAACAAGAAAATAAAGGGACAGGGAGAAGATCGACAAAGGGTAAAGTGTTAAACAAAGGGGGAAATGATCTACTGGAAATGTGAAATGAAAGACGGTGGGAAATAATGAATGGGAATAGACAAGAAAGAGAATTGAAGAAGTACACGTACATAGGAGGGAGAAGAGAATCAATACTTGACTACGTTATTATGAACGAAGAGGCAAGAAAAAAGGTAAAGGGATTGAGGGTAGGCGAGGGGGTCGAACCGGACTACCAACCCCTAGAACTGGTACCTGAAGGGGGAGTAAGAGAAGAGCGGGAAGAGCAGTACATAACAAAAAAAGATACGGTCAGAGGAATAATATGGGAAGGGAAGGTAGTACAAGAAAGTGTGGAAGAAATGAGAAGGAAGATGGAAGAAGAAATGGAGAAAGTCAAATTTAAAAGGTGCAAGGGGGAGAAAATGGGAAGGAAGAAGTGGTGGGATAGTAAATGCAAGGAGAACAAGAGGTAGGAAAGAAGAACACTAAGACAATGGAAAAAGGGAAGGCAGAGAAAGAAGAATATAAACAAGCAGTAAGTAAATATAAAGAAATATGCAAGAGGAAAAGAAAAGAAACAAGAAGAGCAGATTAAGGAATAAGAACGGAAGAAGATGTATGGAAATATCTAAAAAAAGAAAGTAAGAGAAGAGGGGCACAAACGGGAATATAAATAAAGGAATGGGATAAATTCTTCAGGAAGGTGGTGGAGGGGGAACAGAGACAGAAAGAAAGAGAAAGACAAGAAAGAGGTGTACACAAAGTAGACGAAGATGAAGAAGAAATAAAAGAAGCATTACAGACAATAGGAAAAGTGAAAAAAGGTAGAGCGGCGGGTGAGGACGGGATGTAAGGAGAGGAAAAGGTAGCAAAAAGGATGACGGAAATCATTAATAAGATATGGAGAGGGGAAGGCTTCCGGAGAAATGGAGAGAAGGAGTAATATGCCCGGAAAAAAGGGGACAGGAAAGAAGTAGAAAAGAAACTGATTCCAGAGTGAGAGGCGGGGTTCAGGAAGGAAGAACGATAATATATATATATATATATATATATATATATATATATATATATATATATATATATTGAAGCACATAAAGCAAATAATGAACTACATAAGAAAAGTGGCAAAATGGTGGCGTTATTTGTGAACCTAATGCGGCGGAGTGGGCAGGGAAAAGATATGGAATACTTGGGGAAAAAAGATATATGAAAGACTCACAGAAAATCTATGAGGAAACGAGGAGTAGGGTGAGAATGAATGGAGAGATGAGCGAGGAAAGTAGAGTGAGATTGAATGGGGAGATGGGCGAGAAATTCGTAACAAGGTCGGAAACGGAAAGGCTACGTATTTTATTCCCTCCCCAAGGGGGAGGGTGGGCTGTTTAAGTTTTCCAAGCTCCTTCAGCCACAATCATGGATTCCCAGCATACATACATACATTACGTATATATGCATGGTGGGATTAAGGATGCGTGTGGTCAGGATAGGATCAGGTGTGCGTATACGCAGTGACCATACGGCTACATGAGTATGAGGAAAACAACAAGGGCCTAAGGCAGGGATGCCCACTGAGTCCAAGCCTGTTCTCGGTATATATGGGGATCTGGAGGAGGCATTAAGAGGGCAGCAAACAGGAGGGTTTATGGTAGAGAAATTGAAGGTGTGGCGTTCGCAGACGATATATTGTTGGTGGCGAAGGAAGAAAAAGGAATGAAGGAGATGATGAAGACGTTGGAAATATAAATCAAAATAAAGGAACTAAAAGTAAACACAAACACAAAGAGACTAATATTCAGAAAGGGAGGGGGAGAAGGAAAATGGAAGAGTGGAAATGGAGAGAGGAGGAAGTGGAGCAGATGAAGGAATTCACATACAATGAGACAGGACAATAAGGATGACGGGCATATAAAGGAAAGAGTGAGAAAAGGGAATAAACTAATAGGACAAGTGTGGAGTGTGTGGGAAAGATCGTTTGGAATGAACTTAGGGAAAAGGAAGCTGCTATTTGATAAATTAATAAAATGTGTGGTGCTTAAGTGTGAGGATGGGTGGAGCAAAAAGAGGTGGAAGGGTTACAATAAAAATATTGGAAATGGGTATAGGGGCTGGATAAGGACACACCTGGGTATATTATAAGAGAGGAAGTGCAGCATGAAAAAATACGGGTAGAAGCGGCAAGAAGGGCAATAAAACATCAGAAAGAAATGAGAGAAGAACGGAGTGGAAAATATTACAGGCATGTTATATTATAAAAGAAACGGCTCTATCGATGCAAATACAATTCGATCTATATTTTTAAAAAATTCATACTGACGTCTTTCATAATGATCAAAACGAAATAATTTTCTTTTAAAGTAGGATATTCAGTCAGTACATTGCTTTGAGAATTGTGAAAAAGAATTGCCTCCCCTTTTTTATAGCATTTCATGTATCCAAGAAGATAAATCGTTTAAATGTCTCATTGAAGTAGAACTTAAATTATAACAAAGTTCTATATTGAAAAGATCCTTTTTTGGGAGAAGATGAAGCCATTTTACTGCATTAATCGTGTTGCTCCCATGAATGTTCAAATGCTCAGGACCCAAAAATCAAACCTAAATTAATATTTTCAAACATAAAATAGAACGTAATGACCCGAACGAAGGCAAATACATCGGTTGTATTTGTGAATTTTACACGTTTTAGAAGATTCTCTTACAAATCAGCTGTTAGTGTCGTTCTCAAATTTTGTTTTCTCAGCATTAAATTCGGCAAGTTCGCTTAGTTCAAATGAATTTTCTCTCGTGGGTATATTATGAACCTTGCGGATATATATATATATATATATATATATATATATATATATATATATATATATATATATATATATATATATATATATATATATATATATATATATATATATATATATATATATATAGAATGATGCGGACCAATAGGAAATAAGCTTTGAATGTATAGTAATATAATAGTTTACATAACAGTTTCAACGTAAAACTGGGGTAGCGCTGTTGGTCTTGTGGTACATTGCTTGTGTGATACGTGATAGAGGTAGATTAGATTCCTGCCTCATGTACTTTTTTTATGTTAGGTTACAGTAGGTTTGTTTATCTAATCTACTTTTGTTAGGTTGCTGTAGTTTTGTGTATCTAATATAATTATGTTAGGTTCCAGTAGTCCTTGTTTTTTTTCCTATTATTATTTCACATTAGAACCTCAGATTTTAAAGTGCTACGCACGCGCGAAACAAGGCAAGGCGTGATTGGTCCACATTGATCTACATATATCCATGATGTAAAATGAGCAAATGCATATATCCGCGAATATTTTGAACTTCTGCATAATGCAGTGCAACAGTTTTGTGGTTAATGCACTCAAGATGGCACATAGCACGTTTTGAAACTTAATTAGGTTTACGATTCCCCAGTTACAGGAGAGTTTTCGATTTCCAATTCTTGATGTCCTTCATGAGTTTTCATATGAAACAGGGTGGTTTTTCTAATTAAAATGCCTATCACACAGATTGCACGAGAACATAAATTCATTTTTATTCCGTTTTGAAAGCGTTTTTAAATACTCATCTTCAGAATGAAACTTATTTACACGTTTTTTAGATTATATAAATAACAAAATTCGCTGTTGCAATGTTTACAGCACAATTTTCCACGCGCACCCTTCCGCACATCACAAAGCACTCCCACCTTCGGAAAGTTCCTTTCCCGAGTGATAGACGCTTTTTATCATGTATCTATCGGATTACAATCAAGATACGCCAATGCCGTGAGAACATATGTAAATTATTTACAATTTCTTTAAAGTTTGCCTACAGAGTTATTAAAAATTAGAGATTGTTAAAAAAATGCTTAAAGTTGTAAAGAATAATATTATTATTAATCGTAACATGTGGTTGAAGTTAATGAATTTATTTTTATAAAGTACTTAATCATTGTAAATTTATTTAATTAGAAGAAAGAAGAGATACGTCTAACTTCGCTATTGAACATATTGTATTCACAATGTTGCTAATGTACCTACTAAATACGGATAAATAAAAACATACATGAATAGTGATTTTTCCTATAAGGGGATGGGGTAAGTAAGGTAGTTGGAATCATAAAAGGAGCCTCTCGCAAATTTACAAGGCGATATTTATTGGGCTTGAAAGCGTAGTGTAGTGTAGGGGAGAGGGAGAGTGGGGCAAGTGAGTCATAGGGGGCACGTGAGTCTTTCGGAATAATTCATAAAACCGGCATCATAGCCGATAACAGCCAGTGCAGTTTATAATTGTATCAACAGGTGCGTGTTGCTGATAAAAAATTAGATGAAAATTAGTAAAACTAAGGTAAATATGAATATTTTTTTTATTTTACGTTTTGTTATATTATATTTAAGGTAAATTACGTAAGGATTTTTCATAACTTAAAGTAAGTATCAAGCTATTTCATGATGGGCGTGACATAACCTTATTTGTGTGCAATACCGGCCGATATTTACAATGTTGCCAAATGTATCTGTTCTTCTTTGATTTATTTGTTTTTATTTTATTGTCACTTTGGGGCAAGTGAGTCTTGACCGTGACTCACTTGCCCCATAGTAGTTTAGAATATAAATAAATTATTTGTTTGTTTTTTTGCAGGTGGAAAATGGTCCGTAACTACGTACGTAAGACCAAAAACGGGTCATATTCAGAAGACACTATGCAACGTGCCTTAGAAGCTATTCAGAATAAAGAAATGTCAACCAAGAGAGCTAGCGTGGTCTTCAATGTTACGAGAACGAGCATACACACACGGATAAGTCGTCAGGGGATCAATCCAGTTACAAGCCTTGGCAGGTTCAAGCCTGTGTTTACTGGACAAATGGAAATGGAACTGTGTGAACATATAATACGTTTAGAAAAACTGTTTTATGGACTTTCAACGGCAGATGTTCGACGAATTGCATTTCAGTTTGCTGAAGCTAACCAAATCAATCACCCATTCAATAAAGATCGGAAGTTGGCAGGAAAAGACTGGTTGATATCATTTTTGAAACGTCAAGGAAACCTTTCTATCCGAAGACCTGAAGCAACAAGCATTGCAAGAGTGACAGGATTTTCAAAGCAGAGAGTTGGTGAGTTTTTTAAAAACTTAAAAGAGATCTTAGATAAGTGCAATTTTCCCCCGGATCGTGTATTTAACTGTGATGAGACAGGAATTACCTGCGTCCAAAAACCAGCAAAAATATTAGCGGAAAAGGGAAGAAAGCAAGTGGGAAGATTAACTTCACTGGAAAGAAGAAAAAATGCAACTTTATTAGCTTGTGTCAGTGCTACGGGCGCGTTTATCCCACCATTTATGGTCTTTCCTCGTGTAAGAATGAATCCAACTTTATTGAATGGTGCTTTTCCTGGCACGGTAGGATTTCCTGCACAATCAGGATGGATGTTTGTTAAATTTTTAAATCATTTTATAGACTGAATAAAAACAACCAAAGAATCTCCAACTCTGCTGATATTAGATGGGCATTCAAACCATAAGTCTATTGAGTCAATAAACCTGGCTAGAAATTCTGGAGTAACTCTTTTAACCCTACCACCTCACACTTCGAATAAGCTACAGCCGCTTGACTTAAGCGTATTTGCACCATTCAAAACATACCTGGCAAAAGAAATGGACCATTGACTCACAAACCACCCTGGCCGTAGAATCACTGAATATGACATGGCTCCGATTATTAAAAATGCCCTTATTAAGGCATTTACACCAACAAATATTATTAACGGTTTTGAAAAAACGGGAATCTACCCGTATAATCCTGATGTGCTCCAAGAGAGCGACTTTGAGGCGGCCGAGAACATCCTTCAAAAAGAAATCAATCCTGAAAGCGTCAATCCATTCGTCAATTCACAGAACAATTTCCAAAACGAAACCAATCCAGAAAACGTGAATCCCTCGATCAGTTCTGAGAACATTCTTCAAAAAGAGACCAATCCAGAAAGCATCATTCTCTCAGCCAATTCCGAAAACTTGGTAGATGGAACTCATTCGGAATCAGATGATATCCAGCGCTATCCCAAGGTACCACCAATCACTTTGGAGCCATAATAACAACCGTCATGCAGTTATGTTTCTTTTTCAAGTTTAAGTCCAATCCCAAAACCTTCAACAGAGAAAAGAAACACCAAAACAAAATTCAGAAACACAGAAGGATCTAAAATAATCACTAGTTCACCTTACAAAGATCAACTCGAAGATAAATTAAAAGCAAAATCGGTAAAAAAGAATTTTGAGAAAGCAGGCCCATGTGCAAATGATAAAAAAGAGGAAACATGGGGGAAAAGAAGAAATGTGCATCAGCAACAATATCAGAGGAAGAGAAAAAAACAATATGCGTTTATTGTCATGAGACATATGGAGAGACTTGTTACGAGGAATGGATCATGTGCATAAAATGTGGTGCCTGGATGCATGAGGAGTGTTCAGATAATGAACTAGGTGCTAACAATTATGTTTGTGATAACTGCCGATAATTATTACTCTAAGGACTCACTTGCCCCACATAGATGATTCACTTACCCCATAGCCTGGGGCAAGTGAGTTATTTGCCATTTTTTTTTAAGTCTGACATTTTACCAATGATTTTATATTTTATTCATTTTTTAAGGTCAAGTTATTAAATAAACAGTTAAAGTTGTTCTGTATCTAATAAACGCTGTTTTATTTCTAAAAGTAACAAAGTTATACCTCTTTGATCCCCACTCTCCCCTAATGAATATTTGCAAACAGGAAGCAAGCCTTCTGCAAGCTTGAAAAACACCTTTTAAGGAACTGGCATTTTGCTTTATGTAAGTCCAAATGCAAACTTTCATAATCCTTAAAGTATGCTTACAAACTAACTTACGTCAAGCTGCTTGCAAGTGTAAATTCAAGTTTGCAAAAGCTCTACAGTAAGCCTGCAAAGCGGTGACTTACATTAAGCGTACAAACTTGTAGCCATAAACGTATGGTAAGCTGCCAGACTTACAGGTTTATAAGAAGTTTAAAGCAAGTTTAGTGTGCTATCTGGGGTATAATATGTGACGAATGCAACTTTATATACATTCTTCATTTTTGCTTCTAGGTCATTTCCTGATTTAGGTAGTACATAAAGCATTGTTAACACCGACTTTATTCCATTTTGGAAAAAGTATATCGGTAGCAAGTTATTGTGGAAAATCTGTCATCAGTAACCACTGTGACCCTGAAGGAAATAAGTGATTGTTCGTAAATCATCAGTAACATTTTCAATCAGTAAAATCAACAAAGTACCTAAAGGATTATAAATTACGAAATTAATTAATTTGTATTTAATGTATATTTATGCAAAATGCAGTTTTTTTCCAAATATAAACAAAATTTACATTTCAGTTCTCACATACCCTTTCATATTCATATTTTCACTACCAACATATAAATATTCTCACTCGGGGCCCAGTGGGAATATTTATATGTAAGTAGTCGATCTGTCGTTAATGAGTGCTCTAGAGCGTAACATGTTAAGTACATCTTCAGTGTTGTTAAATAATCATGTTGCCATGTTTTTATTTTGAAGTTCATGTGTAATTACACGATGTTGTTTTAAGTGTCGTTTCCATTTTGTTATATAATCGCACTGATCACATTTGTACACAGAATTTGATGTGTGCTTAATGCTATGTGTTTTTAAGTAGTACTTCCATTTTGTTTTAAAATCACATTGGTCGCATTTGTACCCTGAATTTGATTTGTGCTTTATAACATGTATTTTTAAATTTCGTTTCTGGTTTGTTTTATAATCACATTCATCACATTTGTATTCAGCACTTGATGCATGGTTTGTAAGATGACGCATTAAATAATCCTTTACTGTTGTCGAATAATCACATTGGTCACATTTGTATTTAAAACTTGAAGTGTGTCTTCTAAGATGATGTATTAAATACTCCTTTTCTGTTGTTGAATAATCACACTGAGCACATTTGAACTGAGAATGTAAAATGTGTCTTGCAAGGTGCGGCTTTAAATAGCGTTTGACTTTTGTTGAGTAATCACATTGGTCACATTTGTATTCAGAACTTGGAGTGTGCTCGATAGCATGCCTTCTTAAACTTACTTTCCGTTTTGCTGTATAGTCACATTTATCACATTTGTATTTAAAACTTGGTATGTGCTTTAAAACATGCCTCCTTAAATTTGATTTTCGTTTTGCTACATAATCACATTGATAACACTGATATTGAAAACTTAAACTGTGGCTTATACGATGACGCTCTAAATAACGTTGAATTTTTGTTGAATAATTACATTGGTTACATTTATATTCTAAACTTGAAGTGTGGTTCGTAAGATGACGATCTAAATACAGCTTTACTTTAGATGAATAATCACATAGGTTACATTTATAATTAGCACCCGATGTGTGAATTATACTGTGCTTTTTTAAATTGTGTTTATATTTTGTTTTGTAATCACATTCGTCACATTTATATTCAGAATTTGATGTGTGCCTTAAAAAATGCCTTTGTAAGGTAACTTTCCATTTTGTAGTATAATTACATTGATCACACTTATAACCAGAACTTGAAGAGTGTTTTGTAAAATGACGCTTTAAATACAGTTTCATGGTTGTGGAATAATCACAAAGGTCGCATTTGTATACAGAATCTGATGAGTGAAGCATAAGATGCCGATGTAAACTTTGTTTCCACTTCGTTGAATAATTACATTGATCACATTTATACTCAGGACCCGAAGCATGCTTAGTAAAATGATTCTTCAAATGGCTTTCCACTTTTGTGGAATAATTACATTGATTGCATTGGTATTGTACATCTGTGGTGTGTTGGGCAGATTTTTTTTTATTAAACTCTTTTTTCGGATATTTTTTTTTACGACCTACGTCAGTTTTATTTGTAAATTTGGCTAAATAAGAGTAGTCTTCTTCTATATTTGCAACATTGCTAAATTCATTGTCAAATGGTACAGTATTAGAACATTCACCAATTTCTTGTTTTACTAGATCACTATTTACCAGAACATTTTGTTGGGTTAGAAGTGTATTTATTTTTAGTTCTTCTTTAGGCTCGAGTTTTATAAGTTTCGTATCAACCTCACAAGTCATTTCGAAGAGTTTATAATTTTAAAACTAAAACTGGGAGGAGTTAGCTTTATAACAGTCTTTCGAAACGAACTAAGCGCTCACTCGACGTATATTTCTACAGCGGCGATAACCATGCGGGGGTTTATCTATGCGGATAACTCTGTAGCACGTCAGAGACAACTGTCCCTCACTTATCTATGGACAACTCACCATGTTGTCATAGATAGATATGCATTTAGCTAGTGTATATTAAGACCACAGAATATAGAAGCTACGCTAATTAGAAGTTCGTCTCGCCGATTTTTATGGGATTAGGTGTTCGTTGGCGCACGTCTACGCGCATAACTTCAATATGGTCGATTAATGGTTTGTTTACTTGTGCGAATTTTATCATTTTCTTTTATTTGATGTACAGTGGGATCATCATTGTTTGACCGTGCCGCTCCTAGAACATTACTACTGTTCCGCATCCTTAAAATGAAAATTGTGCTATGTCCAGTGGCGTAAACGCAGATATTAAAATAAATTCTACCATAAATGACAAAAACTTTGGTGAATGACGAATTGCGAATTATGTAGACGTACAAAAACTTTAATAATTGTAATTCAGTCTTTCTTAAGACTAAATGGAAATGGTTATAAGGTATGTAAAAATTTGGTTAAAAATTATCATTTATTATTTTTAATTGATATTACATATTTTCTGGATTTCCAAGGCGTATTTCTGGTGTATTAAACCAATACATGGTATTTACTCGTCAAATTCAAGTTTTGTAAGTGCTTTTATATACTAAAAGTAATGTTTAAAACAAATTTTGCTTTTTAACCTCAATTTGGTTACGAGAATAATGTACAGTTTAGAGAGTAAAAACTGTTTAGATGAGCGTTTAATGATCTTTTTGTTTATATTGACATGAGTGGTTTGAAATAGGCAATAATGTATGAATTTTGTTGTCAGGTTGAAAATGAATAATCGAAAGGTAATTCATAGCCAAGGGCGGCAAATTATCTACAATGTATACCAATTTATGAAAAAAGAAAAAGAAGGAACGATGACAATGCCATTATCCCAATTACAAGAATGTGTTGCTGAAGAAACCGTTCTAGAGAAGCTACTAGTTGAAAATGGTTATGCTGTCCTTCGTCTCCCTTTGTACCACTCTGAATTAAATCCCATTGAAAAATCGGATAGCAGTGAGGAATGTGACATTTCAAATGGGAGGTGTTAAGCAATTGGCAATGAAGAATTGAAAAAAATTACAGCTGAGAACTCGAAGAAAGTGTGTGAATATGTGGAGAGTGAATATTTAAAAAAAGGAGTGATATTGGATGATGTTACCTTTACAATGACATTAAAACATTTAAATGAATTTGTCATTAATCAGAAATCAATGTATGATATATTTGTTAAATAATATTAGTGAAAACAAATTACATGTATGACTGGTTAGTTTATTTTTGCTGACCACCTTTGAATGTACACTGGTGAACATCACAAATACATTATAAAAAAAAGAACTTATTTAACTTAATGCTAGATACCACGTTTGCATTGCATTCTAATTTCTGAACAAAAACTTATTTCAGATTATATACCATTGATTTAGTCCTTCTCATATAGAACTAGTCACCATGTCTACTTTATGATGTACCTATTGTTTTTCAAGATAGCTCAAATCTGTATATATTGATCTAAAGCACAGCAAATAATGAATTAATAATGCATTGTTTTTTTAGATCTCAAACGTGCATGTAAATGAGATCAATTCAGCTAAAGTATAGTAAATAATGAGGAAAGATTTTCAATTAGTGCACATATTATTTACATACAAATATAACGATATCCCGACGTACACCTCACTACCCGTTGGAATGAATGGTCTTTTATATGTTTATATTACAGTTAAAAATAGAAAAATAAAATTAAACTTGGCAATTATCTATAAAACAATTTCAAAGTGATCACCATTGTTTGCATTACAGGCATCTACTCTTCGTTTCATATTTTCAAATACATTTATTAAATGAGCTTCTGTAATATTTTGAATTGCGTCAGTTATTGCATTTTTTAATTCATCAACTGTATGAAGGCGTGTCTTGTAGATTTTATTTTTTAAATGTCCAAATAGAAATAATCCAGTGGAGTAAGGTCAGGTAATCTTGGGGGCCAAACTCCCGCACTTATAACTCTTTCATCAAAATGTTCACTTAAAAAAGTCAGTGTTTGATTAGCTGGATGAGCTGTTGCGTTATCATGCTGAAAATATCCATGTTGGAGCTCGTCATCGTGCAGTTGATCAATGAAAGGTTCCAAAATTGTTTTTTATCGAGCCGCAGTTACTGTATCTTCAAAGAAAATGGGACCTACAATAATTCTTCTTCGTGACATAGCTGCCCAAACACCTATTTTCACAGGATGTAAAGTAGTTTCTTCAAAAACGTGTGGATTTTCTGCTGACCACATATGGTAATTCTGCGAATTCACATAACCAGATAAATGGAATCAAGCTTCATCCGTAAAGAAACTTAAGTTTAGTATTTCGTCATCTCTCAAGTTGTTGTTGAACCATCGGCAATATTCTAAACGCTTTTGAAAATCTAAAGGTAGTAAGTAATTCTTGCACAACCGTTATTTTGTAAGCATGAAAATGTAGTTGACGTTTGACTGCTTTATGGCATGTACCATAAGAAAGACTGTAACAATTGCTTATATTGAAATATGTACAATGTTGTCAGTCTAACTTTACTTATGTAATGTTTTGGTTTTTAAGATTCTTTTTATTTTATTGCTTGCACATTCATGTCAATCATGTTTTGTATAATGCAAAATTACCTGTTTGCTGGGCCAATTGTCTTAAAGGTTTTGTCGGACTTCTTTCCAAATGTGTGCGTACATTTTCCACTACTTCCTCTGTAAGTACAGTTGTGCGACCCGTAGATTTTCCCTTGCAAACACTACCATGCTCATGAATACGACTAACAATTCTTCGAATGTGTCGGCATAAAACATCATCATCTAATTCGATGTTCTGAAAGTGATGTTGATGTTCTTCAACACATAATCGTACTGAATACTTCCAGTTTCCATCTACATCTTTTTTCGCCGTTTCGGAAATAAGCTTCCAAAATAAACTTGTCTTGTTCCACAGTAAAATGCATCATAACCTAAAAAAAATTATTTACGAAAAAGGCATAAAATACACGAATAAATTTACCTTGAAAGTCCTGGTTAATTTATTAATGAGTTTTGAAAAAACTATTTTATTGTAATACAAATGTAGATAAAGGAATAATTGAAAAAATAAGGAAAAATCTATGTACGTTTATGAAATGTCAATCGAAGATGAAATAAATATTTGTGCCTAATTTCACTAGTAACTTGGAATAAACTTTTGATAAAAATTCTGTAAAAAGCAGTTTTTTTTCGATCATTCATTGTTGATATCCCGGTAGAAATAGATTAGATACACAAAACTACAGTAACCTAACAAAAGTAGAATAGATAAACAAAATTTCCGTAAAATGGGGTTACTTTGGCACCCGGGACCTACTTTGGCAGTTTGCTTATATATATATATATATATATATATATATATATATATATATATATATATATATATATATATTGAGATGTTCAGAAAGAGGTAATAGAAGTATCGGACAGCTTACATGACATTTGGGTAATAAAAAGGGGTGATATCTAGCTCGATACTAGTACAAGACACTATTTTATGTAAATCTGGTTCACGATGTGATTAAAATAAATTTGTTTGATATAAATTAGTCTGAATATTATTTGCATAGTTTGGTTTTATCATAAAAAGCATTTTGCTGCTAACAAAATTGTCAAGAATGTTAAATATAACCATTTTCGTAAAGTCATTTCAGTATTTCAATTATTGCAATAAAAGTCAATTTTTCAAGGGTAATTTGGCAAGTGAACACTTTACAGGTGTTTAAACATGAACTATATAGTTAGGATTATGTTAGGGATAATGTATGATTAGTTTTTGAATGCAGGAAATACAAAAATTTAATAAAAGGGTTATAATATGGGCAGATTAGACATTTTTCGCACATATTTTTGGAAGCGAATTAGTGACACAAATTATGTTACAAGTTTAACAATAAGAACAACATTTAGAACATTATGGCATACAGACATTTATAGTGCCGTACATTTTTATAGTGAAATATTTCAAAAGAGTGTTAGACGATGAGACTTTTTCAATGCAACACTATATAACATTATGCATTGCAAATAGTTAGTGAGAATAATAAAGACAAGAAGTACAAACCTTTAACATAACATTTTAAGTGTTAAAAACATTTTTAAATATAAATTATTTTCAATTTTAGATTTAAGTTTGGTTAGGTTGTAATTTTTAGGTTTTTTACATAATTTTATATTTTTTTCAAGTTATTAGGCTTAGATTTTGCTCTTAAAGCAAATAATAGATGTTCTTTCTTAATATAGCACAGTTTTTATAAGGATACAGCGCTTTTCTCCGCAAAATTATGTTAAATCTGAGGTGAATTTAAGATAAAATTACAAAAGCTTAAAATTTCTTTAAATTAAATGTTTCTAGCACAAAAAGTATGTATTCTTATGTAGAATTTCCTCAAAATTCCATTTTTGCAATTAGATTTAGTATAGCTTGTAAGTGTAAATAGTTATAAGCTTATTTAAGTTAGATTAGGTTACTTCGTCTATTAACGTTAGGAATTATAGCTTGTTAGGTGTCTTTTTGTTCAAAATTTTACGTAGTTTTCATTTCCGTTTTTAATTTTTAATTCCGATGATGTATAAGAAAGTTACGGCCAAATTTCCATTTGAGTCCAATTTGTAATATAGATCCACCAATCATAGCCCTAGTTACTTATGCAATATGGCTGGAAAAAAATTGAATTTTTGGTAACAACCAGAAACATATAAAAGCAAGTGCTCAGGAAATCACTCTCTCTCTCTAGAATTTGTTCAAAAGTGTAAAAGGTTAAAACAGTGTTGTGAAATTTGTGTTAAAAAATAAGTTCATAACCTAATTTAAATTTTCGTCAAGAAGTTATACTTTACGAAGATTACGTTCGAGAGCACTTGTTTTTATGTCGACGGTTTGAAATAAATAGTTCGGTCTCCGATACCTGTCGTCTTCGAAAAATATTTTTGTTCGTGTTAATTTGTGTCACGATTTTGTAAAGATTTGCTTTTGTGTTATCCAACTTAAATTAATTCCGTTTATACCAAATTAAAACCCACTTTTATTTGGTTAATGCTGTTTTATTTCTTCGGACAATTTCTTTTAAACAAAATTTTAATCGGTAGCTAAAAATAAAAGTGTTATCAACAAAATTTTGGATATTTAAACATATTTTTAAAACGATATCACTCATTAAGCTTTAAAATTATTTAAATAAAAAGTTACCATAATAAAATAAGTGGTTGGAGTCTGCCGATTTTGGAGAAAACATCTTTAAGTTTGGAAGTTGGTGTTTTCGACAACCGAGAATCGAGTTAGCAGTATTGGGTGATGGTAACAACTGTAATCGAGTGGACATTGCCTGCATCCAGTTGGAGTTATCGGAAGACATCAATCTACAGTGAGGACAGTATATGTGAGTCACAAATTTTAATAACCCTACTTATTGTGAACATTCATTGATAAATTTCCTGCAATTTAATATTTGTTACATATATGTTTTTGGTTAAGAATTTTAAATATTTACTTGTGTAAACACCTGTAAAGGTATTAATTTATTTTCTTTTCTAAATTTTCATTTTGGATCTAAACATTAATTTTCTAAATTATTTATTTGACATCTTTGACAGCTTTTTAATTTCACTTAAGTTCATTACAACGCATGCGTTGATAGCAAATTACATTCAGAATTATTTTTATACTTTCAATATAATTATATAAAGGGTATTTCATATACACATTTCCAGATTCAAAATTTTAACTTCAAACTAAATTCCTTGAACTCTATCCCCATTTGAGATCTGAGCTAGTCCGGTGCACATAATAAAAGTTAAAAATATTATATCAATCATAATTAATTAACATATAAAATTTAAATTACCTCAAACTAAATATAATATAAATATTTATTTCCCTCATAAATTTATAAGTCGCCATCCCAATTATTTATATATATATATATATATATATATATATATATATATATATTATATATATATATATATATATATATATATAATACTTTAAAATTAACTTAAAGTACATACAGTAAAAGATTAACTCGAGTGGGACTTGAACCCACGACCTCCACTTTGCTAGAGTGGGGCTGTTCCATCTGAGCTATCGAGGAGGCAAGTCACAATCGATACTTCCAGTTTCCATCTACATCTTTTTCACCGTTTCGGAAATAAGCTTCAAAATAAACTTGTCTTGTTTCACAGTAAAAGGCATTATAACCTAAAAAAATTTATTCCGGTTCACCGCAACCATCAACGTCTGGCATGATTTCGATTGAATCTTCTGACATCTCTGTTGACTCCCATTTGGAACAAAATCGTTTGGATAGTAAGTTACTTATACAGGGTTTTCGTAAATGCTTTCAGAGCTCTTAACATTACGAAGCTATTGTGATGTAAGTTGGAACTTGGAGCTATTCGTTGGGGTACTACATTGAGCAGTTATCAGAGGCTTTTTACGATGTTAATATAGAATATGATTTATTTAAAAAACATATATTACATCTTATTACGCGGTATAAAAACAAGCACTGTATTTGCGAAGGCAAGTCAACAAGTAGGCCGACTGTTTTAACTGAAGAAGTTGGTAATGACATACAACAAAGTCCTAAAAAATCTATTCCACAACTATCCAGGTACGATTAAATCTACTGTGGTTATGGAGCCAGAAATATGAACATAATTTTTTTACAGGTTTGTACAGTGGTACTTGCTACAAAGCTTTAAAAAAGACATTACATATGCATCCGTATAAAATTTTTTCTGTACATAAATAACATGCATCTGACTATAATCTTTGAGTGCAATATTGTCAATGGTTCAACGAACATTTAAACAACAATAATTTATTTTTATTTTACAAAAGGTGCTCTAATGTTCACCATTGTATTTAGAAAATCAAGAATTGAATTCATTATTTATTGTTATTTTACAAAAGATGCTCACATGACCACCATTGTAGGACGGATTGTGGCAACTTGTTTATTAATTTAAAGATCTTGACTTTTCCATGCGGTCTTTGAAGCTGTCTGTTATGTTAAACATAATGTATCTGTGCTTGTTTATCAATCTGATGTACATCACCATGACAGAAATAGATAATTTGAGGGTTAAATACTACAGATTGAAAAACAAGTATTTTATAATTTAATACCACTTTACAGGGTGAACCTTATCTAATCCGCCAAAATTAAAGGAGTACTAGAACTCATCATTCTAAGCAAAAAAGTTCATATGTACATGGGTCCGTAAATGCTTCATTTCCGAGATACAGGGTGTCAAAGTTGAAAAAAGAAATCGCGATTTCTTCAACATCTTTCGACTGTTTCGAAATAATTTCATGAAATTTCGTGTACGGGGGTTTTTTGGGACAGTTGTTTGAACATTTATCAAAAGAACATGTTTACTTTTAATATTAATTTCTTTTCTTTTTCTTTTTTAATGTTGGATATTTTAGTGCTCCTTACAAAGGTTAGTTTTAAATAAATAAACATTGTGAGCTTTAAATGCGTTTTTCTCAGAAAAGGTTGCTCCTAGCGACGTCACTAAAATATACCTTTTTTTAGGAGAAAAGATAGGAGAATCGATTTTTCTAATCCAAAATGGCATACAGTGTAGCACAAAAAAATTGCAGCGATTTAAAGGGGTCGAAATGGTTGCCGCTGGCGCCCTCTAGAAGCCACAACTAAATTGACCACAAATTTGAATTTGTCATCTCAAAAAACCACCGTATACGAAATTTCATGAAATTATTTCGAAACAGTCGAAAGATATTGAAGAAAACGCGATTTCTTTTTTCAACTTTGACACCCTGTATCTCGGAAACGAAGCATTTCCGGACCCATGTACACATGAACTTTTTTGCTTAGAATGATGAGTTCTAGTACTTCTTTAATTTTGGCGGATTAGATAAGATTCACCCTGTATATTAGAGAACTACTGCTAGTTGATTTTAAAAGCAAAATTAAGAAAGGATCAGGCAGCCGGCTTATGGAGAAATGGAATCCGGTTAATTTGCCTTAATTTTTGGGATGTTGAAGATATCGACTTCATGAACAATAGTGTCCATGGGCACAACTCAATCCGATGGCCAGTTTTCAATTTACAGGGTGATGAAGTTGAAAAATGGCCATTTTTTAAAACGTATTAAAATGTAATTTTCATAATGTATTAAGGATTTTTTGCTGTAATAGTATTCTAGTAACATTAAATAATATTGCTTTGTGTAGAAAAAGTATTATTTGATACAGGGTGATTCAAAAATTACCAAAAAAAATTGTTGATGCTGTGTATTCTACTTTACAGTAGGAATATGGCTTCGCTAGAAGCCAGCCGATTAAATGGAGAGATTCCAGGTTTCTTTGAAACCATTAGTAATATTGTTGACAGTAAAAGCTCTTGAATAAGGCGTATTAGTAAGTTCTGCAATGTTTTTAACCGTTATGGTTTTACCCGGATGCGTCGTCGTCCAATCATTAAAGGTTGCACTGCAATATTGCTTGAACGGTCCGAATACACTTATATCCAAGGGTTGCATACGATGCATTGCGTTTTCCTTGCAGTACCTTACACACGATAGACTGACGTGCGATTTGTGATTATCTATCAAAAGAAGGATTGGATTATCTGCATTGCAATGCGTATGGTTTACCATATGTTGTAAAACACTAGGAAACAGGTCGCTTGTCATCCAGCCTGTTTTGTTTCCTAATGCAATACTGGAAACAGGTCCGCCTTGCAAAAATTCTTCAATCTGGGGAATACGTACACTGGAGGGATACTTGACCGGCTGCATTAACTATTCCAACAAATCTTACCAATTCCCCTCTCTCAGCAGATGACACTTGGCCTAATTGTTTTTACCGGCTGTAGACACTACTTTAACTGGCTTCATTACCGTAGTCACTAAAGTTTCGCCTAAATTGTAAATTCTTTCTGGGGAAAAATTGTAACCATCTAATACTTTTTTAAATTTGCATAAAACTGTTCAACTTTGAATTTATTAAATGCGGTACTCCTACTCAAACTAGTGTTCTCCGGTTTCCTGAGGGACAGACCTTTGTGGCGGGACATGAAACCTCTTTTCTTGTTTGGCTTCATGCCATTCTTTTGGAATTTCACAGTGCGGCAACGCTTTGTTCCTGAATATGTGTGTATGTTAGGCCATAATAGCCGAACACTTTTTTATGTATTTTTCCAATTGTCCTTCATCCATAGTAAAAACTTGTCGGTGGGTATATTTTCTTGAGTATTGCAAGGTGTCATCATCCTACTCACTGTCGTTCCCCGAATCATTTGGATTTTGTAAATGTTTTCTTAGATATTCTTGTTTTGGACAAAATCTTTTTAACACGACTTTGCAAAGTAGACCTTTTAATCCCGTGAAATAGCACAGGCTCTCTCGCTGATTAAGTACCGTTGAAATAATTTATTACTGCTTGCTTCATTACATCTTCATCTATAGAATTTCTTTCGGTTTTTGAAACCTGTTTTTAGGCATCTGAAAAAAAAATACCAGTTAAAGTTTATGTTTTATGACGATTCGGGGAGCATTCGGCCCTGGCCGAATGTACCCCGTATCGGTATGGACGAATGCTAGGTTAGAAATTAATTTGTAAATGAAAAAGGAATGTCCAGCGTATGTGTGCACGGCAGAACTATGATAATGACATTATAATTACAAAGTACTTATTGCCATTATATCACAATAGATTTCTTACCTTAAGAACGTCTTTTTTAACTTTTATTTATAATACTTCTCAAGACGCACCTCACGTGTACCAAAATACTTCAGAACACAACAAGCAGTGTTGCCAACGTTAAGCGAAAAAAAATTTAAGCTAAAATTTCAAATTGATCGAATTATTTCATGTGGCTGAATGCTCCCCATGGCCGAATGGTCCCCCCGACTCCCCTGCTATCTAAATGTTTCGGCATTCGGCGAATAGGCATGTCACAAACTATGAAAAATACCCTAGACGGTTTAAGTAATGAAAAGAATTATTCATATCACGTGATCATAATTTAGTTTTGCTTGCAAAATATAGAGTGAACTAGTCTCTTCTTGGATGTATCCAGATAAAACAGTTTACTACAATTTATCACTTTCACGCTTAGACTAGGTAATAATAGTGGACGTATAATGCAGCGTAAGAATCTGTTACCATTTGGGACCAATGCCACAGTGTCAGTGGCGTAGCGTAGAGGCTACGTTAACCATAAAATTAAGTTGTTCTCAGGTTTAGGAATTAATAAAACGCCCATATAGAAAAACAGTTTTATTGTGGTTACAAAAAACATTTTACTGACCTTTAAATAGGATTAATTTCGTTAATTTGCTTCGTACAGAATCCTCCTGTCGAGACTGATTTTTAAAAATTCCTATTTGTTATTTTAATCTTAGCCGTACGCCACTGGTGACAGAGTGAAAATAAGCATAATAACGCTAATTTAATAATTATGCTTAATAAGATTTCAAACCAAAATATTATAATCGGCTTCGTATATCTCTATTAATACTTATATTCCTCAAATATAATTGTATAAAATATAATTTTCTAGATATCCGAGATAAAAAATATTTGTGAAAGAATGCAAATTTTTATTTACCTGTGAAAGGAAATTTCAGGATCCTTTGAACTGCTGTGGCTTTTACAACTATAAGCTGCACATCCAACCATTACTTACAACATAATTTTAAATGGAAAAGTCATAAGAACCACAAAAAATCACAAGAAAACTACACCGTACCAAATCCTTTGTTTTCCACCAAAACAATGGCGTCTAACCGATTTTGGTAACAGAATGTTAACCTTTGCGAAATGCGACGAACGGTATCCCCTCTCTTTCCTAATCTAAGCTTTCACGTTTAACACGAACCTTACTTTTCCACATTTAACATTTATTTATCTTTTTATTAAAAATTATTTGTGTAGTGATTAGTGTACATATTTTTTTACTTAGTTTTATTGTATAGACTTTTGTAATTATTAGTGTAATACATAGTTAATAGTTAGTGTTATTTATCTTTTTATGTACATGTACTTTTAGTGTAGTCATTAGTGTACATATTTTTTTACTTAGTTTTTATTGATCTTAGGTTTATTTTATAGACTCTCATGTTAGTGTAATGGGTTATGTCAAGTGTAGTGTTCTGGGCTGTAAAGACAAATTGTCGATTACACATCGTTTTCCAAATCCCAAGAGTGATTTAACTGGAATGAGGGAATGGATTTAAAAAATGAATAATCCGAAATAGTTAGTGCTCTCCTTTGATGAGATTTATCGGTTAAAAGTGGTTTGCCATCAGCATTTTAATAAGTGCTTCTACACAAATGGTTGTAAACGATTACATTGGAATGCAGTTCCAAGCGAACATTTGATCAGTGTTTCTGAAACCATTCATAATTATAAAGGTAATATTATTACATATAAATACATTGTAAAAATTGAAAATTATTATTATAGACATACATGCGGAACATTCATATGCAAAAGCCATTCCGAAAACTTGTCAGTTGGATGATACTATGCCAACATGTCCATCAACCGCTGTTTCAAATCCTAATAGTAATGAATTATTGGATATTAATACATCTCAAAATGCTAATGTTGAGGGTGCCATTAATATTAATGGCACTGTTTTGCAAGAAATTGGTATTAAGAATATTTCACAATTAACACCACGAAAAAAACATTTATATGGTAAAGTTAAACATTTTTACAGAAAACACAAACAAATTTTGCATAGCAAACAAAATTTTAAGCAACTTTTGTTTCAAGCTCAGAAGTACATGGCATTACCTCATATAACTGATGAACACATTTACAAGTACAAAATGAAGAAAATGAAAGTCAAGCATGCAGCACAGATTTTTCGTTGAAGGGTAGCTTCAACTTTAAAATTAGCAAGTTCATTAGGTATGTAATGCAGTTACTTAATTACTTTGAATTCACTTTTAAATTTGGATCTTTTACAGATAGGGATTCTCAAGTGATTACACGAGGTGCTGGAGAAACCTCAGGGTTGCTATACTTCTTTGATCGTTTATTTGATTCCGTCAATGGCAGTTCCGTGTTGCCAAAGAAAGGGAAACTACTTCGGTGCGGCATTACTGACAACAGTGGACACCTATCATTTTGGAAAAATGAGGCTATACCTTTGTTACGGTCTATGGAGTTTGCTGTTACGAACAGTAAGGACAAGAAGAAACCTCCTAGTTTAACAAATTGGATATTTACTCTATACAACTTAATAGAATTGTGTCAGATTCTAAAGAATGAAGGGTTCAAATATTTGTTGGGTAGGCGTCTCAACCAGCATCTGCTCAAAAATTTATTTGGAAAAATTAGAAGTCACGGTGGACAGTTTGTGAATCCAAATGCACCTTCTTTTATAGGTGCATTTAAAAGTGTTATTATAAACTCCACCGTCAATTTATACCAAACGTCCTTTAATTGTGAAGATGACAAAAGTGACAATCTATTTAATACCATACAATACTTTTTTAAATTTCAAATTGATAATGTTAATGTGAATTCAATACCTACAAATTGCATAGTTCCACAAATTCAAATTCAAAAATGTCAAGTTCCACAAGTTAGTGATGAATTTGTAATAAAAAATGTGTAACTATAATAAATTTTGAATAATAATAAAAAGTAATTATAATAAAGTAATGAAAATAATGAATCTCCAAGAAATACATACCTTACACCATATATAATTTTGCCTTTGGCTCATCGGTTGATTAAATTGGGCCGGTTCAAATAAAATGATTTGCTTAATTACCACTTACCATGTATAATAAAGAATGTAAAAAAATGAAGTTATCTCGGGCGCCAAATTGTCTTTTTTTAAATTAGCGGGACAATTAAACCGACTTGACAAAAATGTAAAAAATAACAATATACAGACTATGTTTATTGAATTAAATGTAATGAGGAAATAATAAAGGTCTTAAAATTATGCTTAAAGTACTAAATAAATCACTAAATAAATACCTTAGAAATGTTTGTACAAACTTTTCTTTTTGACAACCACGTATTTAAATATGATTACGGAGAGATTAACAGGATGAAGTCATTCTTACGTCAACATGGTGCAATCTTGACATAATGTTATCAGCCACACCCCAAATTGAATTTATCTTTAAAATCCGTATAATTTTCTTCTTAAAACTGTTAAATCCACTTCTTATTGCATTATATGGAAGTATCCATTCAAAAAATTTGCACTCATAAAATGAAATGCGCACTTAAAATTCAATTACGTTGTCAATTGAATTAATCATAAACGTATAATTAAAGTATCTCTTACCACCAAATTGATGGCGCTTTACACATAAATTTAGATAAAATCAAAAAGAAGCAGCTTCATGCTTCGACAATAAACAGGAAGTGCAAATGGAGGATTTCGAAGTAGATGATCAGGTCATGCGTACAAGATATGAGCAGAATAACTTAACGCAGACGCGTTTTGTATCAGATAAGAAATGAATACAAATTGAAAGCAGGATTATAAATCTTTACGAACTAAAAAATATGCAAATTAAGTTGCCTACCTCATACCAATATTGTAAAATAATTAAAATTTTCTTGTATTTAAAACTAAAGGTAGGAAAGATCTTAAATTGAGGTATATTTTGTACAACACTAAAAAAGAGTTGTTACAAATTAAGTAATTTGTCACATACTTTTGTTGCAGGGTTTATTCTAAAAAAAATTTAAAAAACTGTCTAGAAATTGTGAAACATGTAATCAAAACCTATTCTCAACTGATTATAATGCTTATTATAATCAGTTAATCAAAATAAGGGAATATGGTGGTGATTGGAATGTATGATTATGTTATTTAATAGTTTTAATGAAATCATAAAGTCATACTTGTTAAATAATCCCCAAGATATTTACCTAAAAGTAAACATTTAGCTAGAGTTAATCAAAATTCTTTATATTGTGAAACTCACATCAATGATGTAGTTAATATTATTACTACCATTTCAGTTCGAATGCTAATCCATAGTTGGTGTAATGATGTCAATCGGAAACTGAATGGTAGAGATAATAAAAGACCATATAATGGAAGTGATGAAGTAAAAAAGAAGGCACTTGAGATATTCACCAAACGAAAAAAATATGTTTAAGTGTGTATTAAAAACAAATCAATAATAAAAGTGTTCTATGTTTAATTTATTTTAGTTGGTATACTCCAAATTTATTTAATAGGATGTTCCCCATCTTACATGAAACTTACATAGTTGTCTATTAAAATTAAAATAATTATCAGTGTTACAATTAAATGTTTTTATGTATTTCTTTATAAGGACAATCAGTTTCATAAAATTAATCTCATGGCATTGTTGGAGATTAATTTGATGAAACTGATTGTTCCTTAATAAAATTAAAAACATTTAATTGTAAAACTGATAATATAAGTAGGTATTCCAAATTTGACTTCTTAGTATATTTAAAATTTCCCGCTTTGCCGCCATTACCAACATCGTTTCGCTTGCAAAATGCAGAGGGCAGTATTTTCGTTTTTTACAATGTCTTTCCGTAAATCATATACAGTGTAGATAATTTGTGAGGCATGTATTTGTAAATTCACTTGACCGCAACAGCACGATTCAATTAACAACGCTAATTTTGGTCTGACAAGAAGAAAAGCAAAGTAAACTGTCAGCAGTTGTCAAATGGCATTTTTCCGTTGATGACGTACAACGCTTTAGAAAATGAACAAAGTATAAATTACAATTTTCAATAAGGTACATGATTTGAAGTAGCACGACTCAAAATAGAAGTGATATCAAAATTAAATTCGGCACAGTATATAGAAAATACTTTCTGCAAAGTTGTTTTGAGTGTTAACTTTCCCACTCCACTCTCCTACCATCACTGATTTCAACTTTATAGGTTGGAATGTAGTGTGTGTTTTAATAGATTTTTATGCAACAATTTGCAGTGAATCTGTTTCTCCATACAACCCTTACTGTCGCTGATCACAAGTATGGCTGCTAAAACTCTAATGCTTAGACAAGCTAATCTAAGCTCTAATGTGATGACCTAACCCGTCTACGGTAGTACAGCGGAAATCTACCCTTCATGTGAATACAGTTTGCATTATTTATTCGTGTTATACTTTTATCTAATATACGAGAAACAAATTCTTAATGTCCAGATTAGTTGATAAAAAGATTATTAAGCTAGAACCTGAAGCGGAAGCACAAATCAATTTATTTCTTACTCAGAAACATGTTATGTTGAATAGAGATCTAATCAAAGATGAAATTGAGAAGGATTCTAATACTGTTAAAATTAAGAACGAATTTGAAGCCACTGGAAATAACAAAGAGGAAGACGAATCATATACGTCAAATGATATTGGAACTGGTATAACGGAAATAAGTCATAGGATCAATCATTATAAGTGTGACCAATGTAATTATTCAACAAATGTGAAACGAAATTTTAAGTATCACTTTGTAAAGCACAATTCAAGTAGTGAGTACAAATGTGGTCAATGTGATTATGTAACAAAAGTGAAGCAATGTTTAAGACAGCACCTTGTAAGGCACAATTCAAGTATTGAATACAAATGTAGTCAATGTGATTATTTAACAAAAGTGAAACAATGTTTCAGACAGCACCTGGTAAGGCACAATTCATGCATAAAATACAAATGTGATCAATGTGATTATTCAACAAACGTAAAACACGATTTAAGGACACACCTTGTAAAACACAATGCAAATGGTACTAGATATAAATGTGACCAATGTAATTATTCAACAACTGTGAAACAAAATTTTAGATATCATTCTATAAAGCACGATTCAAGCAGTGAGTACAAATGTGCTGAATGTGATTATTCGACAAAAGTGAAGCAATGTTTACGACAGCACCTTGTAAAGCACAATTCAAGTATTGAATACAAATGTGATGAATGTGATTATGCAACAAAAGCGAAACACAATTTTAAGACACACCTTGTAAAGCACAGTGTAAGTGGTACTAAATACAAATGTGACCAATGTTTTTTTGAAACAAAATATAAAAGTAGTATTGTTAAACACAGTAGGTTACATAATTCAACTATTAATTACAAATGTGACCAATGTATTTATTCAACAAATGTAAAACGGAATTTTAGGTATCACCTTGTACAGCATGATGCAGGTGGTACTAAATACAAATGCGAAAAATGTTATTTTATAACCAAATATAGAAATTCTCTTCTTAAACACAATCAGTTGCATAATACAAGTGTTTGTTACAAATGTAACCAATGTAATTATTCAACAAACGTAAAACGATATTTTAGGTGTCACCTTATAAAGCACAATTCAAGTAGCGAGTACAAATGTGACCAATGTAATTATTCAACAAACAAGAAACTTAATTTTAAATACCATCTTCAAAAGCACAATTCAAGCAATGAGTATAAATGTGATCAATGTGATTATTCAACAAAAGTGAAACGATTGTTAAAACATCACTTTTTAAAGCATGATTCAAGTATTGAATACAAATGTGATCAATGTGTTTATTCAACAAAAGTGAAACAAAATTTAAAAGTTCACTTTGTAAAGCATAATGTAAATGGTATGAAATTCAAATGTGACTATTGCATTTTTGAAACAAAATACAGAAGTGCTCTTGTTAAACACAATACGTTACATAATTTAAGTATCAATTACAAATGTGACCAATGCGATTATTCAACTAAGGTCAAACTTAACTTACAAAGACATGTTATAAAGCACTGTTAATTAAAAATCTGACGAAAGCACAAGTACAAAACGTAACAGTATTAATTTCAAATGTGACCAATGTAAACAGAATCTGCAGGATCACCTCCTAAACCACATTTTAAGTGATTAATACAATATGGTCAGTACAGATATTCAATAAAAGTGAAACATGTTAACGACATCACCTTGTAAATCATAATCGAGTGTGTGGTAAAATGCTAATTAATCTAGTTATAGTCAAAACCACAATGGTTTAAGGTATTCACATTTATAATAGTAGCCATAAATTATAAGGAAATTTTATTTATTAACATTTATATTAATTGTAAATTTTAGTACAATTTTTTATATTTAATGCTGGCACTTTATTTAGTTTAATATCCTGTAATTCACCAATATTTGTTTCAATAATAACATTACTGTTAAAATATGGTAAAAAAAAAAATTAAAAGAATCATTCTTGTAGTGCCATCTATTTAGCGGAAGTAGTTTAGTGTGTCTCAGTCACAAATAAACAAATGATGTACTAAAAAAATAAAAGTAGTTTCCGTTGAACTTCTCAAGCTTGTCGTTTTATTTTTTATCTTCAAATCACAACAGGTTATGGGCCCAGAACCAGTCCCAAACTCTGTTTTTTACCTGAGGTAGCTAAAAAATAAAAATGGAGTGAGTCAAGTGGGCGAAAACGTGTCAGTATATTTCCAATCACATGCTATCATTTCACTATTCAACAGATCGTAATCTGTTTTATTTACTTGGATTAGATCATACTTTTGTATATTAGGTTCTTTTAATATTATTTTTTGCCATTTATGATCGCTAACTTTTGGTGTGTCCATTACATCACATTGAATATACTTATTATTGCTACATACTAAGTCTATTAAAGTTTCGGATATATTTGTCACTCTGGTTGCTTCTTTAACTAGCTGACATACCATTTTGTCTAAAAACACTTTCCAATCTCTTCTTAATGCTTGTATTATTAAGCCAGTTTATATTAAAATCACCCAGTACAATTATTACATGATTGCCTGCAGCTTCCACCATTTCTTCCAATATGTTGTTAATTATTTCAATAAATTTCTGTAGATCTCCGCTAGGAGATTGATACACTGCTACTATAAAATATTTATACTACCTTTATTGTCCAGCACCCACTATCATAATGCTTGGCTTTGCTTCCCAATATTTTAATATAATTGCGGATATATACAATGATGCCACCAGTTCTTCTATTTTCAGTTACATCTTATTATTGAGTATCCATCTATATTTATTTCGCTATCTGTTACATCTACTGTTACCCTGGCCTCCGATAAAAGGTACATATTGCATTCTGATTATTGCATAACATAAAATTTGCTAATTCGTCATAATGAGCATATAAACTTTGTACATTTAAATGATATATTAGTGAACTATTTATTATTTTTCTTTGATTGCTACCAATTGATTTGTTTATTTGCCACCTGGTTATACACTTTTTGATAGTATGGACAGTTTGTATAGTCTGCAGTGTACTCTTCATCTACCACTTTTTGCCCTCTCTGTAGTTCCATACAACACAATTTATGCATTTATAACTATTTCCAATACATTGCTTACTATCATGTTCTCCTGCAAAATTTACAACATATAGCTCTTGTACAAAACTTTCCAATGTGACCATAACCCATGCAATTGTAACATCTTATAATATTTATGTTTATACTAATGTCACATATTCCATAGCCTAACATTATTTTATTTAGTTTCAAAACCTGTGACTTTATTTGGTTTGTAACTTTGATAAATGCTACTCCTTTATTCTGGTTTATTTCTTTTTTAAAATATGTACATCTTCTAAATTTGCATCAATAATATTTTGCTCGATAAACTTTTACTAAAAATTTTGTTTTCAGCCTAAACATCATGATCCACTACACCATTTATTTTCATACTAAACAATCTACCCTTGGACTGTGTAACACTTATTCCATTACTTAATTTATCATTAATTTCTCCTTCAAGGCGTAGATCTTCCTCTTTTCACATCCTATCACTAGATCTCCTTTTCTAGAAAATTTGCATTCTGTTAAACCAATGTTTAACTCTTCTAGTGCTACATTGGTCATAAATTGTTGTAGTACTTCATCCTGAGTAACCTTTTCATCTTTAGTTTTAAAATCAAAACTTTATTTTTTCAGGACCTTTATACTTCTTTATATTGCCCTTTACACAGTCACTATAAGACATGACCTGTATAGAGGATTTACGTGAGCATCTGTTTCATTTCGATTAGTATTCAATTGTGTTGGTTCAATCAACTTATTGCGTATGCATTTGTTGTCTTTACTAACTATTATTTCATTTAATAACTTTACTTGCGATTTCAGTATTTCTACTTCATATACTCATCATATAACTATCTACTACTATTTTAATTTCATTGGCCATATTATTCTGATTATTAGATGTATTATTACTACAACTAACCTTACTTTTTATGCATTCCATACAATACCATTTTGCCTGATCACATTTACTTAAAAATACAGTTTTCTTTTTTATATTAGCACACTTAATATAATACCATTTCTCACATTTATTATCACAACCAATAACTTTACCTCCGTTAAATTCAATGTTACAATGGGTACATTTATTGTCTACACTATCCGCCATTGGTGATTATATTAATTAAAAAATATTAATGTTATTCCACCAACGTGTAATGCAGAGGTGTACGAGAAACGCTTCCAGTCAAAGTTTTCTAGACGAAAAATGTATAATGTAAATTGAGCTTAAGAGGGCTCAAAACTATAAGAATTGAAGACATTTTACAAAAACAACACTAGTCCATTTTCTCGTTTTGGTAATTAAATAAAACATTTCTACTTTGTTGCAATTTTAATTTTAAAATATTTTTAAGGTTATTTTTATTGTTTATATTTTCTGGGTTTGATTTTCAGTAGAGTGTAAGGTTAATATGAATGCAAAGCTGGGTAGCTATTAACGTTTGGAAAAATGCTGGACAGGGTTCGTTTTGTAAAAAAGGTGTGCATATTATATTAGATATATTTATAACATTACTGCAGGTATGCTTTTTATTAATAAAATATTTAGAGATCAAACAAAATACATAAAGTACTAATACTGATAATAATACTACTATTAGAGAAACGGCAAAACAAAAAAACAATATTCAAAATGTAACGTAAACATTAACTTTTGCATTGAAAACCACACAATATAAATGAATGAAGTTCACATGTTGATAAAATAATCAATCTTCTCCACTACTGTTGTCGTCATCCACGTCAACATACTTCAGGAAGAGCTAGTAGTGTCAGATGTTGTAAACTGAAATAGTACTGTTGATTTTCTGGTTTCTGGAGATACTTAGCCAGTTTAACAACCGAATTGTTTTGCTTTTTCATTGCAATAGGGCCAGAGTATAAATCTTTTAGATGTATCTCGGACTTTTTGGAACGTAATATACGTTTCCCATGGACCAGAATAAGAGTAACATACTTTTACATAATCGAAATCCTGAGAAATTTGGAGGACTCTTACCATCTTAAGCCTCATAATCGAATTAGATTTTTTGGAAAGAATGGGGTCAATGCTTCTGTAAGGTTAAAAAATCTGACTGTTCGATCTTAACTAAATTGAAAGGTGAAGGTGTCTCCCTCGCACTTAGAATTAAGTCGTCCCAATCTGACTGAATTTCCAGTGTGTTTTCGTTTTTAGCTTGATTAGGCTAAAGTCTTGGTCATTCGATACTCTCAAATGTCCCTAATAGGAAAATAATATGTTATTTTCTTAAATATTAAAGCCATGTACCACAAAGTATAGAAACCACACCATCACAAAGTTTTTATTTTGGCGGAACAGCCGTCGCTAAATAAAAGCGAGGTTGTCTTTAAAGCCTTCCCTCGAATTCAAGAAATGCAGTAACATTGACGTTACATTATTCTGGCCTTTTTGCCCGTTAACTCATCATACACATACATGCTTGCATCACTATTAGATAAATCGTGGATTCCAAAGACAAAATACCACATTTGGCAACTATAAAAGCGTCGCTGTGCGAATATGTGGCAATGGCAGGTTTTGCATAAAATCAAACGAAAAACAGGAGATTTCTCCTGCACGTGCCTTCTGTTTACATAAACATTTGATTTCATAAAATTTTTCTGCCTTTGCTTGATGTAAGGTTTTTCAGTTTGAACTTCTTTCAGAGTGTGTCATTTTCAGCTGCATTATTTATCTTAAGTTGTAGGCTGTCACATACACAAGTGTCACTACGTGGTAGTCCAAAACTTATTTTAAATTTATTTTGAAAATGGACCAATATACTAAATATGAAACGTTGATGCGATACTTTTCAAGAAACATTTTATACATTCTTCTTACAGTAAGGGTCTCTGGTAAATACAACTTATTCGGGCTCTTTCTGCGAGAATAGTGGGATTGTCTCGCTTTAAAACTTTCAATGTGATCCATGATTATATTTCTGACGGGTTCTGGAGTTTTCTGGATCTGTTTGTGTGCTTCCCACGCCTGTCTTTTGGTGGCACCCCTTCGTAATCAAATGCCTTTGGATCCTGCGAATACGGCTTCTTGTTATTCCATGATAGCTAAGGAAGGCTTTTAAACATATTTCTATTTCTTGTCCGCTGACACGAACTTTGTAGCTGTAGCTAGCTGCATGTGCAAATGGATGAATGTTTCCACCCCATCGTCATCTTCTTTTCATTGTTATTAAGACGAGATCGTCTTGAAAAGGAGCATGAAACGAAACCAAACCAGCTAAGTATGAATCTTGCTCATTTTTATTAGGAAACGCATTAAAAGCATTTAAGATAGATCAGCGCTGCTCTTCGCTAACGTTCTGGGAACATTTAAACCTTGTACACCTAGAAAAAATTAAAAATAACAAACCTAGTGTTATTATTTAAAATCCTAACCTCACTTACTTGCAATCAGGTCCTGTAATTCGTGCTGCTATGATTCTGCCTACATGGTTTATGTGCTCAGCACCAGCAACTTTTTTCGATTTCACTACGTCCTCCTTTTTTGGTTTCTTTTGCTGCCTTTTGTGCCAGTCCGTTTTATGGTCTTCGTCTGTAAACTCGGCACATTCCCTCGCTGACATTTTTACTGACAACTAAACTGAACTAAATAATAAATTTGTAGCAAACTTCAAATTTTTACAAGAACAGTCTATGTCCTGGACATTGGCTCTTTTATAAAATATCGATGCACAAGGGTTATTTTTGTAAAATCATCAAAACTTTAAGCCTTAATATCTCCGGACAAGAGCTGTTTTACAAAAACTGCAAACTCAGACTTGTTGCCAACCTTCAGCAATATATGAAACCATATAAACCTCAAAAAATGTCTTCAATTTTGAACATCAAATTCTTACATATGGCAACACTGATTTTAAAATTTATTTTCCGGATGTGATGAACTGTTATAAGTTGAAATGTAGCATTTTGTTTCACACGATATTTTTGTATGTGATGGAAATATAAATAATTTAAAACCATTTCTCGAATGATTGCTGCAATTTACAGCCAGGCCTTATAATAGATTTTTAAGCAACAATATGAACTGAATCAGTTTACTTCACACAACCCTTACCGTCACTGGACACAAGTATGACTGCTAAAACTACAATGTGATGAACTACCTGTCTACGCTAGTACGGTGGAAATGTACACCTTCATGTGAATACAGTTTGCATTATTTATTCGTGTTATTCTATTTTATACTTAATTTTATCAAACAAATTCGAAATGTCGAGACTAGTTGACAGAAAGATTATTAAACTAGAACCTGAAGCAGAAGCACAAATCAATTTATTTCTTCCTCAGAAACATGTTATGTTGAATAGTGATCTAATCAAAGAAGAAATTGAGAAGGATTCTAATAGTATTAAAATTAAGAACAAATATGAAGCCACTGGAAATAACAAAAAGGGAGACGAAGCATATACATCAAATGACATTGGAACTGGTATAAAGAAAATAAGTCATTTGACCAATCATTATAAGTGTGACCAATGTAATTATTCAACAAATGCGAAACAAAATTTAAGGTATCACTTTGTAAAGCACAATTCAAGTAGTGAGTACAAATGTGGACAATGTGATTATGTAACAATAGTGAAGCAATGTTTAAGACAGCACATTGTAAGGCACCATTCAAGTACTGAATACAAATGTGGTCAATGTGATTATATAACAAAAGTGAAAGAATGTTTCAGACGGCACTTGGTAAGGCACAATTCAAATCTAGAATACAAATGTGATCAGTGTGATTATTTAACTAAAGTGAAGCAATATTTCAGACAACATCTGTTAAGGCACAATTCAAGTATAGAATATAAATGTGATCAATGTGATTATTCAACAAACGTTAAACATGATTTAAGGATACACGTTGTAAAGCACAATGCAAGTGGTACTAGATACAAATGTGACCAATGCAATTATTCCACAAATGTGAAAAACAATTTTATGTGTCACTTTGAAAAGCACAATCCAAGTACTGAATATAAATGTGCTCAATGTGATTATTTAACAAAAGTGAAACAAAATTTACTACAGCACATTGTACAGCACAATTCAAGTATTAACTACAAATGTGATGAATGTGATTATTCAACAAAAACAAAACACAGTTTAAAGAAACACCTTGTAAAGCACAACGTAACTGGTACTAAATACAAATGTGACCAATGTGTTTTTGAAACAAAACATAAAAGTAGTCTTGTTAAACACAGTAGATTACATAATTCAAGTATTAATTACAAATGTGACCAATGTAATTATTCAACAATTGTGAAACAGAGTTTTAGGTATCACCTTGTACAGCATGATGCAAGTGGTACTAAATACAAATGTGATGAATGTGATTATTCAACAAAAGCAAAACAAAATTTCAAGACACACCTTGTAAAGCACAATGTAAGTGGTACTACATATAAATGTGACCATTGTGTTTTTGAAACAAAATATAAAAGTAGTATTGATAGGCACAGTAGAATACATAAATCTAGTATTAATTACAAATGTGACCAATGTAATTATTCAACAAATGTGAAACAGAATTTTAAGTATCACCTTGTACAGCATGATGCAAGTGGTACTAAATACAAATGTCATGAAAGCAAAACACAATTTCAAGGCTACCTTGTGAAGCACAGTGTAAGTGGTACTAAATACAAATGTGACCATTGTGTTTTTGAATCAAAATACAGAACTACTCTTGTTAAACACAATACATTACACAATTCCAGCATCAATTACAAATGTGGCCAATGTGATTATTCAACTAAAGTTAAACTCAATTTACAAAGGCATGTTGTAAAGCATAATTTAAGTACTGTTAAATAAAAATGTGACGTTTGTCATTTTGTAACAAAATGTAAATATAATTTTAACACATACACTGCAAAACATTACAGTATAAATTAGCAATGTGAAAAAAATTTCACATATTACCTTCTAAACGGCAATTCAAGTACCTAATCAATACACTAGTCAATATAGATGTTCAACACAAGTGAAACATGTTAAAGACAATATCTTGTAAATCAAAATTCAAGTGTTGAATGCAAATGTGATCAATGTGACTGGTACTAGATAGAAATATAACAAATGTATTTTAATAACAAAATATAGAATGTCATAATACAAGTGTTTATTACAAGTGTGACTAATATCATTATTCACCTAAAGGTAAATATAATTTAAGCACTATTAAATTCTAACGTAAACATGTTTATGCAACAAATCAAAGAAGTAGTTGTAAGGTCATTCCATGGCAAGTGGACCATCTCAGATTTTGATGAAACGTTGTGACAATGTTTAGTAAGATGCGCAAAATTTGAGATTACTAGGTCCATTGGATGCTACTCTAGGCTCCTTGGTATGAAGGCATGTCTACTTGGGTACGCGTCAGCCGTGCAAAAGTGTCATTTTCAGATCCTTGCTATACTTATAGTGCAGTAAAATCGCTCTTCTAACTCGCTGTTTTCAGAGAGTATGTAACTCCGAAGATATAACCAAATTAAACCTATACCATTTTGTACAGGACACTGGGGCGTAGGAAATGGAAATATACAAATTTTTAGTAGGACCAAACTTTGCAAATGGCGCTTAAACGCGACAGAGGTCGAGTTTTTCTTAAGATTAACCGTTGTAACTTTTAATCTAAAATTCTGGAAATTTTTTGCACACATATACCTGAAATATGAGCGCTTCTAATAGCAATTCAGGAAGTTTTGAAAATGTTTACAGTTTTTTTAAATAAAGTTGAAAAATAAAATTATCAAAATTGTACATCCAACACTTCACCCTGCGGCTTGCTATATGATTTTTTATTTTAAATAATAATGATCTACAGGGGATAGAGTTCAATGAATTAGTTTTTACTACATGTATTAAGCCTTTGTTTAAGCATGTCATTTTATTTTTTTTATAAGCAGTGATAAATATTCTTATTAATGAACAATTTAATAATTTCTTTATTGTTGATTTTGAAATTAACATTTAGGTCACTTCTGATATGCACCCCGTACCTGTAATTATGCATCATACTTGGCGTACGCGGCGCCCTCTTTGCATTTAACAGACTTTGACGTTTTGGTGATAAACAACGCATTACACAAGTAAATAATCTTCAGGCAAACATGTAAGTATTGATTCAAATCTAGTAACAATAGTAACAATAATAGTGCCTTTACTCTATTTGTTAAATTAATTAATTTCGACTGGACACATTCTGCTTGAATTTTTGACACACAAAAATATAAAACATAACCTAACTCAAAAACTTGAAATCTACTTAACTTTTAGCATCTTCTTTCATGACTATTGCTTGGATAACCCATGATTGGAAGTCCTATCTCATATGCGAATACCATTGATATCCTTCGATGTCTACCGGCAAGCAGCAACGCTCGTACATGTTCCAAATTATGTAAGTTTCATTCTTCTAATCTGTGCACTTATTTTTATTTACATTCGTACATGTAGCCAGTACATGCATTCAGTATAGATTTGTGAAGAATTATTAAACTTACCGAAATAAAACACATCACCACGACATTAAAATTTTGTTTTACTTTAAACTTATATCATCAAAAAAAAATCATTTAACATTGTTAATATTCAAAATACGAATTATACACATTTCCGAACTATTAAAATTAAATCGTTTAAATTTTATTGAATACATTTTTTGTTTATTTTATTAATTTAAGTTTAGGTAAATTTTTGGTTAGGTAAACACATTTCTTTTATTTAACTGCCCTCAAATGTACTTGCTTTTGCTTTGAAGTTGTAACAAACTCCTTACGTTGTGTTAAAATTTACATTTATGTAGGCAACTTAACGTGCATTTCGTGCAGCGTGTGTTGCATATCTAGTTGCGTAAAATAGGCATTCAATTATTTTAATTAGAACTCGTACGAATTTTGTTTGAACATTCAACCTAGCGTCGTTTTTGGTTGAGATAAGGACAGTGGTAACTGTCAGCTATTAGTTGTGCGGTAAGTTTATTTTTGAAAAGTTATTATACAACAGTTTCAGATGATTGTTTTTTCAAGCACTTAACTTTACGTTTACATTTATGTTATTTTAATGGAACTTATTGTTGTTTATCCGCTTATTAACTCCAATACACACGCTTTACCGTTAGTGTAAAGTACGGTATAATTACGTTTAATTTATATTGACGCAATAACCTTTGTTACTATGAAGTGGAATTTTAACATCCGTTAAATCAGCTAAATCAACACAGCTGGGAATTTAATATAAAAAAGGAAAACTAAATATCCGGCACCAATTTTATTTCAACTCCAACGTAATATTATGCAACGAAATTTTCCAAGCGCTGATTCAGCACATCGCCATTTCTGCAGTTTACAGAGGTACAACAGTTAACTAAATATGCTAATATTGTCTAGGTATAATATTTCTATTAATAATTCAACAATTTAGTTTTTTAATTAGGTTAAATATCGTTACTAACATTAGTTCTAAGAGATACTTCTTTATAACCAAAATATAGGTAGTAAAATAAAACTTGTTATAATCAAATTTTACCCTTATTATGTTCATGGTTTACTTGTTTTTTCCATAAAATAAGTTGGCGCCCTTTTATTTAACCATTTAGTTTCAGGTTGAAGCAACATCAATTGTAAAGCGAATATATGTAGAATTTTTAAAGCTATATCTGTTAATCTTAACGAACCCCGCCTGTTTTAATCTCCGACTGAGCAAAAGGCACAAAACCTACTGGTTTATACCGAACCCCTTTATTAGCTAAAATTGTAGCTTAAAGGGTTGGTGGTAAAGTTTTGCACAGAATGAATAGGAAATTGCTAATGAATAGTCATATTTTCTTAAACTTAACATTTTCCATTTGCTATATTGCAATACAAACATTGCCAGATGCTATCTCCTGATTGGTTGATTAATTTTTATAATGTAATAAATATTCAATTTTGAAATAACTTTCTTATACTAATGAGTATCTTAAAACTATTAGTCTCATTAAATCATAAATGTTACACTGTTTTACTGCGACATTCTTACATTTTGCATCGAAATGTTACTCTAGGTTGTATAACTTTGTTTTCATAACACTAGGTAAGTTTGTTTAACACTTATTGTTCAATACATTCATATACTTCTTTATAAATTCAATAAATATCTAACATTGTCAATTTTACTGATTTTGTCTGTAAATCTACCTGCTACACATCTTAACTAATACAAATTGTTTTCTTATTTTTGGAGTTGATGCAGATCATGTTACCAGACCAGGATTTTCTTTCCATACGTGGATATTATGAATATTATTAATACATATGAATTTTTATCCGCTAGCCTGAAAACGCGTTCTGTTGACAAGAACGCTACTAGCCGCTCTCGGCACCAAACCTTTCTAGAAATCATATGCGTTAGCCTTATATCCAGAAATAAATAAGAATATCGATAAATGTAGAGTAGCGGTGCTTTTCCTAAAAAGATTACAAAACCTCATTTTTTAAAATATAATTTTTGAAATCGAAAACAATTAATTTAGTAAATATGGTAATTAATTAAAATAAACTTGTGGAAAACATGTCGAAGCATCGACGTTATTGTTATTAAATAATCAACGTAGGTCGCCACCAGCACACAATGTATCAAATCCAGAGAGTAAGATTTACCAAGTACAGTACTACTACAGTAAACGTCGTAGAAAGGAGGATAGTAATGACACCCTTCCTTACGGTTACGTGGCCCATCCATAGCTTTATTATTTTAACACACACGGTCTTATCTAGTTTTACTTCTAGTATCTTGTTAAAAAATCCCGTTTAGCATCCACGTGACGATTTTTAAATCCATTTCCATTGCTTTCCCTTATTTATAACAACCCAGTGACTTTAATTTTGAATATATTTTAACCCAGCACGAATAATACACGATACCACACTATTAAAACTCTTTTGTTATTTAACTTTAAACGTATTTTATTACTGTATTCAAAACTCCGTAATAGCGATACACATTAATTTCCTAACTTTTGGGTAGTAGTAGTACAAGTGGATGGTGTGCGCGCGTGTGTGCGTGCGTGTGCCTGGGTGTGGGTGTGTGCTTGCGTGTGTTTGTATGTGTATGTGCGTGTGTGTGTGTATAATATCTATCATTAGAAACACTGCTTTGTACGGTTTTTTGGTCCGCACTATTACAGTGTTCAAAAGATTGGTATTTATTTTTAAATGAAAATTCAAATTTTTTGTTTCTGAGTAAACCATTCATCAGCATCGTTTTATCTCGGTCAACTGGTGTAAACATGTTGTAAACCTTCATTCGATCAACACACATTTGCTATACCTTAAATGATACATCTAGAGTGTTGTAACACCTCTTGAATGAAGATATAAATTTAATTTTATTTCAATTTAGTGTAAGAGATTTATTCGTCTGTAGTACCCTGCATAAATGCTTTTAGGAAATTTTACTGTATATCTTGTAGTATTAAGTTACGTGTGCGCGGAAAATGAGACGCTAACAGAAGCGGGAATGTAAAGGGAGTCGGTAATTGACAGTTCAAGAATGAACGTTGGTCGGTCTTTAAAGCACAAGCAAGTGCTACAAGGAATCCGTAAGTAATTATTAATAACGGCCATTAAAGTATTACAGTAAACTAGAACGCTGTAAAATAGTAAAGTTATAAAAAGTAGTACGTGCTATATTTATATAAGGGAGTTCTGTTTCTCTTGGAGAAGTAAACGGCAATCTACATTTACCTCAAGGAGCATTTTGCGTTAATTCGCCTAGCTTTTATAGTATCAATTGGCTTTGGTTGTTGGAAACGGGAATTGTTATTTGGAATAAATGTATCACCAAGTGTTATTGTTATCATAAATGCATTAAAAAACCACAGAAGTCCTGAAAAGAGTTTTCTCATTGCGCTGAGTTATAGCCGAGGCGTATAAAGAATTAATTAACATTAATTTGAATTAAAAAATTAAAAATATCAATTTAGCAATAAAAAGGAAGCGGCTCGGTTACAGTAGCCCGCCACGAAAAGACAGCGATTACAGTTTTATGTAATTATTATTACGGTTGTGCAGTGGTGAATATTGGGGAAAATAAAACACTTTTGTTTTGCGTTAGTAACTTTCAGGGTGTGATTTCATCTACAACGGAAATGAATCTTCCTATTATGAACTCACACCTGAGGATATTTGAGATTTTGAGGATTTAAGGGTAAATTATTATCGTATAACACCTGAAGAGGAAGAAGCCGTAGAACGAGATGAAGAAAGCGAGACTGAGAGTGGGGGTAAAGTTAGTGTTAGCACAGACATCGAGAAGCCAGAGGACAACGAGAAGCTAGCTGTAGATCTACTAGATATGGAGGGGGATGATGCTGCTGATACACGAGATACGGTTTTATGTAATCTTAAAAGTATGTAATTTATAAACCACGTACGTATCTGTGTATTATTATTTATTAATTCCTTTTATATCTATTGATTTACTTATAATAAATTATTGAAAATCCCTTCACCTTTTTATTACTTGTATATCAATTGTTGAAAACCCTTAATTCCCATGAGATCCTAGTTTCGGAATGGTATTACAAATTTTAAGTTTTCCTGCCTTCCAGTACTTTTAAAATATAATGCTAAATGGAACCTCGATCAGACCCTATTACAGAAATCTACAATTAGATTTTTCAAAAATACAACTAGATGGTGCGACAAACAAACAAACCAACAAGGGAGCCATTGCAGTGGGGCTAGACTATAGTTGCCTTATGAGATAGTATGCGGGCCTCATTATTAGAATACTATTTCAATTTCCAAGTTTTCCCGCGACAATAAACGAGGGGTGAAGACTCGAGAACATGTTCCGGAGCCCTATAGCTGTCTTATGAGATAGTATGCGGGCCCCCATTATTACAATACAATTTCAAATTTTAAGTTTTCCCGCCATAGTAAACAGGGGGACCCGAACTGGGCCGTAGACCCGAGACCAAGTTCCGGAGGCCCTATAGTTGTCTTACGAGATGGAATTAGGCCCCCATTATTAGAATACTTTTTCAAACTTCTAATTGTTTCGCCATAATAAACAAGGGGCGCGAACAGGGACGAAGACCCTAGAACAAGTTCCGGGGCTCTATAGCTGGAATCGGGCGTATATTATTAGAATACTATTTCAGGTTTTCCCGCCATAACAATTACAGGGATCTACATCCACTTTTTAAAATACACCACTATAAGGTACCACAAATAAACAAACAAAACGAACTAATCAGAATGCAGAGCCTTAAGTTCCCAATCAATGGGTGCCAAAACAAAAATGGCCGCTACCAATAAAATACCGGGGTGTGGCCTGCCCTTAGGTTCTATAATCGGAGCGCTCAGTATGCGAGTGCTACACCAATCAGCTGGAAATGGACGTGGTCTTGTGGGGGAAGGGGCGTGGTCACACCCACCCAATCGATGACGTCATCGATTAAAGGTGGTGGGGAAGCTGGCCCCTTTCTACTAACGAAATAAATCTATCGCAAATCTATCACCTATTTTAAGTAGTTTGTTTTCTTATTCCGCTTTGTGTGCAATAATTGATCCGAAAGATACTGTTACAAAAGATGTCAATGCTTGTCAGAAAACTGTTGTCTATAGAGCTAATTAAATTTCAGTACCTTTGCATCTGATTCTAACGTCATCGGTTTATTCCAATTACATGATCCTATTAAGAAATGATTACGAGTCAGTGATTCAGATTCCTCGGAATCAAGAGGCATGTCAACGGTCGTAAATTGACAATAATTTCTGCTGCAATTAGCATACTATGAACGCATCAGTAGTGCATTGCTTAGTAGAGCACTATAAAGTGTAATTTTCACTCCTTTTGCAATTTTTCTCACGACCCACCTATGTGTGGTGACAAAGGAGGTTCAAATGAAAGGTTGGTTCTGGAAGGAATTTGTAATCAATGTGTAATCTGTTTTCTTTAATTCGTCACAAAACTCAATCGAAATATATGTGCCGGGCATTCCTCTTCTATTCATAAAATTTTGACTGTAGAGGATGCAATGGTTATGGCCTAATTTATAAGCTACATTCAGATAATTGGGAATACAACAGGTGAAACCACTTTATTGAAGATTTGACCCGCCTTGTTTTTGCAAATCCCTAATGTCATTGGCATAAAACTCCTTTTGTATGAGGACACCCCTTCCTAACCTTAATGTTTGTGATTTGTCTCGTGTTTTTCTCAAACTGACTTAATAATTGTGTATATATTCCCGGATTCCTTTAACAGTCTAATATTATATGGGCTAGATTTTTCTTGTTTTACAAAATCTGTATAAAGTAATTCCACATTTTCAATATTTTAAGCATTTGTATTAAATCTTCTGGCCAACATTCCTGTCCCTGGTATAACAAATCTGGTCCTTTAAATCATTGACCACTTGCTTGTAATAGTGCCTCTTTAGACCACTTTGTAGCTTCGCCGGCCACATTTAATTTTGTTGGAATATGATGCTAATTAGAAAACACATATTTGTTTTGAATTTCCGTTACGCAACGAACTTACATAATTTTTTGGATCTTTTATTTTTAACCAATTGAGCACTGTTACAGAAATATTTATAAATGTTGTCACCGTGCGAAGTACATATCGGGTTATCCTAATGTTATTCGATCTTAGATTTCTTAGATTATTAATTAAGAGGAAATTGCACAATGAAGACTTAAATATTGGTAGCATTTAATTACGTGAAATTGTATAATTGTGAAATTTGTTGCAGATAAGCATTAATAGTTAGCGAAATATAGACAATTTAGCAAGCTAAGTAAGTGTCGTTTTTTAATGAAATTACGTCGTTACAGTGTAGGTTACTTTTGTTAGTACTTCTTGAGAAATTGCTGAAGTGTTATTGGACTTCGGAAGCACGGAAAATTTTTCGTGTTTACCGCGCGAACTGTTTGAATGATTTTTTGGAAAAGAGATTGGTTGGGGTGTTAGAAATTGAACATGGCGAATTTTGGAGACGAGAATCGTGGTTGAAATGTTGAGGCAGAATACAGATTTGACGTGTGTGGCTAAAGAACGTTGTTGTGATATTGTAGAACGAGGGGAATTTATTCCATTTCCTGATGCATTCAATATCTGAATAACTATCAACGCTATAGGAAAATGTGTAAACATATTTTTAAAGATAATTTCATTTTGCATAATGTTTATGAAGTTTCTTAATACAAAGTCAAATAAGTCTGAAAATGAACTAAATAATATTGAAAATGTTTAAACGCGAACGTAACATCCAGAGGCGTGCATGGTGTAAATAATTTATGTTATACGTAGTACAAAATAAAACGTTATTTACGATGTTAATTAAAACTTGTGGTTATATAGTACATTATTTTAAAGTATGGAAAACTAACGTTTTACAGTGAGTGAGAAAAAATTAATTAGAGAAATATTTTGTATTATTTACCTTATTAAAAGAAAAATGGCATTTATATTCCCCCATTGAATAATGAAAAAATCACACAATGTACCACTTTAACGCGTATATAAGAAATAAAATCAAAACAATTATTGTTTCGTTATTTATATTTGATTAAACATAATTTGTCATTAAAGTGCAACTTTTATGCAATCAAGAACTTACATTTATTAATACATGTATTTTATTCCTTTACAAAACTTACCGTGTACGCTAATGGGCTACAAGTAAATGCGTAAAGATACTTCAAGGACAAATTCAGTGATTGTTTTGTTCTTTAACAAACACATTACTAAACATAGGATACAAATTACTGTCCATGTTAGCCAACTAACATACCTGTTTGTTTTGTATGTTATATTATATATATATATATATATATATATATATATATATATATATATATATATATATATAAGATAATTAGTGACTTTGCGTACTAATGTTAGCGTACCTGAACCGCGGCCATGTTGACGGAACCTGTTTAACGGTCTATTACCCTCTATCTGACATGAAGTTTAAAGCGTCCATCTGACATAGATTATTGTTTTTAGAATGTTTCCTATTTTCATTACGGACGTAAAAAAGGGAAGACAAGACAAGACAAATTTGCCATTTTTTATTTTTCACTTTGTAGGTTGGAAGGTTCCACACTAGATATTATACGACTGTAGGCCTCCCCATCAGGAACTGATATAGAAGGTAATGCACCGCATACATTTGTAGCTAAATTGCATATCCAATCGGCATAATCAATTAATCCATTATATTTGTGTAAATTACCTCGATGCAACGTCCAATTTACTTCTAATTGCGCTTATAAATTTTCTATAAACTCGTGCATGTACATAGGATTATGTATTATAAGTGTTTTCTAACTGTGGTTTCATATTAGTTGAATTGATCGCCCTATTTCCACAGTTTTTGCTTTTTTAAGCGCGACGTTTTGGAAGCGGACTCTGCTTCCGTCATCAGGATAACTCCTGATTTTCGTGGTTGCGCAGTAGTTTATTGCGCATGTTGCTCCGTAACTTATTGCGCAGGTGTATTGCGCTTAAGCTCTTCGCGCATTATTGGAATCCATATGGGTTTCATTTCCACACCAGCTTGGCTTATTGGATTTTCTGTTAGTGTGATGTATATGCCTTCTTTGAGTTTCCGGCGAGTTGTATTCTCGTCATTTGCCACTATCTGTATGTTATCCCATTGGATGCGGTGATCTTCGTTCCAGGCATGTTCGGTGATTCTTGATTTTTCTGTTTCGCCCTTGCGGACGTTGTTATGATCCTGTGTTCTCACTTTGAGTGGTTTACTGCGCTCTCCTACGTATGCTCTGCTGCATTCGCGTGGTAGGTTGTGTACACAATTCTTGGAATTCTGATCTTCATTGTGTGGTTTGGTTTTGGTTAGTATTCCCCTGAGCGTTCTGGTCGATTTGAAGGCAGTAGCCATTTTCTTCGTGTTTTAGAGGCATTTTCTTTGTTCATGTCCTCTTGTTTTGAGCATATTGTTTTCGCTCTATCGTACAAGCATTTTGCTACGCTTAACTTCACATTTTTGTGGTTGTAATGTAGGTACATCCCCGTGTGGATTGGTTTTCTGTATACACTCCTCATGAAAGTGTTGTCATTCTTGTGTACAAGTACATCCAGGAATGGCAGTTTTAGTTCCGACTCCAATTCCATTGTCAATTTTATGGAAGGTGCGCGGCTATTTAGATGACATAGAAATTCATCTAGCTTATGCTTTCCGTGTTGCCAAACTACGAAAGTATCGTCCACGTATTTAAGTCACATCCTTGGTTTTTCCGTGAATTGGGATATCGCTTGGTCTTCAAAGTCTTCTATATATCAGGTGTATGCATAAGTTTTTTCCGGTTTAACTAAGAGATGGCGCCAGCAAAAGGTACGCAACATATTAATTTGACACATACGTCATTTTGTTCGTCTAACAATAAATTACAGATATACATAAGTTGAGTCCGCCAAAAACTATCGTGTTTATTTTATAGTCCAGTGATCATTTCGAGTTTTGTACCTGAAAAAGAACATTTGCGGCACGCATTGCTTTTCTTGTTTACTCAAAATAAAAAGGCTGTTGAAAGTCATCGTTTGCTGGTAAAAACATATGGTGAACACGCTCTATCGATTACAACATGTGAGACATGGTTTCGACAATTTAAAAGTGGTGACTTCAATGGTGAAAACGAGTAATTGCAGGATAATGACCCAACTCAAACTCAACAGCAAATGGCAAAAGCATTAAATGTGTCACAAGAAATAATCAGCTGACGTTTACGAGCAATGGGGAAGTTCAATAAACTAGGTAAATGGGTTCTACACGATTTGAATAAACGTCACATGGAAAATCTCAGTCACTTGTGAAATGCTGCTTCAATGCCACGAAAGAAAATCATTTTTGTATCGAATTGTGACGGGTGACGAAAAATGGATTTATTTTGAAAACCCGAAGCGGAAAAAATCGTGTCTTTCACCTGGCGAAGCCGGTCCTTCAACACCATGACTAAATCGCTTCGACAAAAACACCACGCTTTGTGTCTGGTGGGACTAGAGCGGTATTGTGTATTATGAACTCTTGAAGCGTGGCGAAAGCGTTAATGCACAAACGCTATCGTTAGCAAATGTTTAATTTAAATCACGCATTGATCCAAAGACCACCGGAATGGGTCAGAAGACATGGCAAAGTGATTTTGTTACACGACAATGCGCAGTCTCAGACAGCAAAACCAATGAGACACCTTGAAATCGCTTAGATGGAAAATCCTTTCGCACCCGCCGTACTCCCCAGACCTGGCACCATGTAACTATCACCTATTCGCATCAATGGGACACGCATTCGCAGAGCAGCACTAGCAATTTCGAGGAAGTTGGAAAATGTCTCGACGAATGGTTTGCCGAAAAGACAAGCAGTTTTTCTGGCATGGTACTCATACATTTCCTGAAAGATGGACGAAATGTGTAGAAGCCGATGGCCAATATTTTGAACAAAAAAAAATTATTTCACTTGAAAATAATAGTGGGGAATCCATCGCCATTCCAAACTCTTGTTGTTAAATGTCTCAATAGCAAAGCAAACATTTTCAACGCTCAACGCAAATCCAACAAGGGTTTCTAATTTTTTCGTTTTAGATAGGTCATGATTCCGTCTTAACCGTGGCTTTAACAAGTCTTTACAATTATCAAAACCGGATAAATGTGTACATTTTCTAATTATTAGTAAATAATGGCCAATCGTGGGAATTTTCATTAAAACATTCTTTTGAAATTGTTTTTCTTGCAATACGCTGTTACCAAGCTAGCGATTCTTTAATTAAGTTATCATATGCTAAATGATTGGAATTTCTTCTACCAACTTAGTTATAGTTAAACTTTTGGGTTTTGATGTTTCAGATACTACCTCATCAGTTTTTTTTATTTGGACCGGTAACAAACGTCCTTTGAAAGGACCAACATTTTCAATTTCATTATCAGCTAAGTGCCGACTATCGTTTGAATCGTCTTGAAGTAACTGTTTCTTTTGGAAAATTAATTTTAATTCTGCTTTTTTCCTATAATCTACGTTCTTTTTAATATAGCTAGAGTCTTAATAATCGAACATTCACTGATTTATTTTCCGAGAATATCAATACACAGTGGATATGACCAAGTTTCATAAAATGCAATATTATCGTTAATATTAACACACTCACAACAAAACTGCCTCATGCGGTTGGTACACTTCGCTATACGTTATTCACGACAAGGTTTTGGCAAAGAAGACAGAAATCTTCAATGACTTTGTCAATTTTAGACGTATTTATTTTGTTTATCGTATTATCCTTCAAAGTACGTTTTAAAATAATAGTTGGCTATAATTCAAATTCCTAAAATAAAACTACTTTACAACTGTCTCATTTTTAATAGTTTAATAAATGTTATAATCTCTACAAATTATCAATTGAAGTGGTTTTTATTTGACAATATCTTTTTTTAATTTTTTAACACCAGCATTTTTATATTATCATAATATCAGTAATCACGCTCCCCAGTACCAGTGTATTATTGGGCCAAACGCCCCACTACAAATGATATACTGAGGTTATATATGCAAGGCGCACCGTGGCTTACCATATTGTTGCATTTTAGCCGTTTGTGTGAAACGTGAAATTTTAATTATATTTAGGTAATGATGGTTATATAACAGGTTTTCGCCAAGGAAAGGCTTGTATTTATTAATATCTGATATGATTCATAAATCATTGGTAACAACCGTGTTCATGAAAAAGTCAACTGTCTTGAACCTGGAAACATCTCCTCCGAGGCAGATACTGGCTGAGAGGTAGCCATAAACGTTTGTGCTCAGTAAGTTAAGTGCGCATTTTGCTTCGAAACAGATGCGTCACTCTGAAAAATGACAATAAGTTACGGCATCACAGAGGGGCACATACTAAATTTATATAATTCATTTAAAAACCATGACAAACCAATACGTGAAATTTACTATACTGTCAATTTAAACATTCATGATCATCTAAATATTGCACTAAAATAAAATGCCAAAAAGTAAGCATTAATATGGTTACTGTTGTAACGATATAAACGGGTGGTAGAACGGGATTACAGATAAAATTGGCCTTTTGCCCCGACTAGTCAGCGTATGGGTATGGGTATGATGTTGATAAATTTTGCACATCCAGAATAGTAAAACGTACGTAAGTCAAAATAGGGGATGAAGACGTAATCAGTTCGGTTTTGGGCGCCAGAATGTTTGGTAGTCAAAATAAGGGACGTCGTGCCAAAATTACGAGTACATAGCGTGTCTAAACATACAAAAACATACGCTTACCTATCCGCAATCAATCCCAGGTGTCCTCGACAACAACTCAGAAAACCACCTGAAATCGGGCTTCAAAATAGCACTACACGCCTGTCAAATAAAAGCGTGATAAAGACTCAATAAAGTTACGTTACTACACCTCAGTGTAAATAATTAGGCATTAAATAATAATCAAAACAAAACAAAAAAAACATCACCTTTGTTGAATGCACTCTAAATGAATTAATACTCAACTAAAAATCAAATGAAACACTAAATATCATTAACGCTATTACTCAATAAAAAAAAACTGTCACTTCGTTACGTTAAAATTTACGTTTCTAAATTACCGGTAAACTTGCAATTTGCAAAAAAAACTTTTATGTAACACAAAAGGGTTTTCACATAATTAAAACAAATTTATAAAACCTAACAAAGCTATAATAAAATAAAAAAGATAAAGAAAATATTATAAATGTAAACATACGATAATGCGTATAAACAAAAAAATACAAATGCTTAAAGGGCGACAATGTCTGGCTAGGATCCTGCGTAACGCCATTCTAAATGGCTTAATCTATAGATATGTATATATCGTGGATTATTTACCCACACTACTATAGGGTCAAGTGCCCTTTAATACTAAAATAAAAAAAGTGTGAAGGCGGAGCGTCAGAGTTATGATTATTTACAATAACTAAATTAAAACAACTTAAATTAAAAAAAATACGACACCGCTTTCAAACCTTCGTTAACAAAACAAATAATTCGAGGTACACACAAGAAATCTTGAAAATATTCAATAAAAAAACACTATATTATATTACCTTAATGTCTAGATTAACACCTCTCCTGTGTTACAACAATTGAAAACGAACCAGGTGGTCGGTTACTGCTACCACGGATATGGAATCTCCCTGCTCTGACAAATGATGAATGAAAATGTTGACTAATATTCTTTTGTACACAAACAATTCCTTGATTGAATCTCGGTAAAATATTACTGCATTGATTAAAAACTTCTTTCAAAATAATAATTTGTGCGTTCAACTTGCTTGTTAACTTTTATCTTTCAAATAGATTTATTCACACTAACAATCCAAAAAATTAATAACTTTATTTAAATGACTGTAATTTTAGTATTCTGCGAAAGTTTCTTTATATTTCAACACGCTTTGCACGGCAACTAAGTGGCACTTCAAGAACGTTAATTTAATAAATCCGCAAAAGCGATATAAACCAATGAGTTCACAGAAGCACTAAAATAACACGACGATGATCTCTAGGTAACTTGATTACGTAAAATCGAAATCGGCACTAGGTCTAATCCTTTAGTGATTGAACAATTTTAATAAAATCCCTTCACAGGTTTTCTTCCAAAAAGTAGATAACTACCCTTACAATACAAAAGTACGTTCGTTAAACACCAAAAGGTCCAATATATCAACGTTCTAAACCACCCCTTAAAGCGTAACAACAAGCGTCACCGTACTACTACTCGAGAGCGCTGTTAGTTTCAGAATAAAGCAAATTATATCCAAAAATCCATCTTGGATTTTGAATCCCACCACTCACAAAAAAATCGCATTTAATTTAGTTCCACCAATTAAAAACGGAAGGAGAAGATATGGTACCCCTACACACAAACTTCGTTTCCAACCGTAAGGACTCGACAATTTTCAAAATTTCAAACGCCAGCAGAATCAACGTGAAAAACATCTCTATATTTTCATTAAAGTACAAGCAGTTAGTCCCACATTCTACCTCTACGATTCAAAACCAACATACTCAATATTAAACTGAACCGCTACAATTAACCGTCTTTATGTCGCCAGACCGATATCAAATACATTTAAATCTACATTCTTTCTTTAAGTTACTTAATTTTAAGGAAATCAAACGAAATAAACATTAATTAAACTTATATACAACTATTTACAAATAATACGTTACTCAACATCCAGTAAACGGGGAATAATAAGGAAAACAATCTAAATTACGGAATAGTAATTCACAAACAAAAAAACCTAAGCTCGCAACACACCTTCCTTAAAGGTCGCAACACACGTTAAACAAATTTATCCATAAAACTCAACCTGACAACAAAAATTTGACGGTAAATCGCTAGAAAATCGTGATCCTATCACACTGTAAATTAACTACAAATTTACAATTAAAGCATATATTGTAGGTTTTTGTCTAATTGATTACATTGAAATCACCACATAAAAATATGTGGTTAACTTAAAGAACATTTTGTGGCAATGTTACTAAAATAAGCCATAAAATTAAAATATTTAAAAATAACATCATTGAATATTACATGGAATCAGTGTTGACCATCACTAACCGAATATGATCCGATCAATCTTAGCAATAAAATATTACATTTTGGTAAAGCCCAGTAAAATGTAATGAGGTAATAATTTATTTAATCATGAAAAGAATTAAACAAAAAGTTGAGTATCCTACACACTCGCTCACACACTATAGAATGGTTATTTTCGTAACTAGTGCGCTGTTTACACATATCTAGGTAGGAGCACCAAAAATATAACAGCCCACATGTTGCAAACAAATTTTTTTGTAATCGTTAATTTTAAATTAGAAAACATTAAATTTTAAAATATTAAATTAAATAGTAAGTTTATATATTTAGTTAGATAGGTATCACTTTTTTGTTTATACATTTAAAATAACATTACAAAATAAATATTAAAACTAGAAACTACATATTTAAACACTACATGGAACAAAATTATATTTCTTAATAAATCTAACATGTATAAAATATTAACATTACGAAGCATGTAGTTTATTAACATTGGCTCTCATACCATTCATTATATATTTAAATTAAATACAGAAATGTATGTAAAACATTTATAAAGACCATTAAAAGTTTAATTAATACATAAAATTAACTTTGACTATACTAATACGTATAACAAGTAAACATTAGGTATTCTTTTTGTACCTCGTTACAATTTATCTTTACAGACCCCAAATCAACAAGTGTTGGGCATATTTATTAAGCTACACTAGATGGTACATACGTTAGAGTGCTTTATAAGATGTTTCTATCGAACAACGCAGTAGTAACATTAGCACTAACCGTCAATATATATATATATATATATATATATATATATATATATATATATAATCTTAAAGCATTTTAATTTAAGGAGTTATAAATGTAATACTGCTCCTCATGAATTGCAAATAACAATTTATTTAAAAATAAATTATGCTATTAACTAGTCAATCTCAAGAAGTTTGAAAAGAAAGTAATATAAAATATGCAGCAAAAGTGTCTGTGTGACACATCTGGAGTCAGACAGACTCTGTAAGCATAGCTACATAATTATAGTTTCACTTTTACTCCTTATAACATAAATACTAATTGCAATATAAATAAAAAAACTATACATTTTTAATTTTAATCACAACAAATTTACAAATTACTAAGAATAATTCCACACTTATTACCTAGAAACCACTTTCTTCTCTTCTATACTCCTAGTGACAGAAAACATATCAATAACAATACTACACCTGCCTAAATTACACTATGCCAGTGTATATTACCTTTATGTTTTGTGTAAACCACATTTTTATTCAAAAACTAGTAGGTATGTTTCCTTGCATGATGTCGCTTTAAATAGCATTGCATTGTTGTTGAAAAATCACATTGGTCACAATGATATACAGAACTTGATGAGTGAATTACACTATGGCGTTTTAAACTATGTTTCCATTTCGTTATATAATCACATGGATCACATTTGTATTCAAAACTAGTGTGAATTATACTATGTCGTTGGAAACTTCGTTTCCATTTTGTTATATAGCCACATTGAAGACAGTTGTATTCAGAACTTGATTTATGTTTTACACCATGCATTTTTAAATTTTGCTTCCATTTTGTTGAATAATTACATTGGTCACATTTGTATTCAGAAGGTGTTGTGTGAATTCTATTATGCTGTTTTAAACTTTGTTTCCATTTTGTTATATAAGCACATTGATCACATTTGTATATAGGACTTGTATGAGTTATGTTATACTGTTTTAAATTTTGTTTCCATTTTGTTATAAAGTCACATTGATCACATTTATACATCGAACTTGAGACATGTTTTATAAGATGAACTTTCATATTACTTTTCAATTTTGTTGAATAGTTACATTTATTACATTGGTAGTGTATAACTGTCGCATGTTTTTTACGATCTACATCAGACGTACTACAATAATTTGGTGAATAAGCGTTGTTTTCCTCTCTAATACTGACCAAATTTCTAAATTCATTGTCTAACAATGTAGTATTAGAATCACTATAAATGCCTTTCTTAATTTTTAAATTGGCTTTCACATTTGTCGCATTGTTACATTTATTACTTTGGAAGTGTATATCTGTAGTATGTTTTTCATAATTTCTTTTATCATCGATGTCAGTCTTATTACAATAATTTACTGGATAAGTATTGTATTCTTCTTTAATATTCACAAAATTCCTATATTCACTGTCACTATTAGAATGATCACACATTTCTTGTTTAATTTTTAAATTACCTTTCACTTCTGTTGCAAAGTTACATTTATTACTTTGAAAGTGTATATCTGTGGTATGTTTTGCATAATTTGATTTATGATCTACATCTTTCATACTAGAATAATTTACCGAATAAGTGTTGTATTCTTCTTTAATATTCACAATATTTACAAACTCACTGTTACACGACGGACTATTAGAAAAGTCATAAATCTCTTGTTTTACCGAATCACAATTTCCTATAACATTTTGTTGGGTTAGAAGTGCACTTATTTTTTGTTCCTCTTTCGGTTCAAGCTTTATAAGTTTTGTATCAGCATCAGAAGACATTGTGAAAGATTCGTGTTTAATATGTGTAATTTAAAAATTAAAACTAGAGGTAATCAGTGATGTGGAAAAAATTAACTCATACTCACTGATGGTAACACAACACAATATTATTTAAAGATGGGTTAGGCACCATTTAAGATTTAACATTTATAATTTAAAGTTGTACAGTAAGATATGTATGTAACAGTTTATGCACACATTTAAAATTTCATATTTATCATTTAGGAGTAAATATCAGAAAAGTTGATTTACAATTTCTTACATCAGAATGTTAAATATTAAATGAAAACCTGTGTAAGTAGCCGCAGTAATTAGCCAATCCCTGTTTAATTGGTGTTACTCTTCTTAAATGTTGCCTGAACCACTCATTACATAGATTTAAACATTATATTACATTTACATCTTAAATAGTGCATGAAAAGAAAGTTTAATGACATAATATACAAGTTGTCGGGATCAACCGCTTGGGGCACTGTCATCAGTGCGACCACAGAATACACAAAATTATATCGAAACTCGATGGTGAAAACTAATATTGCACAGGGTACATTCATGATTTAATAACAATACATAAAGTATAAAAAATGCTAATGCACTGCTTATCTGCTCTTTTGTTATTGTTGCGATGTTATGGCACAATTGCTAATACGTTACTTAATGCGTATAAATTCATTATCAAATGTAAAGAGCACTCTGCAACAAAAATAAACTTCCAGTCCTATACTCCATAAAGCATAAATTGAACAACGCCATTTTAATCTTTTATATCCTTTTATTACAGCGATGGTATAATTAACATTGTCATACCCATTAATGAGGAAGCGGTAAACAAAGGAACATAGGATGTGGCGCCACTAGTGTAACCTAACTTAGGGGCCTATTCTATAAGGCTTGACGATGTCGTTACGCAACGATTATCGTTCGCGAACGACTTTCGCTAGTATGTATGCTAATTTGGATCGTTTACTAACGACAATATAGCTGTAAATTTGTAGTTATTCTACGACAAAGCCTGACTAGTCGTTGAGTCAGTATAAAATAAAGTAACCTAAGTTTTCTGAGGTCGGATGTTTATATATAAAAGTGTATTTGTTCACTAGTCCTAATGAATGCAGAAATCGCAAATATGTTGGTAGAAGAACTTGAAAGAAGGTAGGTACAAGTGAGAGTAATGCATTGTTGTTCTTCAAAGTAGCTCAAAATTGTAGGAGGCAATTAAACGTTTATCGACGCCATTTAAGAGACGCATCAAATCCCTTCGAATTACCAGAGGAATTCTTTAGGCAATCTTTTCGTTTGAATGTTGAAACCGCAAGAGATCTCTTGGAGGAAATATTACCATTTTTGAATAATGTGAATAGTCGTCGAACAAGAGCCCCATCTATTGTACGGTTTTTTCTGCGTTAAGTTTTTTGGCACATGGGAGCTATCAAAAGCCGGTAGGTGCAGATAGACTGGTGTCTTCTGCACAGCCAGCAGTGAGCTGACATTTATACCAAATTGTTGATATAATTGTAAATCACTTAGCCAACACTTACATACGGTTCCCACAAAATGCAATAGATCTGGCCAACGTGAAGCAAGGGTGTGTATGTTGGCGATAAGAATAGGGTGTCAGTAATACTTCAATTCTTGTAGTTTTTTTGAGCAATTTCAATTACAGGTTGCATTGGTTGCGCACATATAGGCATAGCCACACCACAGCTTATCAATTTGGAATATCCTGCTAACGTATTCATCAACAGAAAAGGTTTTTATAGTCTCAACTGTCAACTTGTAAGTTCATAATGATGTTTTAAATTAGTCTACTTATACTTTCGTAACCTATTATAATTTTTAAGATCTGCGATGTAAATTGCAAGATATTGGCCATTGATGCTCAATTTCCCGGCAGTGTGCATGATGCTGCTATTTTCACAATGAGTTCAGTGAAGGACTTGTTGCATGGGAATTTTATCGCAGGAGACAAACACATATTAATTTGGAGATGCTGGTTATCCTTTGTTGCCTTATTTATTAACACCAATTCATGGAGCTGCTCCTGATACACCCGAGTTTCGATACACACAACGACATTGTCAAATACGTTATCGTGTAGAACGTACATTTAGACTGATAAAGGGAGTATGGCGTTGCTTGAATCCACACCGTATTCTACATTATCAACCAGAATTTGCCGCCCGTATAACGTATGCATGTGCGACACTATATAACTTAATGATAAATAGAGGTGTCGAAAGTAAGTATCCCATGTAGTTATGGTTATCTAAGGAACAATTTATAAATTTGTTTGTTTCAGTGAACGAAGACCTGGAATTCAACAATGTTAATGATGAAGGTAATGATGTTGATGATCTGGAAGCCTTGTTAAATAGAGGAAGGATGTTAAGGAATCAATTAATTCAAAATTTTTTTTAGTCAATCAAAAATACACTAATTTTTACATTTTATGTCAAAATCTGTATACATTGCACTTGGCTACAATCTAACTAGTTTTCTCATCGTCATCACTGTCCAATACAAAGGTCACCCCTTCATACTTGATCTGAAGCTCCATCTGTCGCAATTTTAGACTCCTCCTTTGTATGTCGGTTAACTTCTCCAGATTATCGTTTATCTTTCGAAGAATGTCGATTTCATCTTTATTAATGATTTCTTTTAAGCAGCTGATTACTGTTGATCCCTTTCTTTTCAAAGGGTGCTCAGAACCGACTTCCTGTACGTTAGATGGAGCTGCTGTAGAAGTAATAGCAATATTCCCCTTATTTTCCATATCATTGTCAATGTTTTCATTAACGGACAAAGATGCCGAAGAAGTTGCTAATATGCCACCTTCTTATTAGATAGAACATAAGAAAAGATTTTAAAACATATTACCAATTCCAAATTCCGGAGTTTCTGACATTCCCTCGACTACAACCCAACCAATTGTGTCCATAAGTATTTGTTCGATGTCTGTTAGGGAATATTCGGACATATCTTTGTTTCCAGTTTGCCTTTGAGCACTTTTCAATTTTCTGGCCTTTCGTTTGGTTTGAGACCGCCAGTCAGTAAAACCCTAGAATATGTTTATGTAATGTACAATTGTAGATGTATTTACAAATACCCTTTTCCACTCTTTTACATTTCTTATCGGATCACCAGATGCATTTAGTAATTGCACTAATTTTTCCCAGGTTTCCTCTATGATGTGAGGTTGATTAGCGTCGAATTTGTTCTCCCTAAAGGCCTTGTTTGATTTGAGGTGCTCAATGTACAGTATGTATTGGCCTCTTATTGTTTTGCCAGCTCGTGGTCGTTTTGGAGTTTGGTTAGCCATGATGATTTGTCTGAAATTTTTTAATCCCGCATTATATTAACTTAAAAGCTTACCAAAATATGTAGGTATATTTTACCAATACAACATACATTGCGCGTTTTTACCTTTTCTCTGTCTCATTAAGGTTATGTTTTTTGACATTTGTTAAATTCTGTTCATATTGCCGACTATTATAACGATAATTTATAACGATCATCCAACGACTATTTCTTTAACGATAGTGATATAGAATGTAACTATCGTTCAAGTTCGAGTCGTTACCATTACGGCATCGTTAGTTAACGACACAATAGAGAATAAGCTCCTTAATTAGATAAGATAAACAAAATTACTGTAACCCAAAAAAAATTCATGTCTGGGATTCTAACCCGCACCAACAGCGTGAAAGACGACTTCTACTACTACAGCAATAGCGCTGTATTAGTTTGACGTTGAAAGTGATATTTGAACCGTTAATATAAATTACTATTTATGCAGATAAGGCATGCGCAATTTGTCATCGGCACCACACCCTATGTCTTCCTATGTTCCTTTGTTTACCGCCTTCTCATTAATGCATGTTCGTAATGCACGTGTATACAGAGTGTTTCAGGTTTAATCTTGATAACTTCAGGAATCGATAGAAAACGTGAAAATAATGGGGCTTGTCCTATGAACTATTGTCTTAAAACACTTTCTTACCAGAGATAAAATTTGAACGTTTTAAATATTTTTCTTAATACCTCCTAAACGAAAATAGGTTCAAATTCCAAATTAGGAAGTCGCACTAGATGGGCGATGACCTTTATTTTGCAGCGATTTTGGCGCAATCGGTTGTCACGTGGGCGTGAGTTTATCGAATATTGGTTGTTGGTGACGAATTATAGGATATTCATTAATACCCGACATCAGAAATGTAGTATAATTCAAGTAATGTGTGTGATAAAGCATAAATTTTGGAAGCTTTCGTATTGTAACGTGACATCGTTAGATAGTGAAATCCCTTTTACTAAATTTAGTTTAGAGTTGATTAGTTCCTTTGTAAATAAGTTTGTTACATATTTTTCGTAAATTTTGTCAATCATGATAAATAATTGTCGTTAAAATTGCGTCATTGGAAAATTACATGCCGTTTTAAAACTGTTATTTTGTATTCAAATGTAGTACAGAAAATCATATATTGCAGGTTTAAAAACGCTCCCGTAGCCGGGAATTTTTTATAAAAATTTTGGTCTTTTTAACAAAGTGGTTGGTTTTTAGATACGAGGCTTTAAGGCCCAGTATCGAAAGAATATCATTAACATAGCAGATATCTATTTCAATGATAACAGGCAGGTTGTTTTTTATGATGCAATTTTTTCGGTCTGTTCGTGAAATCCAGTTCATTTTTGGCTCGTATTAAAACTTAAGGAATATATTGTTGATGGGTTAATGGAGATAAAAGCCAATGTGGCGAAAAGTGAGAGATGTGTGTTACAGTACTAGTTCTGATGCTGTAGTGACAAGTCCAATTGACATAAGGTTCGTGCAGGAAGGGTGTAATTAAAATCCGTATTGACAAAACTTCCGTTAGGGGCAGTTTTCCCCATCAACCCTACCGAGGGATATTAAGTGGTTTCAACCAACACGTGATTAAAATATTGTAAAGTGTAGTTTGTCCAGAGAGGCACGTCAAGCATCCTAAAAGAAGGATGTTAAGTGTTAGAAGGAACGAGTGCTTTCCCTTAGTTTCGGGAATAAAGTCGCGTTTTGTGCACGAAAAATTAAACACCCCTTCCTAAACATAAAGACATTCAGGATCACAGCTTGATAACAACTAGGGAACTAGCTGTTAATAGAAAAGTTTCGCGTTATGATAATTTACGTTCAATTAACTATATATATATATATATATATATATATATATATATATATATATTGAAACGTTTTATTATTAAAACTAAAATGATATTTAAACTTTAAATCAAATAAATAATTATTATAATTACTTCAATATAAATATGCTAACTCAATTATCTCTTCGGGGATAGAGTTCAAATTGATTTAAACTTATTGTTGGCAAATAAAATCAATAATAACTTTTAACCTTTTAAATTATTATAATTGAAAAATAATGTAAACGTGATATCATAGAAAATTTTATTTCACACATGGAAATGTTTACGTCAAATAAATTGTAATTTATAATAAGTGGTTTCTGTGTGAAACAGACTTTATTGAGATCTGCACAATAACGCATGCCTTGCGTCCTAACTGACTTAATTAAATGTAGCCTATCAAAAATTTCAACAAATGATCTAAAATGTGTGAGTATAATTATGTTTTTGTTTAAAATAAAGTTATAATGTTGATAATTACACCGGTTCATTTACTTTACAGATATTGATAACAAGTTGTCGTACAAACATTTATACATAATCAACAAAAACAAAAATACAGGATATCAAAAAAATAATCAATGCAATAATGGGTTATGATAGTAAAATTTCACTCACATGTGTTACTGCATTTTCCAAAGAATGTTCTCATTAGGGTTGTTCCATATTAAAATATTGGACGTAGACTTCTTCCCATGTACCGACGATACTGCTTTGCTGTTCACAATGGTGCTGCTTAATTTTCCATAATTCATCCAAATCCAATTTACTGCTGAACAACTCTTCCTCGTGGTAAATATGATGTAACGTAATTTGCTCATATATTTTTAGATAAGCACTTTATTTTAAATTGTACGTTTAAATGTTGGTTTAAATATTTACTAAAATTTTCGGATTTAAATTTATATTTTATTTTCATATACATTTTTACTTTCAAGAAAAATAAACATCAAATCCAAAATAATTGTATGATTTTATTAACATAAAAAAAATGCACATCATCCCTGTTTGAACACGAATTCAAATTGAAACAATTATAATATCGACACTTTTAATCGGTAACCTAATTTTTAAATTTGTTATAGGTTAAAACAATTGTTTCTGCGATCTCGACTCTACGTTGGTCGTGTTTCAAAACCGATAATGTAAAAGAAACTTGTAACTTACATGTTAACACCAACACTATTAACACTATGACTTGTTAGTCACAAAAAATTCAAAAAGCAGAGTGAGAAATCAGGAGCAATTCCTTTTATACGTTTCTCTTGGATAGCAAATTTTCAATTTTTCTACATTACACACAAAAGATCCAAGCATCTGATTGGTCTAAAAAAAATTGTTAAATTAACTAAAATACAAATTATGCTATAACTTAAAACAAGTCGGATTTACTTTCTGAATACAGATTTGGAATCAGGGCAACTTTCCGGATAAAAGGACATCTCACAAGCCCTATTTCACTTCGAAACTTTGCATTTTGACAACTTAAAATCTAAATTTACTTATATCTAAGAAATTCTATATTTTACACCTAAACTAATTACATATTCAGAATCTACATGAAAAACTATGCCAGAATACATTTATTTCAAACCATTTAACTTAATTGTAGCAGAAATTCCATTTTCATATTTAAATTTTAGGTAGTTAACCCAACTTTTCTAATTTTCTGTTCAGATTACATGTATATTGTAAATTTCTTTATGAAAATGAGGGAAACTCACTGTTATGTGCTTTCATAATTTATTCTAAACTTAACTTATCCTAAAAAAAACTATAAATTTGCAAAATCCTTAAATATAGTACTTCACCTAACTTAATATAATTTTACTTGTAGAAATGTTGTTCATGTTCTTATCAATGTTTCTAAATCACTACCACTTCTTCTGCACTTTTTATACACTTTGTCTGTGAAATATTAATATACAATGTTCGTACCATAACCCTTTTTTTAAAGTTTATATAGTTCATGCATTGTACCTATATCTAAACACGTTCTACATATTAGAATTATCCTACCTCATGTGATTAATATCTGTAAAGTGTTTAAAATGCTTAAATAAATTGATTAAACTGTAAAATTACTAAAATATGTTCACCGAAATTAATCGTACCCAAAAAATATCAATATTTTTGATCTTTCTCACATGCTACTGGTATAGCTCATTGCTTTTATGAATAAAACAACCTTGTGCAAACCCCACAAAGCGTGTTTTGTTGTATCAAAACCATATTTTCCTTCCCGTATACCAATTTTCTTATTAAAACGAACTGTATACTTTCTCAAATCTGTTTAAATTTGCACACAATCAAGAAAATAAGCTCGATAACTCTAACCCCTGTATTATGCTTATTTCTAACCATCTCAATATATATATATATATATATATATATATATATATATATATATATATATATTTCAAATAAAGTTGTAAACATCGTGTAAATAGAAACGTTAGTGACCGTATAACGAACTGAAGTTTTAATCAAACGATATACTTGGATCAAAACAAATATTACCGACGTCCACAAGGTGGTTTGTTCAATAAATTGGAAGTTCGACAACGATCACATTGGTAAAGCCGCTGCGCGAGTCCACACTCTGGGTTCTCACCGGTTGCTGTATAAAGAAAAGGGGGTAATTTAGACAGGCCAATTGATGAATAGGCTTGCTCAAAAGTTTAAGGTAATCACTTCCGTACATATTTTTGCTGTGTTGGTGACAATTATAACAAAGTGTTGCGTTTATTTTTTTGTATGTCCGAACGGTTGAATACGCTTCCATTGAGGATCGAATTTCCTACTATTTCACTGTTTAATTGAGCGTATTCATCCGTGAAATAATAAAATTTTATGAGTTTCTTTATCTATTTCGTTAACCATTTTGTATTGAAATTTTATATTATGGAGGCGTTGAAAAGTGAGACGCTGATTAGTTGTTCCAACCAATTTTATTTTGTCGTAAGAGTAAAATTACAATAATTTAGAAATTGCAGAAAGATCGGCACTAAGTAGTATCAATGCGATTTAAGCAAGGAAAGTAATTTAACCATTGATGAAATTTATGTAACATCACCAGGTTGTTTTGGTACATTTGTGTTTGTTTAATTACAATATACGTAATTAGGTTTAATGAACTGGATGTGTTTTCTTTGGAGTGTGTACACAGTTGTGAACCTCATTTCTTATTACGGCGTTTGGATTACTAGCACTTTAATTTAAAAAAAAAAATAAGAACGAGATAATCCACGTAACGTCATTTTTTTTAACAAAGTAAAAAGGCTCAAAAATTTATCAATTGTTTATTTGTAATTGTAACATAACGTAACGAAAGATGTGTCAACGCATAATTTTAATAGTTTGGGAATATTTTGTTATGAATTGATTGATATAATTTCAATTGGTTATAAATTGTTTTTCTTTTATAAAGGAAAGAGATCGAAAAACGATCGATTGAGTTAGCTAAAGTACGGTATTATATTATGGTCTGGTGAACATAGAATTGTGTAGCCTTTCAGGTGGAGCACAACATCTGTAGGTCCCTGGACCATCTGTAATTACGATAACCAAGTTGTTTGAGTATTTAGACGAGCTGTGAATCTGGGTAATTAGGCATATCAACCCCGACTGTGTTAATTTCAAATACTCTGGCGACCTTTCCGGTGTATATATGCCCCTATTTTGACTTATGTATGACAAGCTATCTTAAAGCACCCAAATTAGGTTAATAATATACCCACCCAACCACTGAGCATCGACAACTCTTATCTTTATCTGTCGCCCTGTTCTACTGCCATTGTATACCGTAACATGGTAGGCGCAATTTTAAGTAGATTGCATTGGAAGCAAATTTCAATGCGATTTCTGCAGAGTAACTTGCCAGTGCTAGTGTCGATCAATAATACCACGGACGATATTCATTATGTTTACGTGTTCTACGACGACAATTCTAACGAGGCAGTTGAAGAATACCGAACGCGTTTTCCGAACAGAAGAACTCCAAATACACCTAATAGACCTACATCGTCGATTGTCTGAATATCGTTTGCGCCGATTCAATGCACAAGATATTGAGGTGTAGAAAGATAAATCTTGCAAAGAAAAGGTTTTAATCAACATATTTGACAGCTCAGTAATGACACATGAAATAATAGATAAAAATAAACAAACTTATGTTTCACAATGGTAACTTATATTTTCATATCATTTTCTCCCTCTAGGGCGGATAGTTTTGTAGGTATGTTCCTTGTTCTAACAGAGCTTCTGGGGAAAGGAGAAGCTTCATTTTCATCATTAGGAGATACCTCAACTTCTGAAAAAGGTAATGATAAGTTTGATGGCACATCTCTTGAAACGTCTGGATCAATATTTTGACTAGTAAATTCATTTTCCAATTCTGATGTATCTTGCCCAGTCGGAGCTAAATGACGATTAGAAACTATCAATGACGATTCGGATTTATCAAGTCAACTTCTACTGCTGGATTAAATTTACTTGAACGATTGAATTTGTTAATAAGACTTGGTCAGGTTGTAACCAGCTAGACTTGGATTGTCCAGAAGATGATGTACGTGAATGATTGAACATACGTTCATGAGGCGTTGTATTTGTTGATGTACAAAGCAATGATCTCACACTGCGCAGTGTCAGTACAGTTTCCCACATATCGAGGGTAACTTATATTTTCATATCAGATCGAAATTCAAGAAATCTAAGAAATAATGCCCGAATTCTTCGAATTTTTGATGTGAACAACGCGCATCTCTCTACCCATCCGACAGTAATTGAACTTTCTTTAACATTCTCACGAATGGCTCGATATCTTTCAGCAAAATTCTGAAATTCCTATTATTTGGCTTTCAATTCGTTGTGTACAAATTTCCATGAACCTAAATTAAGCAAATTACTCTAAGTTCAAACCAGGATGCATTTAATTACCTTAAATTGTAGCGCTACTGTTGCGAATTTTTACTTCACAAATACAAATTGTACACTTAAAACAACGCTTTAAATATTTGAATATTCTAGGTTTAAATAACATCGTTAGTAATATTATATGGCGCGTTACAAATTGTCTGTGGCGTAACAAGAATCACGTTTCGTAAAATATACAAAAATACTTATTACCCTAATTAAAAAGATACGTGACCTATACGATATAGTACCAAATATGCCATTATTCCAAAACAGCACAGAATAGGTTTAGAATATCTCTAGGACGCTTGCAAAATTATGCATAGCGACTTCTTAACAGAACATTGGTTATTAAGAAAAGGGTTTGAATTCAGAATGCCGATTGACTGATCTTTTCTTAATAAATAATTAATAAAAAAATGCGTTCTATTTTCGGAAGTATAATTTATAAGTGTGTAAACGACGAGTTAATAGGACATAGTAATTACTTACTTCAAGTAAATATTAATATTATTTACATCTGGAACAGGATTTGCTATGGACTTGTATGACTGATAATAAAGCGGGGTGTGAAGCCGAGTCGGTCTTCAAACAAAACAACTCCCTACATGTTTAATTAATTTGTCTAGGACGGCGTGTATGATTGTAATTAAGGTCCCTAGTGAACAGAGATAACGGCCCGTGGAACCCACTAGAACATTCTGAAACGGCCGGTAGAATAGGATATTACCCCTTTGTTCTCAACTTGAAGAAAACGTTTGTGTAGGTGATGTTTTTAACTTACGTATAAGAGAGATCGTGCAATAAACGGTACCAGGTCTGCGGCGGCGGTCAGATGGAGAATCCGTATCGGAATTATGCAATGTGTAGTGGGTGGTAATGACCTCTAGTATGACGTTAGTGACGCTTATTGCTTTATTGTGGGCGGGGGTAAACAGTGTGGTTCAGACTACACACGCCACCACTCGTCGTGGGATCGATTCTAGCAGATGGTCGATATCCTCTTGAGGTATTGTGTCCCAAGTAACCTGTAATTCATGCTGTAGAGATTGCACCGTCTGCGGAGGATGCTCCAAGATTCTCAGTCTTCTCTTCATAATGTCCCAAACATGCTCGATGGGCGAAAGCTCGGGAGATCTAGGTGGAAATGGCAAGAGATTAACATTATCCTCTGCAAATCGGTCGAAAGAACGTCTTGTAATATGGGGACGGGAATTATCCTGCTACAAAAGTGGGTCTTCCAACTGCTGAAAAAATGGAAGAATATGGGGTCCTACCATCTCATCCACATATCGTTGGGCGTTCATATTGCCTCGAATGAATACCAAACGAGACCTACACCCATACGTTATAGCACCCCATACCATAATCCCTACAGTTTGGTGCACTTGCCTCGCAACAGAAAATTCAACATTCCCCAAACAGAATCGGGATTCATCAGTGAACACCACCTCATGTCACTCTTGGTTGCAGTTCAGTCGCAACCTACAGCACTCCAAACGTTGCATTCGATGTTGAGCTGCTAGTGGTAACACAAAATGTGGCCGATAGGATTGTAAGGCTTCTGCGACGTTCCTAACTCTCCCTAGTCCATGCCTGATAGCAGCCCATGATGGTGGTTTGGTTCCAGTTAATGCGATTTCTCTATACGAAAAACCACCTTCGCACAAACCAACAATACGACCTCTGTCAAATTCACTTAATTGGCGAGAAACTGTAGATTAAATAATGTTATATAAAGTGATATTCCAAGCAGAAAAACCAGATTTTATTATCACAATTAAAAACATGCCATATTTTTGTCGATCACGATATATATTGTATAGTTAACGCATCTGCAACAATTTAGTCATTCATTCCATCCAATTTAGTCAGTATAGTATACATTATCATAGAAATTAATGTACCGATTGATCTTCAAAATATTAGAATGTAAATGAAGACCCAGATTAAAAATTTGTTTTATTTTAGAACAACTAAAACAAATGATTTGTTAAAATGGTGGCCCAGTTACGAAAAAACCTCTCAATGTAAACAGTATACGAACTGCAACATAGTGGTTCTCATACAAGTAAAATCATCATGCATACATTCATTTATACGTTAATCCTATTGGCAAATAACCACATTTACTTTATTCATTATTAGAGCAATACAAATTATATATTCTGCAAGGATATCCTATTTTTCTTTGAATAATTAGATTCATTTTTGTATTTATTATACAGAACATTTAGATTACATAGTCAAAATGTTTATGCGAACCTTCTATCTTAGTTTAGAAATTTTCAGTAGTCGAACTACCTTTCTTTCAATACACTTACTATGTTTACTCCAAAATAAGAGATACCATCAGCTTCATTAGGTAATCTATATGGTTCTTAATAGATTTAATTAAAATAAGTAAAAAACGTTTGTATTGGTATAATTTGTTTTTAATACATACTATGCTTTA